>LR812525.1:71774808-72289808 GCA_903798195.1 Danio kyathit | reverse complement strand
ATAAAAATAGTTGCTAGCATTTTTTTTATAAAGCTAATGCTTATAATACAGGGTATATACAGGAATTAGAAAGTAAAATTCAATACCTTTTAAAACATTTTTTAAGACTCTTTGCATACATTTTAAGACCTCATCACCACTTTATGTCTGAACAGGTAACATTGGTGACATTTTTAATATATTCACTAAATACTGATTGTAAGAAACTAATTATAAACTAAAACATTATTCATATACTTTATAAAAATGTTAATCCAGAAGGTTTTGCCTATAGAACAGCAGAAATAATGGCGCTGCCTTGGTTACTGCAGTAAACAAAGCAGTGTGACATCAAATACAGCAGGATTTTTTCGATTTCTGCATCCCGAAATGTAAAACTTTAGCATACAACTATAATTATACAACTGTATAATAAAAAATGATGCAAAAATTTGAATTTTTAAGGGCCTTAAATTTCTCTAAATTAATTTATCAGCTTTTAATACTTTTTAAGACCCCTTGGACACCCTGTAATAAATTATAACTCTGTCTATAATTAATTATAGTCATTCTAAATGCATCTACTGTATAAAGACACAGCAAACATTATACTGTTTTATAATGAGTTATAGCAAATAGGGTTGGGTCGATAGATGATGCCATCGTCCATCGCCGATGGCCGATAGACATCATGATGCTGAGCTGGCTTTGTGATCCTCCGCCCCGCCCTCGTCGCAGCAGCAACCCACTCACGAAAAAGGCCCAGCTTACACTAATAAGTCTTGATTTTAATATGGCATTTTAGAATGAAAACGATCCACGTCCACACTGGTGTTTCATCTAGCATTTCTGAAAAGTCCTCCTTCCACACTATACCGCTGAAAACTCGCATCACATGACCACACATACACAAACACACTCTGTAATGTGCTGCAGCGTATGCAGTCGTCTGAACTCCAGCAGTCAGCGGCTTTGATCACAAAACCCCAGAAAGCAGTGCACATCGGACAGTTTATCAAGGATGTATTGCTGAATCGTGTCTCACTATAGCTGTTAAAGGTGATATTTAATTAATCTTGTCTCTATCTAACATCTAACTATGGTCTTTTGACTGACTTACACTGCTTCAATCTTAGTAATTTTAGCGAAAACCTCAGGTACTGTTGGCTGGTTCCTGTTGGTTGTTTACCTTTTTTTACCAACCCGAAGTTTGCTGATGCCATTATAACGACACAGATCACTCTGCCTATTCATGCCAGAGTCCCGTGGAAAAAGTGATAGACTGGTGGTAATTTGTGAGTAATTATCTTTATTTATTTATGATTTGGTTATAAGTAAAACAATGACCATGCGGGTCAGGCAGTTAAAATAGTAGCCTACAAATAATTAATTCATTATGAATTAATTAATTATTCATAAATAATGAATTCACCGCCACCTATAACGACGATGCCATCGTCCATCGCGATGTTTCACATTAGACATCATACGATGCCAAATTGGTTGACATCGCCCAACCGTAAAAGCAACATAAAAATAATAGTTATAATAGTGTTATCAATACTGCATTCATGAAGGTTGTATTATGACCCACAATAAGTAGTTATAAAGCAACTGAGCTTTTATCAACAATATAAAAACATTAATTTATTTGACAGAACAAAATCTTTTAACTTACTAAGAAGTATATATCTATACCATAACGTTTTAACATTGCAAACTGCATATTTATAAATACAATCATGCCTGACTAATTAATACGTATAAATCAGTGTATAATGTGATATGAACATGTATTTTGAAAAATGAAATGGATAACTTATAAGTGTTAATAACACCATTATATATGTTATAATCCAGTATAGGGTTGGTTGTGTCTTTATAGATACATTTACAGAATTGTTATTATTGATTATAAATAATTATAAATAATCTTTATAAGCATGGGCTTCGCAGAAAGCGTTACCAAAAATTCTTAAGGGGGCTAATAATATTCATTCATTCATTTTCTTTTCGGCTTAGTCCCTTTATTAATTTAGGGGTCGCCACAGCAGAATGAACCGCCAACTTATCCAGCATTTATTTTACGCAGCAGATGCCCTTCCAGCTGCAACCCAACACTGGGTAAGCTACTAATATTGACTTGAATAATTATTTGAAAAACTGCTTTTATTCCAGTCATACTAAAATAAATAAGACTAAAATTGTGGGTATTTGTGTCATTGTAAAATAGCATATCTTGAAATAGCTGCAGTTGTTGTTGTCTGGAAAAGCTGAGGATTACATTTAAAAGTGATCTTTGGCCAATAAACCAATCAATCAATCAATTAATTATTCAATTGATCAATCAGTCAACCATGAAAATAAAAAAATAAAACTTTACCATTGTTCAATGTGTGTATACCATAGCTGCTTTTATTAAACACCATTTTTTTTTTATATCAAATAGGCTAACTTTGACATCATGAAAATCAATCATTCCCCCCCCCCCAGTCCCTTATCAGGGGTCGCCTCAGCAGAATGAACTTATTTCTTTTATACAGCAGATGCCCTTCTAGCCGCAACACAACACTGGGAAAACTAATAATATTGACTTGAAAAATTATTTGAAAAACTGCTTTCATTCCAGTCATACTAAAATAAAAAGGACTCATTCCAGAAGAGAAGAAATATTATAGTAAATACTGTAAAATATTCCTTGTTCTATTAAAAGTCACTTGAAGCATTTCAATAGATTCATGATTAAAAAAATCATCAATTTAAAGTCAGCAAGAACCGAAAGTTGCTGAGACGTTTGTTTCAGTATGTTGATGTACTTCTAACTGAAATGGAATATTGAGTAGAGGACGGGGTTTTGTTTTGGGCATCATTCCTTCATAGCAAACTAACGGTAAGAGAGGGTATTAATATGCAGTTGAAAGCCCTCAAGTTGACGTCGCGGAAGCAAATGTGCAGACTTTAATTAAAGATTACCAAAACAAACAAATTTTTTTCAGTGGATTAATTTACACATATTAATTAAATCACCTTAAGAATAACAATGTCAGCGAGCAAAATATAAACATTGTTTGATTTCAAGTGGACTTTAAAGAATCTCCTACAACAGTAGAGTACTTTTATGTAGTGTGACTGTGAACAATAAACAGTTGACTAGTGTCAGCTCTGTCCAGTTTCAGTCCAACACAAATTTGTGCTTGTCCGAAGAGGCTTCCATTTAATTAAGTATGATCTAATTTTCCACCCTATTGAAAATGCAGGCCAATTTTGCAGAAAAAAAACTCCATTGACTGGTCTTTGAAATTAAATAACCAAAATGATTATTCCAAGAGACGAAGTGAAACAAATATAAAAGAAGGCAATGTCATTAGGGGATGACATTCATACAGCATCAACATACACTTTTTACTCTTTTTAGCATTAAAACAGTACTGTCCACATTTACTAAACACACACAGAGAAAATAGAACTGAAAAGAGGTGACATGGCTATTTGTTTTTGAGCCTAGTCTTACTAAATATGCAATTGTAGGAGTTTCTCAGTCAGAGGCAAATTTTATTGGAGCGAAGTATTTAAATGAATCATGCAATGAGATTTACAAATGTTTGCAGTCCTAAAAATGTGGGTATTTGTGTCATTGTAAAATAGCATATCTTGAAATAACTGTCAGGAAAAGCTGAGGATTAAATTTAAAAGTGATCTTTGGCCAATCAACCGATCAATCGATCAATCAATCAATCAATCAATCAATCATGAAAATAAAAAAAATAAAACTTTACCTTTGTTCAATGTGTGTACCATAGCTGCTTTTATTAAATACCATTTTTTTGCCATCAAATAGGCTAACTTTGACATCATGAAAAGCAGTCATTTTCTAAGCACCCCCACGTATAAATTGTGCACAAAATTTCTCTGGCCTTAAGAAAGCTGTACATAGTCTTTATGTAACACACGCTCACTTTCCTAGAGCCTACATAAATGGTTTAATCCGGGGTTGCCACAGTGGAATGAACCACCATTTTTTAAATGTTACAATCATTCATCTGAATGAGTTCATTTGATGAGTATCTATGAACAATTTCCAGAACACATGCCTGTTTTTTTGCATATGGTAACACCTGCCACTGTGGTGCAAAATGGTTTGGTTTTACCAAGATTTTGAAAATAATTCCCATAAACTGGAGACACTAAGCTTATTGTGATTCTAGACAAAATCCTAACAGAGAATTTACATTACAGTACTTTTAACACATTTAGAGCTAGTCCACCCAAACATATCATCATTTACCTCCTAGTTTCCAAACCGGTATGACTTTCTATATAATGCAGAACATAATAGAAGTTATTTTGAGGAAAAGAGAAAATATTTTTGGCTTCTATTGACTAATATACTGTAATGCAGCGTTCATGGAACATCACAATAGGTCACTGAAATGTTGATAAAACTGCCGTATGGATTAGTCAAAGGTTTGGAAACATTTTTTATACTATATCCTTTGCTCACCAAAGCTGTATTTAATTGATCAAACATTCAGTATTATTGAACTCCAGCATCATTACTGCAGTCTTCAGTGCAAATCAATATATTGTTAAAATAATTCATGAACCATCATAGTAATGTATGCTGAAAATTCAGCACTGAAATCACAGAATAAATTACATTTTAAAATACACAGTTGAAGTCAGAGTTATAAGCCCTCCTGAATAACTAGCCCCCCTGTATAATTTTCATATTTGTTTAATGGAAAGATTTTTCAGCACATCTCTAAACCAAATATTTTTAATAACTCATTTCTAATAACTGATTTATTTTATCTTTGCCATGATGACAGTACATAACGTTTTACTAGATATTTTTCAAGATACTATTTTTCAGCTTAAAGTGCCATTTAAAGAGTTAACTAGGTTAATTAGGCAAGTTAGGGCAATTAGGCAAGTCATTGTCTAACAGTTAGGTTTGTTCTGTAGACAATTGAAAAAATAATGGGCTAATAAAATTGACCTTAAAATGATTATAAAAAATTAAAGACTTTCTCTAGAAGAAAAAAATATTATAGGAAATACTGTGAAAAATTCCTTGCTGTTAATTATCATTTGGGAAATAAAAAAAAAAATAACAAAAAAAAAATCACAGGGGGATAATTAATGACTTCAACTGTAGTTGGAATGTTACTTTTAGTCAAAAATTTAACTGATTTAAAAAAGTTCTGTTAAGATTAAGTAAAACATTTCTCTTTGAAAATGTATGGAAGGAGAGTATTTACAGAAGTAGAGTAACATTTACAAAGGCTGGAGGTGGTCAGTTTACTGGTATTTGTGGCATTATTCAACTGGACATTAATTCTTACAATGACTGAAAACACACAGACTGAAGTAATGAAAATGAAATCTGACAAGTAGTACTTTCGGCTCATGATAACAGTGTTTTTGATTCTTGGAGCAGTTCAGTTTGAAGTACATGCTGCTCCACATAGATTGTAGCATGTATTTCTAAACACATTTTTGCTATGAGAAAGTTTTTTATAAATAAAATGAAAAGTATTGAAATTAAAATTGTAATAAATTTAATTGAAAATAAAAGCTCTAAGGTTTAAGTGAAGTTTTGCGAACTAATTTCGAGAGGAGCACATGATATGATTGATCTGGTCTCTCATCTGTAATCATATAAGCCAACCAGATCATTCCAAACTCGCTATAAACAGCCCGACTTACATTACTCCCTTATCTTCGTTTTTTTGAAGAATCCCCCCATCCACCCCATCTCTTCATTTCCTCCTTTACCAGGGGGAGCTCTCGAGAAGTTTCTGATCTCGTGCCCCCTTGATATTCTCATTGACCAAGCAGGAGCCCTGGGCTCAATTATCTCCGAGCTCAGGGTTCTCTCCTGGGACAGCATGCAAAACCTGCTATTATTATCAAGCAATATCTAAGTGTGAACTCTTGAAATAATATAAAATAAATGTTGCTGTGATTTATTATTATTATAATTATTCATTCACTTTCCGTCTGCTTAGTCCCTTTATTCATCAGAGGTTGCCACAGCGAAATAACCCGCCAACTTATCCAGCATATGTTTTACACAGCGGATGTCCTTCCAGCTGCAACACAGTACTAGGAAACATCCATACACTCTTACATTCACACGCATACACTACGACCAATTTAGTTTATTCAATTCACCCCGGATTAATAAAGGGACTAAGCCGAAAAGAAAATGAATGCATGAATGAATATCTAGAAATAACAACAACAAATAATAATAATAATAATAATAATAATAATAATAATAATAACAACAATAATAAAATAATACTAATAGTGACCATAATATTTGTAGTAATAATAATAATAATAATAAACAATAAAACCACCAATAATAAAAACAACAACAACAATAATAACAATACTAATAATAAAAAATAATAATAATAATAATAATAATAATAAAATAATAATAATAATAATAATAATAATAATTATTATTATTATTATTATTATTATTATAGTAATAATAATAATAATAATAAAAAACAATAATACCACAACAACAACAACAACAACAACAATAATGATAAAATATACTACTACTAATAATAATAAAATAGTGATATTAATAAAAAATAAAATTGCAATAGTGTCCACCAAATTACTCTGCCTGTTTCTAATGAAATAAAAAGCAGTCCCTCTCAATATACACTTTTTTTTTAAATAACCATGAGGTCCTGAAAAGTGCTATGCAAAATTAAAGCATTACTATGCTAATACAGAATAAATACATATTCACCATGGCCTGCAGGCTGCTGTGGGTGTGAAGCACTCCTTTCGGTCTGCCCGTGGTGCCGCTGGTGTAGATGAGCATGGCTGGCCTCTCTGCCCAGTCTGAGATCGTGTCCTCAGGCAGTGTCTGTGTGTCCTCAGACTGGCTGGACATGGCGGGAAGCTGTAGGCAGGGCATCCCTAGTTTCTGGGCCAGGGGCTCAAGGGTATCCACAAAAGATTGTCCGGCTACCAGCAGCGAGCTCTGGGAGTCTAAAATTACATATTCCAGCTCACTCGGAGGATGCTTTCTGTAGAGGGGCACAGCAATGCCACCACACATCCAGGACGCCCACTGCGCCACAGTGTAGGATGCATCATTGGCACAGAGGAATGAGATGCGCTTGCCCTGCAGGTCTCCTGATTGACAGGAGAGTGCTTTGGTGATGAGTCCTGCCAGGCTTTTGCTGTTTTTGTAGAGGGAGCGGTAGGTGTGGCTCCCGCTGTGATCCGTAATGGCCACCTTGTCTCCATAAGCAGGAGCTCTGGAGAAAACGGGAGCAACTTTTGCACCAGCTGGAAAGTTTCTGAGGTCGGAGGAGGCGAATGTTCTCTGCTGTATGCTTCCCAAAAGCCACTTCAGGGCTCTTCTGCTGCCCCTAAGATGAGAGCAGGTTGAAGAGCGAGTCCCGACAAACACCGCGTGAAAGGACAGCATGGTGGAGGATTGATCAGGAGTTGACTGCAAACTTTGTCATCTGTCTAAACTTGGTAACACAAAATGAAATAAAAACAAATGTTAATGCTTATACTGGCACTCTTTATTATTTTGTACCTACTGTTTGGTCAGAAAACCAAACATGCATATTTAATTTTAAATAAAATTTGACAAGAAAAATGTAAATTTCACAAATAAAAATATGTTATTATTATTATTATTATTATTATTATTATTATTATTATTATTATTATTATTACTGGTACTCTTTATCATATTGTACCTAGTTTTATGTCAGAAAAAACACATGCATGTTTAATTTTTTAACAATCTTTAAATAAAATTGACAAGAAAAACTAATTTTACAAATAAAAGTATATCAAATATGTTGTTGTTGTTATTATTGTTATTATTATTATTATTATTATTGGCACTCTTTATCATATTGTATTTAGTTTTATGTCAGAAAACAACACTTGCATGTTTAATTTTAAACATTCATTAAAACTAACAAAAAAAGTGTACATTTAACAAATAAAAGTATATAAAATATGTTATTATTATTATTATTATTATTATTATTATTATTACTGGCACTCTTTATCATATTGTACCTACTTTTATGTCAGAAAACAACACATGCATATTTAATTTTAAACCATCTTTAAATAAAATTGACATGAAAGATGTCAATTTCACAAATAAAAGTATATAAAATATATTATTATTATTATCATTATTATTATCATTAGTATTATTAATGGCACTCTATCATATTGTACCTACTTTTATATCAGAAAACAACACATGCATATTTAAATTTAAATAATCTTTAAATAAAATTGACATGAAAGATGTTAATTTCACAAATACAAGTATATAAAATATGTTATTATTATTATTATCATCATTATTATTATTAATGGCACTCTATCATATTGTACCTACTTTTATGTCAGAAAACAACACATGAATATTTAAATTTAAACAATCTTTAAATAAAATTGACATGAAAGATGTTAATTTCACAAATAAAGGTATTTAAAATATGTTGTTGTTATTATTATTAATATTATTGTTATTATTATTATTATTATTATTATTATTATTATTATTATTATTATTATTATTATTATTAATATCATTATTATTATTGGCACACTTTATCATATTTTACCTATTTTTATATCAGAAAACAACACATGCATATTTAATTTCAAACAACCTTTAAAATAAAATTCATATAAAAGATGTCAATTTCACAAATAAAAAAATTATATGAAATATGTTGTTGTTATTAAATTATTAACAATAATAATAATAATAATAATAATACTTTGATTTATTGGCCAAAAACCTATCAAAAACATTGTTTTTTAACATAAGCTTGCATTGGTTAATGTTATTTATTGTATTTATTATTTAATGTATACAGTAATTATTCATCTTTCTTAATGTTAGTTAATGAAACTAAAGTTGTTCATTCTTAGTTTATGTTAACTCATGGTGTATTAACTAATGTTAACAAGCATGAATTTGCATTGTAATAATGCATTAGTAAATGTTGACCTACTGTATGATTAGGCCCACACGGAATTTGTGTGCATAGAATTTTTAGCCCGTCATTGATTCTGTTAATTTACTAGTGTAAATTTATATTTATTAGGTTTTTAAATAAATTTCGGTAATATTATTAACTAATATGAAAATATTCATTTGATTTATTTACAGCACCGTATTTAAATTAATATTTTCTGTCTTTAAGTATATGTTATATGAGAGACTTGATTTGTTTACCAATTAAGTGGATCTAATTGGATTTGTATTGTAAACATTAAATGAAAGTTAAAAAGGTATTTTTTTTTTGTTCATATATTAAGTTTTTAGTTATGATATTCCCAAAATCATTTTGCATAAATCCGCAGATTTTTAACAAAACTCTGTGCAGAAATAACACAAAAAGTCAGCACAAACATTGCTAATTATTACTTCTTCTTAGTAAATACATGAACTATAACTAACTAATGAAACCTCATTGTACAGTGACCAACATTATAAACATGTTAATGTCAAGTTTTCGCTGTCTCTATAAAAGCCCACAAATAAAATGTATATAAATACAACAGACATTTATTCATCTACTTTTACATCTTGTATCCTGTGAATCTTCTACTCATAAAATTTGTATGGGTCTTTTAATTATTATTTATTTATTTTATTTTAAAACCCCTTTCCTTTTCTTATTGTCATTATTTAAACGTGTCTAAGAAATATACTTATGATAGAAAATAACTGGTTAGTACATTGTCCTTTATTGTTCATTCATTCGTTCATTATTTTTCACAATAAGAACTGGTGAAGATTGCTTGGGTCTTTCAAAGTCAATCTCAAAACAAAAGTTGTTCATTCAGTCTCCATACAAAGCGTTATTTCACGTTTCTTACTCCTCTAAAGAGTCCTTCTTATGGACAGTTTGAAAGTTAGTCTTTATTATATTTTTCTGAGGTGATACTAAGTATAAAATCATACCAGAATTCTTTGACTATCATCAAACATGCATAGAGTGAAACGCTTCTTACCAAATGTCAGACTGGTTGCGGTGCACCGTTTAAATGCATCCGTGTGGAAATCGATGCTAGGCGGAACCTTCCTTTTCTCTTTAATGCTCTTGACTCGAACTTTGTCCTTGTGTGATAATACAGAACATTGTCTTCAGATTTTATGTTAGCGTTTACTGTAAGTGAGACCAGAATTAAGTAAAAAAGTGTAAGTCAACAGTGTAAGTATTTTCATGAGACAAATCTTGAATGAAGAATGTTTTGTTTTAATGATTTGGATATCACCAAATAGAAATGTGGCCTTTCGTTCAGCATGTAGCTATAGTAAATATATCAGTAATAACAACATCATACAATATATAAAAAATAACAATATAGTTTTAAATTAAACATATATATCATTTTATTTTTTTGCTCAAAAATCAAATGCTTCATAAACATATATAAAAATAGAGCGAAAATGTTTGAGACAGCCAGACAGATGGACTGAAGTTGGTGAGTCTGGACATCTAAGCATGCATTTTGCCATCGCACTGTTCTCACCCAAGCTTCATCATGCCAACTGGTTTTGGCATCAGCTCACAGCACGGGCACACTTAGCCACCAGCTGGCAGTCGCGGGCCTCAAATAAGAATTGTTCAGACATGGCACTCATTCAAAAAGTTCTCACTTCCCTAAACCCCTCCGTGGTAATAGGGATGGCATGGTTCCTGCAAATTGAAGCTTTGTCTCAGAATCTCCCCTCCAGTTTGAGATTAGTATCGTCAACGAACGAATCATTCACAAGCCACAGAAAGAAGCTGGAAGCGAGGGAACCCTCCACAAGCTTTAAACGCTCAACAGAACATTGATTCTCAACGCTTTGTATTACATGAAGATGTTTCAATGGAACATCCTTATTTTATGAGGGATTGCGTGCTTTTCTTTGTGGCTTGGATTCAGGCATGTTCTTGGTAAACATTTCAGAAATTTCTGCTGCTCTACAAGCATGTCCGATTGGATTGGAAAGAAGAACGAAGGTTGACCAAAGAGCAGAAGGCAATCCGGTGAGCATATTTTTGACGCGCAACTACGATGGCTGTCCGCCAACCCTGCAATTTTCTCAGTCATGGTGTTAGCAGGTAACATGTCCGGCAGTGGGGCGCCAGCATCCTCCCATTCGGTTGGCTCAGGATTCGCTAAAAAACTACGGGAGAAGAGAGAAGCCCCCTCTTTTTCGATAAATTAGGAGAGTGAGTGGGGAACGGAAATCAAGGGGTGTTCCAAAAACATGTGTCAGGTTGGCACCAGATGAGAATGCCTTGGCAAGCGCCTCACTCTCCCCCTCTTGCCCCTCTTAGAACACATGGCACGTTGACGGCGGCATCTGGCTGCGTTGACTCTCAGCAGCTGCGCTTTGTCTATGCCAGTTTGGGATGCTTGGCACTGCCACTTCATCAACTACCTGTGGCTTCTCCTGGGCGCGGAGCGGGGCGATGAATTATTTGGTTGCTGCAGCTGCAAACTTGACTTCCTTCCAAGAGATACAGTTGTGTAAACACATGCTAGACTCGTGGCACACACAAACAAATGCTTTGCATACTTGGAAGACTTGTGTACAGGAGGACAACTCTGCATCTGGGCTTAGTTTATTCAACGCTGGGCATCAGGTCTCTGGAGGAAGTTCACAGCATTATCACATGGAACCTTTGTACTCGGTTACACAAGAATGTTCAGGAAGCAGTGTTTTGAGAATATACCATGAATAAGTATTACATAACAAGCTTTGAGAAGGATGTTGACCGTGATATATTACAGAAAGATAGCCGTTTTCTGGATTATTCTATTTGAGTTCACCATAGTTCTCTGTGGGGTCCTTTTTGGTTCCGTTTTTAGTCTTTAACATTTGTCGTATTGAAGGAAACACAGGATTACTCTGGACTCTGGACTCTTTAAAATATATACCACGAAGTCTTCCAATGTCTTATCTGCTAGGATATTCCCCAAGATTGCAGTTCAGCACATATCAACACTCTAAAGCGGATACAAGCTTCCCTCATCTAGAAAGCGTCATTTGGTCTCTTTAGGGGTGACTGTCATGTTCTTTAAATTTTGCAAAAGATGCACAACCTCAAGAGAATCTTAGACATTGCTGCCTTTTAATAAAACAACGAACTGTGCTATATTTGAGAGGGACAGGGAGAATGTACTTGCATCAGAGTGGAGCAGCTAAGGGAACATCAAGCAGCACTTTTGACAAAAACATGTCAGGCTTTGTTTTTTTTTTTAAAGTGAACTAGACATCCATTATGTTCTAAACCCAGCCATCCTCAGAGCTACCCGACCCAGATTGGATTGAATTTTCTTTACACGTTTTGTTTTTGGGTTTTTTTTTCTCTCCAAAGGAGACAGATTATATCTGTCAAGATTCAAAGACAGCAGTCCTCTTTTTTTTTGTTCAGCTTCTGGTGACCCACTGGGAGTTTGGCTCCATCTGTGCCAGCCTGACCCAGTTTAGCCCACGGCCACGTCCAACTGTTCCATGTCCTGAGCATATGTGCAGTTGCAGGGGGATAAGCGATCCTCACCACGCGGGATGGGGAAAACCAAGCTGCAGACATGACACTGGACCTGACTCCAGTCTGCCCTCTTCCCAGAGCATATGTCATGAAAAGAGCTGGCCTTCAGCATCCATACACTGGAGTTATTCTGCTTTGAAAACAGGCATGCTTTAACATTGCGATGTTCGGAGTATAGCATGGACGCTGTCTGTGTGTTTGGATTTGAGTGTGTACACGATATTCCCTACATTATGTAAGGTTAGGACACAGTGGTAAATTTCGTCAGAATAATGATTTAAAGGAATAGTTCACCCAAAACTGTAAAGTCTGTCATCTTTGTTGGATTTAAGTGTGAACCTGATATTCCCTACATTATATCTGGTTAGGACACAGTGGTAAATTTTGTCAGAGTAATCCCAGCAGGCATTGTTGAGATTGACAGTGTACCCCAACGTTGTGGGATGTTGCATTGTATTGGAAAATGAAATACGGGTTAACTTCAGAATCCAAAGTCAGGCCGACGTCAATGTCCAACGTCAGACAGACGTTGCAGTTTGGTTACTTTCCAACACAATCTAAAATCAACCAAATATCAACGTCTAATGATGTTACAGCTTGACGTTGTGTGGATGGTATCCAATATGACGTCTATCAGACATTGGATTTTGCTTGCCATACCTGATGAATAAATATCAGTATTTGACGTCAATATGATGTTGGTTTAAGATGTTGGCTCGACATTGGATTTTGATCACTTTCCAACACAACCTAAAATTAACCAAATATCAACGTCATTTAACGTTGTTGTTGGACGTCAAAATAGCATTGTTCTTAGATGCCGGCGACCTAAATCTAACCTAATATTAACGTCTTATGATGTTGTGTGTCTGCTGGGATGATTTAAAGACATAGTTTACCTAAAACTGAAATGTCTGTTATCGTTTACTCACCGTTCACTTGTTCCAAACCTGTTTGAGTTTGAGAAACTAGGGAGGTTAATAGTTACTGGTTTTCAGCTTTCTTTAATTTATATTTTTAGTGTAAACAGAATAAAGAAACTCATAAAGGTTTGGATTGACCTTAAGGTTAAGTAAATAGTGTGTACATTTTGGGTGAACATTATCTTTAAAATTTAAATTAAGCCTAAACCCAGCTTGTAAACGACGCCTTGTGATCTGACAAGGTACAGTACAGTCAAAATATAGGTCCTAATTTCATGAAAAATTATGACAGGCTTTCATTCAGAGATGAAGGAATGTGTGCACAGAACACAAATTACTATACTGTATGTTTGGGCCAGGCAACAGACCTCTAAAATTATCTGCATTAGCCAGCCCAGATGGAGAGGAAGGAGCAGGGCTTCCCCAATAACCAGGGCAGTGAAAGTGGAAGCTGGCACTATTGGCAGCCAAGCAGATGTGTGGACAGTATCGGTGCCCAAAGCTTGTGCCCACTGGGAGCAGAGTGTGAGATGCGCATATGGGGCCCCATGCTGGTGTTCAGCTGATGCAGCAAGATGGAAATTACAGAAACAGTTCTCAGTCAGGCTGCGGCTCATTTACTGTTTTCAATACAACACGAAATTTGAAACAAGCTTGTGTATTTGTACAAAACAAAATTTGATTTGTGCCTGTTATAAAATTGCTGCTACAGTCCTAGAGTTATGAGTGATTGTTAAAGTTGTTATGTATCACTGCTGGCTATGTAAATCTGGATATTAAGGTGCATGTACGACTGTTAACATTGTGCTTTGGAGCTTAAATTGTTTGTTCTGGGATTTTATTTGTCAAAAGAACAAGATATCTTGTTTCATAATCCAACCCAATGATTCAACTGATTCAATTACAAGTTTGATCTCACACGTTTTGCCTTGTCCTCCTAATTTCTTTCCTCAGAAAAAAAATGTTGTTCTGAATTTTGATATGTTTACACATAAACACAAAAACATGTTGTGTTTTATTTGCCTCTGCTTTTGTAAGTCACAAACTTATTGCATTTGATGCAAAGCCATTATATATTGTATATATATATTACTATGCTATTTCAAATTTTTTACTGTAATGCTTGTGACCTAAAGCTTGAAAAGATCATCAAAAGCAGTTTATCTGTGATTTAGACAGTTTAGGACTTACTCTGAACAGTAAGTATGAACAGTTCCCTTGAACTTTACCTTAACATTTTGAAACAAATTTGACATCGTTTTTCACTGAAGCTCTAGTGTGAACCACCCTAAGAAGTCATGCACTAGATAGTTTCTTATCAATACTCCATGTTTCTGGAATTGTTTCTTCACACATTCTTAGTGTGCTTCATGCAGGTGAGTGGGCTTGACAAACCACCTGTAATTGACAGATTTTATTCCTCATATGCACCAGACACCTTCTTATTAGGAAACTTCTTGAAAAACATTGTGCAATTCTGAGTGTGCTACACACAGGTGAGTGGGCTTGACAAATCACCTGTAACACACTCTCTTCCCTTTATGCACCAGACACTTTCTTATCAACACTCCATGTTTCTTTAAAATACTGTGTAATTTTTAGTGTGCTCCACATATTTGAGTGGGCTTGACAAACCACCTGTATTTGACACATTCTATTCCTCTCCATATGCACCAGACACTTTCTTATACGCACCTCATATTTCTTGGAAAAAAAAGTGCAATTTGAGTGCGTCACACAGGTGAGTGGGCTTGACAAACCACCTGTAAAGGCTGATTTATACTTCTGTGTCAAGCGCACACGTATGGTCCGGCGCAGCCTTCACGCGGTTGCATAGCACCCGCCGTGGCTGACGCTGAAACTGACGCGCACCTCTCAAAAAATGTAACTACACATCGCAACCACGCATAGCGCAAGCTCTGTGATTCGGCGGCTTGGTAGCGGTGACGAGTGTGGGTGGTGCTGAGAGCCGCAAGTGTGATGGAGTGATTGTTTACAAGTGTTGAGTTCCGTGAAGGAGCTCCAGATGGAAACTTTTGTTTTGTGTTTACCTTATGATTAAAGTTGTTGTCGTTCGCCGGTTCCCAGCTCTGAATGAGCGAGTTTGAGCCACTTGTACATTAAGGTAGCATTCAGAAAAAACAAAACACCTGTGAAGAAACTTGACACAGAGGAACTTAAAAACTTACTGCCAGCTAGCATTTCGAGATATATCCAGCTGCAGACCCACAGACCCATACACGTTTCAGGCACACACACAATCTAGCACCCATAATCTAGGCAAACATACTGTATATGGTTAATGACACCGGATCAGTCTTCTTCTATTTTCTCTTGTTTAACGATGACTAAGTGCTTAGGAGCATTATCGCCCCCTACTGAATTTCACAAATATGGCAATAGAGAGCGTCCATGCTACGATTGCCATTCATTAGACAGTTTAGGGTTTCCCATTTCAGTCATTATTTCATTATTATATCGTAACAATCATTTTAAAATCTGTGCAGTTTTGAAACTCAAATTATGTAAATAAAAATATTAGTTAAAACACTTTTGACTTTATTTACGTATCCACATACACAAAGAAAACATAATAGACTGTTTAATTGTAGGATTAAATGTATTAAACTAATTCAGGATCTCAATGTTGTCATACATAGGTAAAATAATTTTGTAGTAAAATATAAAAAACAAACAATAATGTGTCACATTAAAATTATTACTAGTTATTAATTTAAAATTAATATAGTTATAAACTAATAAACTACTTTATCTTTTACTGAACTGTAGCCACTGTACAGTTATATACTTTTACTGTACTGTATGTATATATATACATATATATATATATATATATATATACAGTTGAAATCAGATTTATTAGCCCCCCTGAATTATTAGCACCCCTGTTTACTTTTGCCCCAATTTCTGTTTAACAGAGAAGATTTTTTTAACACATTTTTAATCATAATATTTTTAATAACTCATTTCTAATAACTGATTTATTTTATCTTTGTCATGATGACAGTAAATAATATTTGATTAGATATTTTTCAAGACACTTCTATACAGCTTAAAGTGACATTTAAAGGCTTAACTAGGTTAATTACGACAAACGATGGTTTGTTCTGTAGAAGAAAAAAAAAAATAGCTTAAAGGGGCTAATAATTTTGACCTCAAAATGGTTCATAAAAAATATAAAACTGCTTTTATTCTAGTCCAAATAAAACAAATAAGACTTTCTCCAGAAGAAAAAATATTATCAGACATACTGTGAAAATGTCCTTGCTCTGTTAAACATAATTTGGGAAATATTTAAAAAAGAAAAAGAAATTCAAAAGGGGGCTTCTAACTTCAACTGTGTGTGTATATGTATATGTGTATATATATATATATATATATATATATATATATATATATATATATATATATATATATATATATATATATATATATACATTTTAACAGTTCATTTGTCTGTATTACTATATTTGTTGCAACTATAATTAGCACAAATTACCAGTTCCCCTTCGGAAGGGGAACTTCAATGCTATGTGGAAACTTCCACTATGGGGATTTCGTTCAGAAAGCCAATCATCTGAAAGAGTATGTAAACGGGCCAATGAAATGCCAATGAGTTGGCAGCTTCACCTTGCGCACCTGATGCTCGTTGCAATTAATCTTGCTATATAAGCACAGAGCTAGCAAGCCAAAGCATCCTTTTCGCTTCAGACGACTTCACAGCCTTCTGAGAGAGTCGATGAGGGTTCCTCCAGCCGATTTCCTGATAAATCTGCGAGAGAGAGTGAACGAGAGCGGTCTCCCGGTCCGGAGTGTGGTACACGCGGTGGCAGACGGTCGAGCTGGGTTTCTCCCTTGCCTGGCGTCCTTTGGGTCCGGTCCTCCCCGAGCGGTTTGTATTGCACTACACCTAAAAGAGCAATACGGTCGTGCAGCGCGTCTTTTTCAAGATGTCGCTCCGACCGTGCGTTTCTGGATGCGGTGGTTTCCTGTCCCCGGATGATGGGCACGAACACTGCGTGGCATGTCTGGGGGTCCAGCATGTTAATGCGGTGCTCGCGGGCAGCTCATGCCGTCACTGCAATGGCATGACTGTTGCGCAGTTAAGATCGCGGTTAGCCCTTGCAAAAGGGCTAACCACCCCAGCTGTCCCCTGCACTGCAGTGGGCACTCGGGCAGGTCTGAGGGTTCCAGTGGGAGATTATCCGCCGCCCCCGGGCTCGCGGACCTCCCGCTCCTCCAAGCGCTCCATCCAAGCTTCGAGCGGAGGAAGCGATCCGTCTAACCAGATGGTAGCCCTCTCGCTCGATGACACCGGGGACCAGACGTCCACTGCTGCATCGGAGGGTGGGCTGTCAATGTCCGATGAAGATCCAGGCCCGCTCCCTCCCTCCGGGCAGGGGAGCGCTGTCAAAGATCTTGAGTCGGATATGATGGCCGTGCTTTCCCGGGCTGCTTCGGCCGTGGGGTTGGAGATGGTTTATCCCCCAGCTCCGCGGCCGGACCGACTAGATGGGTGCTACGTTGAGGATAAGAAGGCCAGTCCTTCGAAGCCTCTCGTCCCCTTCTTCCCGGAGGTGCACAGTAGGCTCACGCAGTCTTGGAGGGCACCTTTTTCTGCCCGATCTGCGTGCGTCTCCGCCCTCACCACTCTCGATGGTGGAGCAGCCAAGGGTTATGAGACAATCCCGAAGGTCGAGCGCGCTATCGCGGTCAATCTTTGTCCGCGTGGCGTCTCCTCCTGGAGGGGTCTGCCTTGTCTCCCGTCCAAAGCCTGTAGGTTATCTGCCTCCCTCGGAGCCAGAGCCTACAAAGCTGCGGGCCAGGCTGCCTCCGCCTTGCACGCTATGGCCACCTACCAGCGCTACCAAGCGCAGGCGCTGGCCCAGCTGCACGAGGGTGGTTCTGACCCAGGCTTGTTGCACGAGCTCCGCACCGCAACCGACTATGCTCTTCGGACCACTAAGTCCGCTGCGTGTGCGCTGGGAAGGACGATGGCCACATTAGTGGTCCAGGAGCGCCACCTCTGGCTAAACCTGGCAGATATGCGCGAGGTCGACAAAGTTCGCTTTCTTGACTCCCCCATATCCCAGGCTGGCCTGTTCGGCGACACCGTCGGTGAATTCACCCAGGAATTCAAGGCAGTGAAAGAGCAGTCTGATGCGATGGGTAATGTCATCTATCGGCGGGATCGTAACACCGCTCCGCCCGCCGAGCCATCCACATCTGCTGCTCCTCGCCGAGGGCGTCCGCCTGCGAGAGCTGCCCCGCCCCCGCCTGCGCCTCCGGCGAAGCGGCCGCGTCGAGCACCTCGTAAGCCGGCCGCCCCCCCTGCCCAGGGCGCCGCTAAGTCCGGTAAACGGACCGCGAAGCGTCCCTGAGACAGGCCATCCGGAGAAGAGGGAATGTGCTTTTTCCCCGGTGGAGGGCCGGGCTCCATTTCCAACGGCACTTTTCAGTGCCACGAAAATCTCAATGAAAGAGCACTTTTCCAATTCTCCGGATGTGACAGCCCGAACTCTGCCAGTCCGGGACGCTATGCCTTCTGGCTCGCAGGTTCGGTGCATTTCGCCAATGGCTCACAGGACCTGGGAGGACGGTCTCCTTTCTCCCACTCCTCAAGCCCCCTCTCCGGAGTTCGGGAGCGAGGTGAGTGTGACTCTCTTATCTCCAGCTCATCCGCGGGACCCCAGCGCTTCCCGGATCAGCCCTCCCACTCCGCGCTGCCCCACTGCAGGTACGTCATCGATTGTAGCGATGAGTGCATTAGCGAGGGCTCTGCCTGCCTGGTTAGCGCGGGCCAGCCCCTCGCGGTGGCTCATACGCACAATCAGACTCGGCTACACAATTCAGTTTGCGAAACGGCCCCCGAAGTTCACGGGCGTGTACTTTACCAGGGTCAGCCCCAGGTCCGCCCCTGTCTTGCGAGAGGAGATTGCTGTCCTCCGGGCGAAGGATGCAATCGAGCCGGTCCCTCCAGCCGAGATGAGGAGCGGGTTTTACAGCCCGTACTTCATCGTACCCAAAAAGAGCGGTGGGTTACGACCAATCCTAGATCTGCGCGTTTTGAACCGCTGTCTGCACAGGCTCCCGTTCAGAATGCTCACGCAGAAGCGCATCCTCCAGTGCGTTCGTCCTCAGGATTGGTTTGCAGCGATAGACCTGAAGGATGCATACTTTCATGTCTCCATCCTTCCCGCCACCGTCAGTTTCTGAGGTTTGCGTTCGAAGGCCGAGCTTGGCAGTACAAAGTCCTCCCCTTCGGGCTCTCTCTGTCTCCGCGGGTCTTCACCAAGCTCGCGGAGGGTGCCCTAGCGCCCCTTCGGCTCGCGGGCATCCGCATACTCAACTATCTCGACGACTGGCTGATTTTAGCTCACTCTCAGGAACAGTTGACTGTGCACAGAGACAAGGTGCTCCAGCACCTCCATCTGTTGGGGTTTCAGGTCAACCGAGAAAAGAGCAAACTCGCCCCCGCGCAGAGGATCTCTTTTCTCGGGTTGGAGCTGGACTCGGTCACCATGACAGCGCGCCTCTCCGGAGAGCGCGCTCAGCTAATGCTGAACTGTCTGAGAGAGTTCGACAGAAAAAAAGTGGTCCCACTGAAATTCTTTCAGAGGCTCCTGGGCATATGGCATCCGCGGCCGCTGTCACGCCGCTCGGGTTACTCCATATGAGACCACTACAGCACTGGCTTCACGATCGAGTCCCCAGACGCGCATGGCACGCGGGCACACACCGGGTCTCTGTTACTGCGCTGTGTCGCCGCACCCTCATCCCCTGGAACGACCCCTCGTTCCTACAGGCCGGAGTGCCTCTAGGACAGGCGTCCAGTCATGTTGTTGTCTCAACAGATGCTTCCAGCACGGGCTGGGGGCCGTGTGCTGCGGGCATGCAGCTGCGGGCCTGTGGAAGGATACCCAGCTGCATTGGCATATCAATCGCCTAGAGCTGTTGGCAGTGTTCCTCGCTCTCCGCCGTTTTTTACCGGTGCTGGAGCGACAACACGTGCTGGTCAGGACGGACAGCATGACGACGGTGGCATATATCAACCGTATGGGGGGTATCCGCTCTCGCCGTATGTCTCAGCTCGCCCGCCGTCTGCTCCTCTGGAGTCATACGCGGCTGAAATCGCTGCGCGCCATTCACATTCCAGGCGAGCGCAACCGTGCAGCCGACGCGCTCTCACGGCAGCTCTTACGTCCAGGAGAATGGAGACTCCACCCCGAGTCGATTCAGCTGATATGGGCGCGATTCGGGGATACCCAGGTCGATCTGTTTGCTTCCCCCGAGAACGCTCATTGCCAGTGGTTTTTTTCCCTGACCGAGGGCTCTCTCGGCACGGATGCACTGGCTCACAGCTGGCCTCGGGGCATGCGCAAATATGCGTTTCCCCCAGTGAGCCTGCTCGCGCAGCTCTTGTACAAGGTCAGGGAGGACGAGGAACAGGTCTTGCTAGTTGCGCCTCTCTGGCCCAACCGGACTTGGATGTCAGAACTCTCACTCCTCGCGACGGCCCCCCCCTGGCAGATCCCTTTGAGAGAGGACCTACTCTCTCAGGGACAGGGCACCACCTGGCACCCTCGCCCGGATCTTTGGAACCTCCACGTGTGGTCCTTAGACGCGAGGAAGACTTAGGTAACCTACCTATGGCGGTGGTTGATACCATCACTCAGGCGAGAGCCCCCTCAACGAGGCGCGCGTACGCCCTGAAGTGGAGTCTATTCACTGAATGGTGCGTCTCTCGCAGAGAAGACCCCCGAACTTGCCAGCATCAGCGTTGTGCTTTCTTTTCTCCAAGAGAAGCTGGAGAGCAGGCTGTCGCCCTCCACACTCAAGGTTTACGTGGCTGCCATCTCCGCTCGCCATGACGCGGTGGCTGGCAGCACCGTGGGAAGGCATAACCTCATCATCCGGTTTCCTCAGAGGCGCTAGGCGAATTAATCCACCCCGCCCCCCTCTCATGCCCTCTTGGGATCTCGCCCTCGTTCTCACGAGCTTGCGCACAGATCCATTCGAACCACTCGACTCAGTATCTTTAAGATTTCTGTCCCTGAAGACAGCTCTGCTGGTCGCGTTGGCTTCTATCAAGAGGGTTGGGGACCTGGAGGCATTTTCGGTCAGTGACTCGTGCCTAGAATTCGGGCCGGCTAACTCTCACGTTGTCCTGAGACCCCGGCCTGGATATGTGCCCAAGGTTCCTACCACACCATTTAAAGACCAGGTAGTGAGCCTGCAAGCGCTGCCCCCGGAGGAGGCAGACCCAGCCCTTTCATTACTTTGTCCAGTTCGCGCTTTGCGAATCTATCTGGACCGCACTCAGAGCGTCAGATCATCTGAGCAGCTCTTCGTCTGTTACGGTGGTCGGCAGAAGGGAAGTGCCGTATCTAAACAGAGGTTGGCCCACTGGATAGTGGATGCCATCTCCCTCGCTTACCAGAGCCAGGGCGAGCCGTGTCCCCCAGGGGTTCGAGCACACTCCACTCGGAGCATAGCATCCTCTTGGGCGCGTGCACGCGGCGCCTCTCTAACAGACATCTGCAGAGCTGCGGGCTGGGCGACACCTAACACATTTGCAAGATTTTACAATCTGCGAGTGGAGCCGGTTTCCTCAAGGGTATTAGGTAACCCTTGGTGATTGAGGAAACAACTCGGTGAAGGTGTTTAAATACGCTTGCTGCGCCATTCTTTCTAACACGGAGATACGTGCGCTTATTCACTCTGTCAGTAAAGTTCCCCGCTGGCGAACCCTGCAGAGATTCCTCCGCAGCCCCCAGCATCTGGCTCAACGGAGGAGTCAGACGCTGGCCCATTATGTTGTAGGTCTGCCCGCTGGTCAGCCCGCGTTCTGGGTATAGGTGCCTGCTATGCGCGATCCCCACTAGGCGATCCCATACGCTTATACTGCCACGGTGCAGTCCCCCCTCACAGGCGGACCCGTGTCTTCCCTAACCGCTAACCATCTTATTTTCATATGCTTCCTCCCCCTTCTCAGGGTTAGTTCATGTGCTATTTGCCCCAGTCTCCCCACTTGGGTAGCAGGTGGCCTCCGCAGCGTCCTCCCTATCGGGACTGCACGCTTCCCAACGTACTGTCGTATTAATTCCTAGATATTCTAGACGCATTTGCGGCTCCCGAAAAATATATCTAAATCTGTAAATCTTCTGTTGAAGTGGGATAAGTAAGGGCCAGGGAACACGTTGGAAGACCGCGCCTCTGGTGATGACGGTGCGCTCACGCTCTCTTTGCCTGGCAAACCTCTCATCGGGGGCGAAGGTAAGGTTCAATCATTATGGGGTTTTCCATACATTTCCCCATAGTGGAAGTTTCCACATAGCATTGAAGTTCCCCTTCCGAAGGGGAACGCTCTGGTTACTAAGGTAACCCTCGTTCCCCGAGGGGGGGAACGGAAATGCTATGTCCCTTCGCCATAATGATTGCCCCTTGGCTGTTGAGACGAAGTCGCTTCAGCTACAAAAAGGATGCTTTGGCTTGCTAGCTCTGTGCTTATATAGCAAGATTAATTGCAACGAGCATCAGGTGCGCAAGCTGAAGCTGCCAACTCATTGGCATTTCATTGGCCCGTTTACATACTCTTTCAGATGATTGGCTTTCTGAACGAAATCCCCATAGTGGAAGTTTCCACATAGCATTTCCGTTCCCCCCCTCGGGGAACGAGGGTTACCTTAGTAACCAGAGCGTTCTTTATGGTTAAAAAACCCTATATAGCAATATAAAAGCAATATATTACTTACTATAAATTACTATACTATTTAATGTGGGAATTTTATTAATAAGTTATTAGAAGATTAAGCAAATAAATACTATTCAATCGCTGGAGTAAAATATTAATATAGTGTTATACATTTATTAAAACTTTTTTATTACATATAAAGATGTACTGTAGCCTACACATACTAACTTGCTATTATTTCCTTCGTTATAGTGAATCTATTATATAAAATAACCTGTCCAATTTAGATCATTTATATATCTCTGAAAAATGTTTCAGCAAAGCCAGCAAACGGGCATCTGCTATGCTGACTCTGTGAGATAAATAATGACTAATCATCTATGTTCCTTATTCGCCCGTCACGATCGCCATATTTTTGAAATAGTATACACTATTGTTTATTGTGTACAGTATTTATTAACAATATATATAAAAATATATTGATGACGAGGTCTGAGAAAACTTTAATAACATTAAAGGGTCACGAAACACCAAAACACATTTTTTGAGCTGTTGACAGTCATATATGTGTCCCATGCTGCTATAAACACTATTAGGACACATATATTGCACTAAAAAGTGAAAATTGGTTGTTTTTGCGTTATTTTGAGCAAATTCGTTCTTCCGGTTTGAAACGAATTTTTGAAGCTGCGTCACGGCCATGAGATACTTAGGTGTAAATCCAGCCAGCAGACTGGCTCTCTGTCTTTTCGCGGACTTTCTGACGTATGTGAGTGTGGATCATTAATTCATGACAAAGACGTGCTTCAAACCAATCAGCGTGCTCTATTGTGTATGACGTGAAACTTCATTAATATGCATGATAGCTCCGGAGACTGTTTACCTGTTACAGTGTTCAGACGGCAGAGAGACGCCACGCTGTGTTGCTAAAACAAGTGAAAGAACAAGAATTTGGAGACACGGGTCGTCGGTGTTGCGTTTATTGTTGTGCTTCAACGAAGGTTTTGTTTTCATTTTCCCTCTATGAGAGAGCTGCTGGAATCGCGTGTGGATTACAGTGCACGCGACACGCGACAGAAACGCGTTTGTAAGGAACATTTTTACCCGAGAGCTTTTCGCATCTGGAAATGGTGAAATCCGGATTTGCCGCTTGTCTACTTTTATTAAAAAGACACAGCTCCAGTTTGATTGTCTGTCTACAGATGTGGTAAGTGTTTGCAATGCTGTGCCCTTTGTTTAACCAAGATTGCAAAGTTAGTTCGTGGTTAGCAGAGCTCTTTCAGTTTTTAAAGACATACCATAGTCAAAATGATTTGGTTACTAAGTTTACAGTATGTTAATATCACTGCAATATTACAGTACAATATTATAGACTGAAAGATCCGCTGTAAATGCTGCTCTCCGAGTGTAAACATGTAAACACAAACTAATCCCGTCATGCAGGATTTTCGCTCCATTTTGTGACAGGATAGTCTATACACACACGACTTTCTGACGCTACCTACAGAGTACATAAGTTACAGAGAAATGCGGAGGATTTTTTTTCTCTCATTCGCCATTCTGTATCAAATCAGCCTCTGTGTGTTTGTTTTGCCTGTGAAATCTGCACGTGGCCAAATGGAAACTCCCTTCTATGCAAAATCTTATCCTCTTTCCCTCCCCCGACACTCCCACACTCCCAGAGCTGGACACGCCCAACTTTCCTGACTTTTTTCAAACTAGAGGTGTGAAAACACCCTGCTGAGACAGGGGGTTTCATGGCCCTTTAACATCCGTCGTAACCATATATGGTTTGCCTAGATCGTGTGTGTTGGATTGTGTGTGCCTGAAACGTGTGTGGGTCTGCAAGGCTGCAGCTGGATATTATTGAGCATTTCGGAAGTGTTATTGCAGAGCAACATGAACAGTACGCAGAAGTATAAATGCACGGCAACGCGCAAGGCAGGCGCCGTGGGTCATGCCGATCACTTGACACAGAAGTATAAATCAGCCTTAACACACACTCTAACCTCTGTATGCATTAGAGACTTTCTTATCAGCACTCCATGTTTCTGAAAAACATTGAGTGATTCTTAATGTGCTCCATATAGGTGAGAGGACTTGACAAACCACCTGTAGGTGACACACTCTCCATATGCACCAGACACTTTTTTAATCAACTCCTTTTTTGTAAAGCTGCTTTGAAATGATAAGTGTGATGATTGTGTGTGTGTGTGTGTGTGTGTGTGTGTGTGTGTGTGTGTGTGTGTGTGTGTGTGTGTGTGTGCGCGTGCGTGTGTGTGTGTGTGTGTGAATGCAAGATTGTATGTGTGTTTTTGTCAATTGGTGAAGTTTTGTTCCTTGCCGCTGGCTTGCTTGTTTTGGGACTTGCGGAGCTGTGCATCAATGGATTTGCTCTTCAGTGTTTGGACTTTCAGCAGTGAAAATTAAACCACACTGAACTGAACTAATTTGAACTCTGAAAACTGGACTGACACCGTTTCAATTTCTATTTACTATAACTTCTATGTCAAGCCTCTTTGACACAATCTACTGTACATCATAGATCTCAAACTCGATTCCTGGAGGGCCGCAAGTCTGCATGCTCCAACCCTAATCAAACACAGCTGATCCAACTAAACAAGGTGTTCAAGACTTCTAGAGATTATTAAGCAGGTGTGAGTTGGAGGTGGTTGAAGCTAAACTGCAGATCTGTGGCCCATCAGGTATTGAGTTTGAGACCACTGATCTACATTGTAAAAGCACTATAGAAATAATAGATGAATTGAATTGAATTGATTTTAATTGAATTGAGTTGTGGCTGGAAGGGCATCCGCTGAGTAAAAACATATGCTGGAGTAGTTGGCGTCTCATTCCGCTGTGGTGACCAGTGGCTGAAAGAGTACTGAAAAATCATACTCAAGTAAAAGTACCATTACTTACCTAAAAATGTAGTGCAAGTAGAGTAAAAGTATCTGTTGTAAATATTACTCAAAGTATGAGTAAAAAGTAGCCCTTTTAAAAGTACTCAGGAGTAGTGAGTAGTGAGTATTATGCTGTCAAAAGTGGATATGTTTACATGTAATTTGTACATGTGTGTGTAAACGTAGCATTCTGTAGTGCATTTAGTTATTGCCCAGAGGGCACACAACATCATGAGACATTAATATTACTGTAGGTTAGATTTAGGTTGTGATGTCAGGTGACCAAAATCAATTGTCAAGCCAGCAGCTAAGGATGTTATTTTGATGTCCAATAATGACGTCAAATGACGTTGATATTTGGTTGATTTTAGGTTGTTAGAAAGTGACCAAAATCCAGCGTCGAGCCAACATCTTAAACCAACGTCATATATGACGTCAAATACTCGTCAAATTCGTCTGGTACGGTAACCAAAATCCAACGTCTGATAGATGTCATAGGCATGACGTTCACACAACGTTAAGCTGTAACATGATTAGACGTTGATATTTATATGGCCTGACGTTGAGTTCTGACGTCAACCCGATTTTCATTTCCAAACAAAATGCAAAGTCCCCATGATGTTAGGGTTCAATGCCAATCAGACATCATGTTGACGTCCTGTGCCTGCTGGGTGTTTAAGGCTATTTCGGTCATCATACAGTAAACATCCGTCATCTTCTCATCAGTGACATGCATCTAAACAGTCTCTGGGTCAATGTATGTAAAGATTTTAAACATCTTCATGGACACTTTTAATACTTCCAAACAGTTTGCTGCAATTATAAAGTGCACACGTCTTGAGGTAGCTCATTATGATGCGATTTACTTTCTATGGCATGTGCGATTTGATTGGACAGGAATCACAGGACTGATTTTTCTAATCCCCATGGACAAGAAAAATAAAGTAGTTACTGCAGGATGAAAGAAAGTAGTGGAGTAAAAGTACAGATACAGCACTAAAAATGTACTCAAGGAAAAATAAAAGTACACATTTTTAGAACTAATCAGTAAATTACAATTCCTGAGAAAAACTACTCAATTACAGTAATTTGAGTATTTGTAATTAGTTACTTTACACCACTGGTGGTGAGCTCTGATAAATCAGAGACTAAGCCGAAGAAAAATGAATGAATGAATGAATGAAAAACGAAGATTTTTCACAGCATTTATATGCTGCATCTCTCTGATGATTTGAAGTGCTGCTTTATCCTGACTTGTATGTTGAATTGGAAAAAAAGTCAGCTAAATGAGTAAATGTACATTAAATGTAAGTCACAAAAAATAACAACTCAACTTTAATAAGCCACATCATTTGTACGACAAAAGAAATCATTTGTGTATTAAACATTTGTGCCTAAGGTTTAATATGCAGGATTAAGGGTTTGACCAAAGTATAAGGAACCACTTATCATATTAATACCAATTGTCTGTTTTCCAGACGACCAATACTTGAAACACAGATTGGGTTGTTTGCTCTGGCTTGCAGTGGTATTTCACAGTCAGACTCTGCTGGCCATTACCGTCCTCATGGCACTCCAGTTTACTGATAGTCTCTCTCTAATGAGTTATTGATCCACTCTGTTTTCTCTTTGCTTTCTTTCAAGGCAACGGAAATGACTGCACAGGAGAGACAATCAGGGCTTTCCCAATTCAACTTCCAGGCAGTATGTCCTCTTTAGACCTGCACTAGCTTTTCAGGTCACCAAAAAAAAAAAAAAAAGCTGCCATAGGGTTGTTTTGAAATGTTGGAAGAATAGTGTCTTGGGGCTGTTTTACACCTGGTAACATTTTGCACGTGGCATGTTCTAAGTTCATTTGCATTTGGAGAGACATTTCAGAATGCAGGAGGTTCTTAATCTGGCACATGCCAAACCTATGAATGAATAATGAATGATTATTTGATGTGAGAGGCGGCATGGGGGCTCAGTGGTTAGCACTGTCGCCTCACAGACAGAAGGTCACTGGTTCGAGTTTTGGCTGGGGGACTAATTTATTTTCTTTCTTTTTTTTTTACTTTTTATTTAAGATTTTTTAATATATATGTTTCTTTCTTCCAGAACTACCCTTTCCCAAACAATTTAAGCCCTTAAAGATGAGGGAATACATACAAAATAATGATATTATAAAAGTGTAAAAAATAAAATAAGAAAAATAATACAAAATTAATAAATGAAAGCTACTGCCATCATAATAACTTTTCAGGAGATACATTTGTACATCAAGTTACATTGTGTTACATTGTAGTAACCAAATGACAGTTGACGTCAGAATTATTAGCCCCCCTTTGATTTTTTTTCTTTTTTAAATATTTCCCAAATGATGTTTAATAGAGCAAGAAAAATTTTCACAGTATGTCTGATAATATTTGTTTCTTCTGGAGAAAGTCTTCTTTGTTTTATTTCAGCTAGAATAAAAGCAGTTTATAATTTTTTAAAACCCATTTTAGGGTAAAAATTATTAGCCCCTTTAAGCTATATTTTTTCGATAGTCTACAGAACAAACCATCATTATATAATAACTTGCCTAATTACCCTAACCTGCTCAGTTAACCTAATTAACCTAGTTAAGCCTTTAAATGTTACTTTAAGCTGTATAGAAGTGTCTTAAAAATATCTAGTAAAATATTATTTACTGTCATCATGGCAAAGATAAAATAAATCAGTTATTAGCAATGAGTTATTAAAACTGTTATGTTTAGAAATGTGTTGAAAAAAATCTACTCTCCGTTAAACAGAAATTAGGGGAAAAAATTATTCTGACTTCAACTGTACATTGGTGATAGGTTGCGTAACCTCTAAATACTGCATACATATCCAAATATGTTGTTATACTTTTCTACCTCTTCATTCGTAGACATGCAGTCATTTTTTCCATTACATAGACCTGTTTAAGTCTCTGAATCCACTGAGCTACCTTTGGAGGACCTTCCGTCCTATAAACTGTTATAATTTTTTTTGCAACCAGTAATAATATCCTTAGTACAAATCTTGTTTCATTAAACATTTCTTTGGACAGTGCTCCCAGTAAGCACACAACTGGATCGAGAGGTATTTCTATATTTAATATCTTATCTAATTCTTTTTTAACATTTTTCCAAAATTCTTGAATCTTAGGATAGTCCCAAAAAATGTGGGTATGATCTCCAATTTTATCACGTTTTCTCCAACACAAAGCAACAGATGGTCTTTTTACATATGTACAAATTACAAAAGTAGTATTAAAGTACCTCATTTTTACTTTCCAATGAAATTCTTTTTAATATTTGACTATTAATTCCTTTATGACATCCTTCACATAACTCAATCCAGACCTCATCCTCAATTATGACATTTAGTTCTAGTTCCCATTTTCCTTTAACATGATCTGTATTTTATACAGTATTAGTTACTAATCTTTTGTATAAATGGGAGACGTGTCTTTTAGCTGAAATGTTTTTTCTGCAACACTTAGAAAGTATTATTTTATTTTATTAGGTTCTTGCATGACCAGGGTTTTTTCTTTATGGTTTGTAATGTAATGTCTTATTTGGAAGAACCTATACATACCTTTAGATGAAATATTAACAGGAACTAATTTCTGTGTGGAGTTTGCATGTTCTCCCTGTGTTCGCGTGGGTATCATCTTGGTGCTCCGGTTTCCCCCACAGTCTAAAGACATGTGGTACAGGTGAATTGGGTAAACAAAATTGAACATAGTGTATAAGTGTGTGTGTGTGTGTGTGTGTGTGTGAATGAGAGAGTGTATGGATGTTTCCAACTGGGAATGCAAGGGCATCCGCTGCGTAAAACATATGCTGCAATAGTTAGTGGTTCATTCCACTGTGGCGACCCCTGAAAAGGGGACTAAGCCGAAGAAAAATGAATGAATTAATCATTTGACATGAAAAGTAACTTGTAATTCTGGCTACAGTGTGTCATTGATAATTCAAGGGTGATTTTATTCACTGCAACAAATTAAGCATGAGATTAAAAATGAAGAAGATAATAATAGAAATTCAGAGTTTTTTTTTTAATGGAAAAGAACATTTATTACAAGTGAAACTTTATAAGGGTCTTTTTTTCAATGAAAGACCTTATAATTCTTGCAATGTGCTTGGCTGGCAAGTCATATTATATGTATTTCAGTTTATCTGGCCTGAAATAATGTAATGTTTCAAGAATGCTGCAGTAAGCAGTTCTGAAAATAATCTAATACTAATAATAATCTCTAAACTGCCAATAGATTTATAAAGTACAGTTAATGGAATCAGACCTTTGAAAAACTGTTAAATGATCTGAAGATTTACTCCTATTGCATTTTCTGTTAAACTGTGGATTACATACTGTACCGTAAAACACTTCACATGTGCAATCACATGTTAAAAGTACATGTAAAACACACATGAAACATGGTTTTGAACTATTTTTGTTTTAAAAAGAAACATGATTATTCTTTTCCACATAAAAATGTTCTAAACCTTGTTTAACAATTTGTTTCACATGCATTTCATGTGCTTTTAACATGATTTCTTGGATGAATAATATTAGCCATATAGGGCCTGTCTACATCTGATCACTTAATATGTTTTCTCTGATCGGACAAAGATTATTATACAGTAGTTAACGAAAACTAACAAAAAAAACAAAAACTCATTTATTCATTTTCTTTCAGCTTAATCCCTTTATTAATCTAGGGTTGCCACAGCGGAATGAACCGCCAATTTATCCAGAATATGTTTTACGCAGCGGATGCCCTTCCAGCTGCAACCCATCACTGGGAAACATCCATACACACTCATTCACACTCATACACTACAGACAATTAAGCTTACCCAATTCACCTGTACCGCATGTCTTTGGACTGTGGGGGAAACCGGAGCACCCGAAGAAAACCCAAGCGAACACGGGGAGAACATGCAAACTCCACACAGAAATGCCAACTGACCCAGCCGAGGCTCGAATCAGCGACCTTCTTGCTGTAAAGCAATTGTGCTACCTACTGCGCCGCCGTGACACCCTAAATTAATTTCGTTAACAGAAATAAAAATAAAAACAAGAGTTTTTAAAAAAAAAAAAAACTAGAACTGACTGAAACTGTATTGTGTACAGTTGAAGTCAGAATTATTAGCCCCCCTTTGAATTTTTTTTCTTTTTTAAATATTTCCCAAATGATGTTTAACAGAGCAAGAACATTTTCACAGTATGTCTGATAATATTTTTTCTTCTGGAGAAAGTCTTATTTGTTTTATTTCGGCTAGAATAAAAGCAGTTTTTGAATTTTTTAAACACCATTTTAAGGACAAAATTATTAGCTCCTTATTTTTCTGATAGTCTACAGAACAAACCATTGTTATACAATAACTTGCCTAATTGCCCTAACCTGCCTAGTAAACCTAATTAACCTAGTTAAGTCTTTAAATGTCACTTTAAGCTGTATAGAAGAGTCTTGAAAAATATCTAGTAAAATATTATTTACTCTCATCATGGCAAAGATAAAATAAATCAGTTATTAGAAATAACTAATTATTAACTATTATGTTTATAAATGTGTTGAAAATATCTTCTCTCCGTTAAACAGAAATTGGGGGAAAAAATAAACAGGGTGGCTAATAATGCAGGGGGACTAATAATTCTGAATTCAATTGTACATACAAAACTCAAACTAAATTAAATTATAGCAAAAATGTCCTTCATTTTTGTCTTTGTAAATGTACAGTATTTAATACATAAACCTAGTGTAAGCCTTTTTGAAGTAAATCTATTTACTTCGTGCTACCAGGTGTTTGACCCGTTCTGCACCTCAGAGTCTGTAATCCTGATGCCATTGGTCAGATCAAGCTGGTTGTCCTCCAGTCAGTCCTTGATGTTGCTCCTGCAACAAAAACAACGAGTGGATATGACAGCATTAAATACAGAGACTTAAAATTATTACTTTAACACAATTGTGGGTGATGCGGTGGCACAGTAGGTAGTGCTGTCGCCTCACAGCAAGAAGGTCGCTGGTTCGAGCCTCGGCTGGGTCAGTTGGCATTTCTGTGTGGAGTTTGCATGTTCTCCCTGCGTTTGCGTGGGTTTCCTCCGGGTGCTCTGGTTTCCCCCACAGTCCAAAGACATGCGGTACAGGTGAATTGGGTAGGCTAAATTGTCCATAGTGTATGAGTGTGAATGAGTGTGTATGGATGTTTCCCAGTGATGGGTTGCAGCTGGAAAGGCATCCGCTGCGTAAAACATATGCTGGATAAGTTGGCGGTTCATTTCGCTGTGGCGACCCCAGATTAATAAAGGAACTAAGCCAAAAAGGAAATGAATGAATGAATGAACACAATTGTGCCCAATAATGGGTTTTTATTTCTGTATTAGTGATCGTAAATGAATTGAAATATCTTTATTTAGAAAAAAAAGCTAAAACTAATACTGAAACTAATCAAAACTAAACTAAAACTGAACAATTTTTAAAATATAAAAACTAGTAAATCTACCTCTAAAAACTAATTCAAATGAACTGAATTTGAAAACAAAAAGTCAAAACAAAATAAAAACTAAAACTAATGAAAAATCTAAAACTATTATATCCTTGGATCGAACAATCTGATTTGTGAAAACGGCTCCATTTATATTTGGCTATATAAATGCGACTCCCCTTAACTAATATGATTCTGATCCTCATATCCTGCACTATACATGCTAAATTAATTATGGCAACTAAAGTATCAGATGCACATCATTTTATTTAATTACTATTATTATCATTTTTTGCAGAAATGGAAGCTATATATCTTATTCAGCTTACGAATTATGTTATATGTAGGCTTTGTACTTCACTCATGTTCCAATAAAACATAATCATGAGTGCACAAGGCAGACTCTATAATTACTGTCATTATAGGCTTAGTGAAACCTCCATTTTGACGCACAGATATGCACAAGACATTATTTAAAATACTGAATGGTTTACATTAATTTGTGTATAACCTCTGCCTACAACAAAACACATTACCTTTTGTCAATGAACAAAACCCCATATTTTTCTATTATTTTCCATCTATTCACAGAGATAGGCTTCTACAGGTGCATGACGCTTAAGGCCCAAGGTGTTTTTACATGCTTTTTTTATTTCTCTTTGCTATTTGGGCTTATTGGAACCTAGTTAGAATAAAAATCTAAGTATCATCTTTTGATATGATGTACTTTTAGAAAAAAAAAAATGATGTCCATATACAGTATGTGCACTCGTGGTCCCAATTTACATAAAACACTTTTTCCTGAAGGTTTTTTAATGCATAAATAACATAGAATTATTTATTTTTTAACTTGCTTTGACTATCAGAGAGTAAAAACAAAATTTTTTCCCATTTTGGACAGTTAAAAATAGGGTTTGGGACATTTCATATGCTGCAAAACAGTTGCAGGATGACACTGTCTGTCTGTAACAAAATATAAAACATTCAAAGTATTTTAAGTAGCCACTTAAGAGCTAAAATGTTCTGTCCATGTATGTGGACACTCAAGCCCTAGGAGGATAATGCTGCCATTTGATAATGGTTTAACATTCAAATAGTATCATTGACTATTCAAAAATAAAATGAAATAAAAACTGAAATGACATGCGGTGACAAGGTGGCTTGGTTGTTAGAACTGTTGCCTCACAACAAGAAGGTCACTGGTTTGAGTCCTGTCTGGGTCAGTTGTCATTTCTGTGTGGAGTTTGCATGTTCTCCCCGTGTTGGCGTGGGTTTCCTCTGGGTGCTCCGCTTTCCCCCACAGTCCAAAGGCATGTGCTATAGGTGAATTGGGTAAGCTAAATTGGTCATAGTGTATGAGAGTGTTTGGAAGGGATTCTACTGTGTAAAACATATTCTGGATAAGTTGGCGGTTCATTCCACTGTGGTGATCCCTGATTAATAAAGAGACTAAGCCGAAGGAAAATGAATGAATGAAAATGACATCTCAAATCGTCATCTGTGGCCTTTTCATTTTTTTTTTTTACACTTTGGGAAGATATGTAGTTTCAACAATCAGATACATTTAAATATGTCCTGGAATGTGTCCTAGACCAACTTCTGAAGTGGTTTGAGCAATCAGATTTACAGTATATCCATCTTGGACACATTTCTGAGGGCATTTACACTTGCCCTTTTCACAACCGGAGAGCTTAAAAACGGATTAAGTGACCACACTGCAAAAAATGCTTTTCTTACTTAGATTTTTTATCTTGTTTCTAGTCCAAATGTAAAAATTCTTAAATCAAGAAGCATCTTCTAGACAAGCAAAGCCTATTGTCTTGTTTTAAAAAATAATATGTCAAAATTAAGTGAGTTTTTCCTTAAAACAAGCAAAATAATCTGCCAATGGGGTAAGCAAAAAAAAAATCTTGTATTTCCTTTCGATATAAGATTATTTTTCTTACCCCACTGGCAGATTTTTTTGCTTGTTGAGTTTGGATGTTCTCCCCATGTTCACGTGGGTTTCCACTGGGTGCTCCACAGTCTAAAGACATGCGGTATAGGTGCATTGGATGAACTAAAATTGGCTGTAGTGTATGAGTGTGTGTGTGAATGTGAGTGCATGAGAGTTTCTCAGTACTGAGTTGTAGTAGGAAGGGCATTCGCTGTATAAAACATATGTTGGAAAAGTTGGCGGTTCATTCCACTGTGGCGACCCCAGATAATCAGGGACTAAGCCAATAGAAAGATATGAGTGAATTATAAATATGACGTTTTAGGATGCATAAATGACCACCTTAATAGCCTTCTGAGACACTTATTTTGACATTTTCACAGAGTTGAGGTTAGTCCTGTTTTTGAATCCGCCACTATGCTGATGCATAGACGTTTGTAACTCCGCCCTCTTTTGAAAAGGGTCACAATCTCATTTGAATTCTAAAGCTGGATTTGTACTTTCGCCTGGCGATGCATCGCGCACCTCCGCTGACTGCGCGCGCACCTCATAAAACGGATGAGATTTTTATACGTGCTGCGTTCGCCGTTGTGATATTCTTTAAAACTACATGGGGCGGTCAAAAGAAACTGGCCATAAAGTCAGACGGATAAACAGAGAAGTAGAAAGTTTCCGGAACTACGTCTTATCATTAATATCATTCAATATTTTTAAAATAATTAATTTTATAATTTTTTTATAAATTATTTTAATGATTATAAGGATTTTATAACCATTCAAGATTTTCATTCAACTATAAACCAGGCTTAAGCGACAGTCACATTTTCGACCAAAGCCTAAAAGGGGCAGTTTCAACGATTTATAAAAATATTTGTGGGTTATATTGAGCTGAAACTTCACATACACACTTAGGGACACCATGAAACCTTTATTACATCTAGTTAAATCTTATTTTAAAAGGTGCATAATAGGTCCCCTTTAAAGCAGTTTTTTTATTGCCAGAATAATCTGCAACGTGGACCAGGCTTGAAGACAATGGTCAAAGTTTGGCTCTGTAAGACTAAAGATGCATTAACTTCTATCAAGATGAAGAAGGGTGCAGGGATGTGGCCATGAGCTCAATGAATAAATCACCAAAGCTACACTTCCTCTTACAGCAGGTTCTTATTTCCCCTTCCTTAACCTCTCACAGCTAGGCACTTCTGTCTTTCCTCTTCTCTCATTCTGTCTCTCTCTCTCCCTCTTTGTGTGAGACTGTCACACCGCTCTGTGTTGAGAGACGGCACCATATGTTGTCTAGCCTCTCTGGGAGGGCGGCTCAGCTTTCAGTGGAGATGATGCTGTGACTGCATGTGACTGAGGGCAAACTTTGAATAGGAGATAAGCTAGAAAGAATGAAAGAGAGCTCCATCTTTTTTCATTTGCTTTGACTTGGGTGTTTTTGTGTCAGGGTTTGCATTTTTCAGCATTTTACCTCTTCACTTGTTCAAACTACTTATTTTAAATGAGCTGGAACAACACAATTCAACACAACTTAATTGTTTTATGTTCAATCCATTTAAATTTGTTAAAACAATTAAGTTAATTTAATCGATTTGTAGTGGCACGACATGAAGGGATTTTGTAGAACCCAGTCATTTTTACAGTGTTGCTCTTTGGTTACTTCATAACTGACATTACTGTAGAAGTTCAAAGTCGATAGTTCAGGGGTCTCATGTATCAATGCTGCGTACGCACAAAAACTTCACGCTCACGTTTAAAATCACGTTTTATTTCCATTGGCGACTCCTAGAGGCAATTATGTTAAATTGCACACTACAAAGTATCTTTGAGCCGTGCAATGACAGCTGTATGGGACGGGATCATCCGCATGTCTAGCAGGTATATAAGGTTTCCACACCATGCAGTTGACCAGCCAATCATTAAAGCGCAAATTGCAGCCATCGCCAGTTTTCCCAATGTAATCGGAGTGATCAACTACATGCACATTGTTATAAAGGCGCCATCTGAAGACGAATTTGCATACGTGACTCGGAAACATTTCCATTCAATAAATGTGCAAATGGGCGACGCAGTGGCGCAGTAGGTGGTGCTGTTGCCTCACAGCAAGAAGGTCGCTGGTTCGAGCCTCGGCTGGGTCAGTTGGCGTTTCTGTGTGGAGTGTGCATGTTCTCCCTGCATTCGCGTGGGTTTCCTCCGGGTGCTCCGGTTTCCCCCATAGTCCAAAGACTTTCGGTACAGGTGAATTGGGCAGGCTAAATTGTCAGTAGTGTATGTGTGTGAAGGAGTGTGTGTGGATGTTTCCCAGAGATGGGTTGCGGCTGGAAGGGCATCCGCTGTGTAAAAACGTGCTGAATAAGTTGGCGGGTCATTCCGCTGTGGCGACCTCGGATTAATAAAGGGACTAAGCCGAAAAGAAAATGAATGAATGAATAAATGTGCAAACAATATGTTATGCTCAAATGCGCTTAACAAATATTGTAGCATGGTGGCCTTGGTCAGCCCATGATTAATTCATCCCCACAAACAGCATGGTTGGGATGAGGCTCCAAGGTGGCAGGCACTCTGTCAGTTGCAGAGCAGGCGATTGGGCAGCTGAAATGCCGGTGGCGCTGCCTTGATAAGAGCGGAGGGGTGCTGCTATACCACCCTAACAAAGTATTCCTCTAATACATCTGTGTCTCCCACAGACACGGATACTACTCGAGACAGTAAAGTGTTGCCCACAATTGAGGCAACTCTCTCCTCAAAGGGTGTTAGTTCTGCATTCCCTGTTCCCCCGTCTGTTCGGTCCACACTTAGACGGTGCGCCGCTGTTCTCCTCTTAACCTGGACCTTTGCATCGGACCATTTCTTTTTTAATTCACTCACAGTGCGATGTTCAGACCCCATTGCGTTAACTGCGTCAGCTAAACTCTCCCACTCTATTTTTTTTCTTTTGTTATTAATTCCAAAGGACAAACTTGCAAATAACACAGTTTTTCTCCGGTCTACCTCTGATAGGAGCACCTCCAATTCACATTCTGTGAAGTTTCTCTGCTTGCTTTTGCCATTGCTTTTTCGTTTGGTTTTGCCAAAGTGGAGTCATTACCATATTTATACGGGGGAGAAGGGAGGGGTTTTGCGCTCGTGTACGTGCGCTCAGTTTCACGTTAATTCGGATGTACAAAGAGAATATGCTTGGGATTCCGCGTACGCAGTGTTTCATACATCTGTTGTATTGTTGCAATGTTTTAGTATGAATTCAACGCAAGTCTTTGTATGAGGCCCCTGGTTATTGATAATTGATCATTGAAATAGGCCAATTTTACAAGTCCCCTAGAGTTAAGCAGTTGAGTATTAACCATTTGGAAATCCATTCATCTGCTCTATGGTTCTGGCGGGAGCCATTTTAGCAGAGCTTAGCATAAATCATTAAGTCGAAATGATATTACGCAGCACCTGAAAATAGTTCCCAGCTTGGTAACAGAGCTGTGTAATATCAATGCGTCTGAAGGAGCCTTGATATCATATCATGGTATCGATTATAGCGCCAAAAGGAGACTATAGTCAGCTATGTTGGCCTAGAAAATAGCAATTTTTCATTTTCCATTGATCGTACATTAAAATTTACAACAACATAGGTGTCAAGCTATAAATAGGAGAATTAGCACAATTATTTTTTATATTTATTGAGCGAGATGCTAATGGTCTAATCCAATTCAATGATTTATGCTAAGCTAAGTTGGCTGATATTGGTTGAATGGATTAAACAACGGTAAAACTTTTGACTTGTAAAATGAGCCTATTTCCAAAAAAGTGTGCTCCTTCAGATTAATTTATTTGTGCCTTCATTACTGTCACATTCCGGTGTGTAGTGCAGAGGAGAAAAACTAAGTGTGGATCCAAATGCAGCATTTAAACACATTTAATGAAAAAAAACTATAACAAGACAAAACTAAAACAAAGGAAAACAAACCAGGAAACACACGGACATTATGGGAGCAAAAAAAAAAAAAAAAAAAACAGACAACGAGAGGGGAACACCAAACTGACATATGTAGTCCTGATAGTCCTATATCGTCCTGACGGTCAGCTGGAGTGGGTGTTGATTGCATTCTGGTAGTGGTAGTTCATGTGGTGTGTGTGTGAAGTTCACCAGCGATCCCAGTCCCTAGATCGCTGGTAATTGTTACAATTATTATGGAGTGTTAGTGAAAGATGTGTCTTCAATAAATCTTTTAGCATATAAGTAAAGAAGTTTCATATACAATTTTTTTAGTCCTATCTATAAGACATCTTTTATAAATGTGCGTATCCCTTGAGAGCTTAACGTGCTGCAATAAAAAAAAAATGCAATTATGAAAAATTAAGAAATTAAGAAAACATCTTCATCCATTTAACAGCACATGTTGCAAATCCTCACAATGCAAACACATTGAAAAATGCGCTGCAGTTTCTCACAGCGCAAACAATTTACGAAAACATGCTACATTTTGTCACAACACTTCGGAATATCGGAACACAATGGAAATGTTTTAAGTGGACCCAAAAACGTGACGGACGCCACTGTGCCATAACTATTGCTCAGTAAAGTTGTAGATGATCTTTGAAAGGTAAGTTTTTTGTTTTTTTTTATTTTAACGTCCTGTCATTTGTATTTTATTATCCTAAATATCTATAACCTAAATACACATTTGTACGTATACTGTAGGGTCCATATTGATACCTTAGAAGTATTTATTAGTGCTTGAACAGTATGTATATATTAACATTTTTAAAGAACTAATATGTACATTTAGGGTGTCAAAAATAGTATGTACAGTTGAAACCAGAAGTGTACATACACTGTATAAAAAGGCACATAACCATTTAAAAAAGAAGTCAGATGTTAATGTGACTAAACTTTTTTTTTTTTAGGTAAGTTAGGATTATCAAATTTGTTTCTGTTATTCTTAATAGCAGAATAATGAAAAATATATTTTTGGAGAAATTGTTATAACTTTTCTTGAAAGTCAAGTTTACATGCAATAAGATTATTATGCTTCTGAAAAAGCTCAGATGATGGTGTCAAGGTTTTGGAAGTTTCTGATTGGCTGATTGACAACATTTGAGTTAATTGGAGGCACAACTGTAGAATAGTATTTAAGGAAAACCTCAAACACACTGCTTCATTGTGTGACAACATGGGAAAATCAACAAGCCAGAATCAACAAAAAAGCCAGATTACAATTTGCTAAATTACACTGGGAAAAAGAATAATTTTTGGAGACATGTCCTGTGTTCTGATGGAACTAAGATTGAACTGTTTGGCCAAAATGACCAGTGTTACATTTGGAGGACAAAGCGGAAAGCTTACAAGCCAAGGAACACCATCCCAACTGTGAAGTATGGGGGCGACAGCATCATGTTGTGGGGCTGTTTTGCTGCAGGAGGGACTGGTCCACTTCACAGCATAGATGGCATCATGAAGAAAGAACATTATGTACAAATACTGAAGCAACATCTCAAGACATCAGCCAGGAAATTAAAACTTGGCCACAAATGGGTCTTCCAAACAGACCATGACCCTAAGCATACTGCCAAATTAGTTAAAATGCTTTAAGGACAACAGAGTGAATGTTTTGGAGTGACCATCACAAAGCCCTGAACTCAATCCTATAGAAAGTTTGTGGGCACAGTTGAAAAAGCTTGTGCGAGCAAGTGACTCAGTTACACCATTTCTGTCAGGAGGAAAGGGCCAAAATTCCTGCAAACTATTGTGAGAAGCCTGTGGAAGGATACCCAAAACATTTGACCAAAGTTATACAGTTTAAAAGCAAAGCAAAAAAAATACCAAGGAAATGTATGTAAACTTTTGACTGTCTAGAAATTAATAAAAAATTATCTAATTATTCTGGCATTTAGCAAATGTAAATCATTTAGGTAATCCTAACGGACATAAAATAGTAAACATTCAGTATGATTTACCATCAGACATTTTTTAAAAAAATGGTTATGTTCCTTTTTTTAGAGTGTATGTAAACTTCTGGTTTCAACTGTACATTTTCCTTTATTTATAAAAGTGTATTTATTCTAATTATATTTATTTTGGGAAGTGTTTATAATTCATTACATTCCAAAACACAATGTTATATTTTTATTTTATCTCACTCATAAAAACACGCTGTTCCATATTAAAGTCATATTTGTGTAAGATGCATTAGTGTTATCAGTTTAGTAAACAAGCCAATTCATTTCAATTTACCTGATAATGTGCAACTCAAACAGAAAGATTCACTCATGAATTGAACTGATCTGTACTTGATTCAGGCGTCATGGTGGCGCAGTGGGTAGCAAAATCACCTCACAGCAAGAAGGTCACTGGTTTGAGCCCCGGCTGGGCCAGTTGGCATTTTTGTGTGGAGTTTGCATGTTCTCCTTGTGTTGGCATGGGTTTCCTCCGGGTGCTCTGGTTTCTCCCACAGTCCAACCAAAAACATGCGCTATAGGTAAATTGAATAAGCTAAATTAGCCGTAGTGTAGGAAGGGCATCCAGTGCGTAAAACATATGCTGGATAAGATGGCGGTTCATTCTGCTTTGGCGACCACTGATTAATAAAAGGACAAAGCTGAAAAGAAAATGAATGAATGTACTTGATTCAACAGCTCACTAATTCAAACGATCTGATCGATTGCTTGTCTCAAGCTAGTGATTCACTGATTTAAATCAGTCAAAGCACATATCTAGTTTCAGTTCTTTGAATTGACTATTGCAACTATTGGCGATTGATGCATAATTTTAGGATCTATTACTGTAAATGAAAGACACATTTTGATTGCTATTAGTTGTCAGTGAACTATAAAGAGGCAACACTTCAATAACAGCACATGAATAATGATGTACTAATATGTAAATTAAACATTACTTCATTATGAACTAATGATGAGTTAAGGCATGCACTAATCATGAACTTACTTTAACTACAACATGACTCACATGAGTTTATGTGTAAATAATTGCTACCCTGATTGCTTGTAGTTTACTTGTACACTTTTAATTAATTAACACTTTAGTTTTAGCTAAATGTAACTTACATAAATTCATGAGCTCTTAATGTATCTTTATGACATGACTTTACTTGAAGGGACACATAATCTTTAACTCATATTACTCATAAACTCTTGTGTTTAAACTCAACAGTTATGTACATCCGATTATTGCATGTTTACATTGAAAAACAATAGAAAAGTGTACTCTCTACATCCATATGGACATATGCAAAGGAGTTCATGAATAGTTAAGAATGAGTTAATGTCAATGTGCCCCTCCAAGTAAAGTCATGACATAAAGATACATTAGCAGGTCATGAGTTCATGTTAGTTACATTTAGCTTAAACTAACGAGTTCATTATTACACTAATTAACAAGTAATTAAGGCATCCATTATTCACACATGAACTCATGCTGTAGTTAAGGTTACTTCGTGATTACTGCAAGCATTCACTCATTATTAGTTCATAATAAAGTAACATTTAGTTTACATATTAGTACACAATTAATCTTCCTGTCGTGTTCGGGTCAAATCTGACCAATTTACAACTTAAAACACTCTTAAATATTATGTTTTACATCTGTTTGCCTCAACGCCTTATGATATCCTCCACACTATGCACTTAAAAATATAAAAGTGATGATCACCTCTTTCATTCAATTTTGAATGTTTTATTCAACCTTGTTACACCTGTGTTCCCGGTCAAAAGTGACCACCATAGAAAATAAATGGGTATCCAGACTATATTCATCCAGAAAACATCCCCATATACTATACACCACCCAACTCACTCACTCACTCACTCACTCACTCACTCACTCACTCACTCACTCACTCACTCACTCACTCACTCACACATTTCTGAACAATGTCTTTTGCAGGTACATCTTTTTTCCGTGCTTATGTGCTGATCCTCCAGCCTGATCTCACAAGGAAACGTAACTATTTTACAGTTTGTCAGTTTAGTGGCTAATTCGTATGAGTTCAGTCGTACGGAAATGTATGATTTTTAAAAGGAGGCGTGCCACCCAACCCCACCCCTAAACCATAGGCTACTGTCATTGAGGATAAATCGTACTAAATTGTATGAATGAGATCGTACAAATTCATATGGATTAGCCACTAAATCAATAAGTTATGAATTGCCATGAGATAGCGTTGGATCCTCCAACGTGAATCAAACAATGTATCATATCTTCACACCCATCTGTGTGTTTGTTTGTTTGTTTGTTTGTTTGTTTGTTTGTTTGTTTGTTTCTTTCTTTCTTTCTTTCTTTCTTTCTTTCTTTCTTTCTTTCTTTCTTTCTTTCTTCTTTCTTTCTTTCTTTCTTTCTTTCTTTCTTCTCTGGGTGTAGCAGGAGCACTTTTAGCTTAGCTTAGCATCAATTATTTTATTGAATTAGACCATTAGCATCTCGCTCAAAAAATGACCAAAGTATAACTAGTGCTAGTTCTATGCCCATGCTCACCGTCTATACTAGAGATGCGCGGATCAGCTCAAATGTCACCCGAATCCGCTCCTTCATTCTAATCATCCACCCGCCACCCGCCCGCACATATTAATTTATCTGATATATATATCCGCACCCGACCCGCACCCGATCGCCACTTTAATAATTCTAATTCTTTGTTTTAAGCATGATGATAGGTGTAACTTTCTCCGCAATGTCCGGTGGCAGAGTAACAGCTCGGTAATTCATGCTCGAGCAAATGATGAGACGGACAAAAGTACTCGAGGCATGCCCTTCTTTTACTTATTTCAGTGTTTTCAGGTTCACAGTGCAAAACAGCTCCCGGGTGGAATTACTGAAGTAAACATAAAACAAAACCGGATAAAACTTTCTCCCTCTAATTACTACACTACCCACAATGCCCCTCGTTATGTACTACAAAAGCAGTCCTAAAGTGGCCAAACTATTTCCCCTCTCCTGCAACTTAGGTCACAGTGGATCGTTCGTGATTAACAGCAGATTCAGCTTTTACATATACAGGAAAAAGAGAACAAAAACGACGTCCCTTCAGCCTAAACAGCAGCTATGTTGTGTGTACTTGGCCCTTTTCTTAACACTGTGCAAAAACAGAATAGCATCTACTGTGCCTGGATTCGGGCGATTCCGCCTCGCCTCCAAAACACGGCTGGCTGCACTAAATGAGCGTTCGCGCGAACCGCTTGTTGCAGGAATGCACAAGCTTCTTCTTGCAAGGCGCTGCAGTCGTGTAAATAAGCGATCTTGTTTCTCCCAGAATGATAGCAGATTTTCCTCTGATGACTCCTCTAACTGAAGTTAGCACAGTACTCTTGCACTTCATCCATTATTTTGGGCGTCTCTCATCTTCACATTCTGCGAAGTCCACTCTCTGCTTTTTTGCTGGTCAACTGCTATGACCCGCTACATCCACCCGCGACCAACCCGCAATTAATCATAATCAATTTTTTTATTACCCAACCCGCCCGACCCGCGGATTATCCGCAGCGCCTGCGGATATAACTGCCATCCGCGCATCACTAGTCTATACCCTCAGTCACTTTTCCCTATATTAGTGCACTAATATAGTCCAATTGAAGGACTGTGAGCTCTCAGTACACAGGAAAGGATAGCAATTTGTTTGTGCTTTGCTGATTGATAAATCATTCAGATGGATTAAAATTTCAATTTCTTTGGTCACACACTGTGATAGTTATTTTAGCGAGCTGTCTATTAGTAATGAAACAATGTACAATGAAATACATTTTCAGTGCCTATTTGCATTTTCACTGCAGTTATTTTATGTCTAATTAGATGATAGCTAGCTCTCTGCAACTCTCACATGGTCGCCCACTGAAGCTAAGCAGGGCTGTGCCTGGTCAGTACCTGGATGGGAGACCACATGGGAAAGCTAGGTTGCTGCCGGAAGTGGTGTTAGTGAGGCCAGCAGGGGGCGCTCAACCTGCAGTCTGTGTGGGTCCTAATGTCCCAGTATAGTGACGGGGACTCTATACTGCTCAGCGAGCGCTGTCTTTTGGGTGAGACGTTAAACCGAGGTCCTGACTCTCTGTGGTCATTAAAAATCCCAGGATGTCCTTCAAAAAAGAGTAGGGGTTTAACCCCGGCATCCTGGCCAATGCTCACTGGCCTCTGTCCAACATGGCTTCCTAACCATCCCCATATCATAATTGGCTTTATCACTCTGTCCTCTCTCCACCAATCAGCTGGTGTGTGGTGTGCGGTCTGGCGCAAAATGGCTGCCGTAGCGTCATCCAGGTGGATGCTGCACACTGGTGGTGGATGAGGAGATTCCCCCCTATGTGTAAAGTGCTTTGAGTGCCCAGAAAAGCCCTATATACATGTAAGGAATTAATATTATTATTATTATCATTATGAATTCATGTTAAACACTACTTTAAAACATTGTTCACAGCTAAAGAATGTTGAATAAAAATGTGGTGGTGAAAAATGTTATTTTGTGCTAATATAAGAGCAGTTAAAACAGACCGGTAAAATTTGACTGGGAACACTAAAGTAAGGGGTGGGATGTGAACACAACACTAGGCTTAATCATGTACTGCTATTGTATGTTACCAAGTAAGATTTAAGCACATTGTATAAAGTGCATTGAAGTGGACGTGTCTCTGCAGTACAGCACAGTGGCTAGCATGGTTGCCTTATAGCAAGAATGTTGCTGGTTCGACCAGGAGACCTTTCAGTGTGGAGTTTGCTTGTTCTCCCCATGTTCATATAAGTTTCAGATTAATCTATTGGCTTTCTACTAATACAGTAAAATCAGAGTTAACTGTTTAACTCTGGGTTAATATAAGTGAGAAAAGTCCTTCTGTGGAACATGCAAATAAATCACATACCAAAGGTGCATTTAAAGAATGAAAGTACAATAATGTTGGAAAACTGCTGTATATAACGTACATGACATGGGTGGCACAGTGGCCCAGTGGTTAGCACTGTCGCCTCACAGCAAGAAGGTAGCTGGTTTGAGTCCCGGCTGGGTCAGTTGGCATTTCTGTGTGGAGTTTGCATGTTCTCCCCGGTTTCTCCCTCAGTCCAAAGACATGCGGCTGTAAATTGCCGTCTCAGTTTTTTGACCACACTTCGTTATTATTGTTCATTTACTCATTTGCTGGAAATTAGAACTGAATTTAGAAATAGTTTTGAAACAAATCTTTGCGCTTAACAAACGAAATTAATTATGTACAGGCTAATGGATGTCTGAACGTACAACGCATTTTCTTAGGAGTCTCATTCTCTCGTTCTTGCGCTGCATATGGTCTGTTTAACTGTTTTCTCGCTAGTGAAGCGTTCAGTTTTTTCACTTACAAAGTCCGCCATGTAAATAGCAAATGCGCTATGGCGCGACACAACTGACTCCTAAAGGGAATGGGAGATGAGACTGATTGGTTTATTCTCAAAATACACCTATAACTCATTAAGAGAAGAAGCTCAACCCTGTTAGTCCATGCGCCGCAGCACAAAGCGGAGTTTTACGTCCTTAAAATCGCAAAAGTGGATTCTGACACAACCTTAATGCTTTTGCTCTGTGAGCTTTGGACTTTGCGCCTAGATCATTAAAATAGGGCCCTTAAGCCGCGGTTACACTGGACTTTTCCCTCCATAAACTTCCATTCATACGCACGCGAATGCGTCAGACCGGAAACGCAGGGTCATGTGTCAGATTTCGCAGGTTGCTGCGGTGCAAAGTTCAAACTTGGTGAACTCTGACCTGCGAAATCGCATCACTAGACTGCCTGAGACCAATCCAGGATCAAAACATGACCTCTCTGAACAGAAATTTAAAACACAGAGCAATCCCTCGCTTTTTTTAATGTCTAATCATCTTGTTTAATAATATGAACGACTCTCTCTCTGGTGAGTTACTGTGTGCCTCCATCACATTAGGTGGCGGTATGCACTTACAAGCTGGTTTGCATACCCATGAATAAAGAAGTCACTGCGCATGCTTAGCTTAACAGATTGAACTTTTGGATTTCTCTTTTCAATTGAGTAGAATTAACTTTCAGTCAATTTTACGTTAACTACACTCATTTCATTTGATAAAATTGACTGTTGGGTTTTACAGTGTACTTTAACTTAAGTATGATTTTTCAGTACTCTTTCCACCACTGTTTATACTGACATTGAATATATATGAATGAATTAAATCAGATAAACACAACACAAACATTTTACTTCAATTAGCTGCAAGGACGTTACACAGACCTAATAAAATCATGTTGAATTTACACGTTTGTATTGTGTTCATATAACACATTCAAAGCAGTAAAGTTTACTTAAATTATTTAGATGCACAATGAGTGCTACAAATAAATCATGTTGATTCAACAAATAATTTTTTGAGTGTGCGAATTATGCTTTCGGGAAACTCGGACTTTTTAAACTTTGTTGTTATCTATAGAATAGCAATGCAGGACACGCAATCCCTAGACAAATATTTGCATGACAAAATATTGAATAAACCAACAAATCCTTAACACAGTTTTTATAAGTTAAAAAAGTGCATTTAACTCCAAACAAATCAGAGATGGATACAAAACTCTTTGTAGCTGCCTTTAGAAATGAGACTGTTTGATTTTCTTCATGTGGGAAGGTAAAGCAACGAAAGTGTTCGTGTTCAGAATTCATCTCGGACGTGTTTTCATTGCACTTTGCATCTTGAGCAGAGGGATTCAGTCCTGCTCTAAATCACAGGATGGATTGTTAGGCACGCGTGTTATTAATTTTTTTCAGGTCCCGTGGCGTCTGTATGAATCTTAATGCTGCTGACTGGGCTGCTTGTGTTATCGACTTTCTTTAAAATATGAAGAGGCTTGCTGGAAGCGCCCAGGGTCATTAGCTGATGAGTGGGCTCAAATCATTCTCCGAGGCTGTGTGGCTTCACCGTGTTAAATGCTCTCCTAAAATATTCATAATCATACTCGCACACACGCACACGTAATACTCGAGTGGGGTGGTTGAGCAGAATGTGTGTGTGACAATCAATATTTAAATGCATTCCTGTTTTTTGTGCGTGTGGTTAATTAGCTGCAGTTCTTAAGCCAAGAAGTTTGTGAGCAGATTAAGGGTAGCGCTGTCAGTGACAAGATAATTGCTGTTTCATAAGTGCTTGTGCTTATGACCTGGTTAGAATCACAATCTGATTGTTGGGTTGAATATGAGGGACACTTGGTTTTGGTGTTGCATTTTGGGTTGCTTTAAAAAGTGATGTAGAGTGCATTGATTGATAGTGATTGATAGTTGTGTTGCATAGGTAAGCTTAAAAATTCTTGTATGACATGTGTATGAATTTTTGTGTGCATAATTGTTTAAATCTGCTAAGTTAATAGTGTAAATTTTATTTATTTGACTTTACTACTACTAATATGGGTTTCTAAGAAAGAAATTCGGACAGCTTATAAATTATATTGTGTAGTATTTAGATTTTTTTGTTCCCTCAGATCTAAACACTTATACTCGGCAGCACTAAACACAGTTAATATTCATTGTCGGACTGATGTAGGACATAACCCATATAAAAAATGGATATAATTATATAACATATATAACTTTTATAGGTGGGCATAGATACATTTATTTAATCTAGATTAATCTCACTGTAATCTTGAAATTAATCTAGATTAATCTAGATTAAAATGGCTCATTTGAATTCTGCCGAAGGCATTCAGAATATGTGTGCTACCCAAATAATGACTAAAATTAAGTCTTTGAGAATGGGTTTCTCAAGGCAGGGGGCGCATTAGACCAGGGGCTCATCTCCTGTTTCCAAAATGCATCACAAACTGCTTGAGAAACTGTTCTACTATGATAATTGGTGATGAAAATAAATGTTCAATAAGATGTACTTGTGTTTACTAACTGTTTATTCAGTTAAACATGAATTTTGAACTGTAGGCCTACATAAGCTCAAAACAGCGATTTTTGATTTTTCAATTCAATTCATCTTTATTTGTATAGCGCTTATACAATGTAGATTGTGTCAAAGCAGCTTCACATGGAAGATTATAGTGAATTGAAACAGTGTCAGTGCAATTTTCAGAGATTAAGTTCAGTTCAGTTTAGCTCAGTTCAGTGTGGGTTAATCACTACTGAGAGTCCAAACACTGAAGAGCAAATCCATCGATGCGCAGCTCTACAGATCCCGAACCATGCAAGCCAGTGGCGACAGCGGCGAGGAAAAAACTTCACCAATTGGCGAAAGCCAAGATTTAAAAAACCTCGAGAGAAACCAGGCTCAGTTGGGCACGACCATTTCCCCTATGGCCAAACGTCTTGTGCAGAGCTGCAGTCTAGGCGCAGCATGGTGGACCTCGGCGAAGACTCGTCTGTCCTTGGAGCATCACAGGAATCAGTCTCATGCTCTCACTCCACGATGACCACCACAGCAGGATACGGCCTGGTCCAGAAAACCTTGGGATCATCTCGTCGCTGGTCTTGGATCGCATCAGTGGCGCTGCATAGTCTGAGGGCCTCAAGATGAGTACCCCCAGGTGGAAATACAGAATAAGGAGAATAATTAGTGTAGCTGCTGTTCATAGTGTATATAAACAAGAAGCAAAATGCTGCGTGGGGCACATCATGCATCATAGCGCTATGTAATGCATTGAGTGTATGCTTTGCTAAAAAGATAAGTCTTTAATCTAGTTTTGAAGAGTGAGAGTGTGTCTGAGCCTCGGACATTATCAGGAAGGCTATTCCAGAGTTTAGGGGCCATAAATGAGAAGGCTCGACCTCCTTTACTCGACTTTGATATTCTAGGTACTACCAGAAGCCCTGAGTTTTGAGATCGTAAAGAGCGGGTTGGATTGTAGCGAGACAGGAGGTTGGTTAGATAAACAGGAGCTAGATTATTTAAAGCTTTATAGGTAAGGAGTAATATTTTAAATTCAATACGAAACTTAACAGGCAGCCAGTGTAAGGAGGATAAAATTGGGGTAATATGATCATATTTTCTAGACCTGGTAAGAACTCTGGCAGCTGCATTTTGTACTAGCTGAAGTTTGTTAATAGAGGATGCTGGGCAGCCAGCAAACAAAGCATTACAGTAGTCCAACCTAGAAGTCATGAAAGCATGAACTAGCTTTTCTGCATCTGATATGGATAGCATACTTCGCAATTTAGCGATATTTCTCAGATGGAAGAAAGCAGTTTTTGTGACATGGGATATATGATTTTTAAAAGTTAAACTGCTGTCTAATATGACACCCAGATCTTTTATAGTAGAGCTAACGCTAACTTTGTATCCCTCTAGTTGCAGGTCGAGTTGTGAGAACTGCTGTGTACAGGATTTAGGCCCAATAAGTAATAATTCTGTTTTGTCTGAGTTTAAGAGAAGAAAATTGTTGGTCATCCAGTCTTTAACATCTTTGATACACTCAATTAGCTTAGACAGTTCAGACATCTCATCAGGTTTAGTTGAAATGTATAACTGAGTATCGTCTGCATAGCAGTGAAAGCTGATCATGTGTTTTCTAATAATGTCCCCCAGGGGAAGCATGTATATTGTAAAAAGCAAAGGGCCTAAAACTGATCCTTGAGGGACCCCGTACTTTACTGGCCTTACTTGTGAAAGCTGTCCATTAATATTCACAAACTGGTAACGATCGGCTAAGTATGACCTAAACCATTGAAGGGCCTGACCTTGGACACCTGTAGAATTTAAGCGGTCAATGAGAATATTGTGGTCAATGGTGTCAAATGCGGCGCTAAGATCGAGTAAAACTAAAAGTGAGACGCACCCTTGGTCAGCAGCTAAGAGTAAATCGTTGGTTATTTTTACTAATGCGGTTTCTGTACTGTGATGAGGCCTAAAACCTGACTGAAACACTTCAAAAATGTTGTTTGTCTGCAGAAAGGAGCATAATTGGTAGAAACAACTTTTTCTAGTATTTTAGACATAAATGGAAGATTTGAGATAGGCCTATAATTAGCTAAGTTGCTCGGGTCCAGTTGTGATTTCTTAATAATAGGTTTAATAACAGCTAGCTTGTAAGGATTTGGAACATGGCCTAAAGATAAAGAAGAGTTGATAACATTAAGGAGAGGTTCTCCTATAACATGTATCAGTTCTTTCAGTAATTTTGTTGGAATTGGATCTAACATACATGAAGCTGGTTTAGAACTATTTATAACTTTATCTAGCTCTTCCTGTTCTATGATTTTGAAGCATTGTAGGTTATTTTGATTCAGTTGAATGTTTACTGGATCTGGAGTATTAGGCGGTGCAGAAAGTTTAACATCTTCTATTTTCTGTCTAAAGCCTTCTATTTTATCACTGAAAAAATTCATGAAGTCATCACTACTGATTTGCGGTGGGATATTTTGTTCTAAAGATGATCGATTATTTGTTAGTTTAGCAATGGTGCTAAATAAAAATCTAGGATTGTTCTGATTATTTTCAATCAGTTTGCGGAGGTGCTCGGCCCTGGCAGATTTAAGAGCCCTCCTATAGCTGGACATACTGTCTTTGTACGCAATTCTAAAAACCTCTAAATTAGTTTTTTTCCATTTACGTTCCAGAGCACGGGTTGCTGTTTTGAGAGCGCGAGTATGATTATTGTACCATGGGGTAGTTTTATTCTCTCTAGCCTTTTTTAATTTGATGGGTGCCACAGTATTTAGTGTGCTAGTAAAGATGGCATCCATACTGCTGGTTACTACGTCCAGGTCATTTGAGTTTGCGGGTGTATTTCGAAATAAAGAGAGATCAGGTAAGTTATTTATGAATTCATCCTTGGTGGACGGAACGATAGTCCTACCAGGGCGGTATATTGGTGCAGATCTGTTAATTTCAGGTAAACGCAGCTTATATAGTAAGAGGTAGTGGTCTGTAATATCATCACTTTGTGGTATAATGTCTACATCAAAGACCTCAATTCCATAAGACAATATTAGATCTAATGTATGCTTTAAGCAATGGGTTGGACCGACAGCATTTTGTTTTATCCCAATTGAGTGTAATAGATCCATAAAGGCGAGCCCTAGTGTATCATTGGAGTCATCTACGTGGATGTTGAAGTCTCCTACAATTAGTATTTTATCAGTTTTAACTAGCAAATCAGAAATAAAATCAGAAAACTCTTTTAGAAAATTGACATAGGGTCCTGGGGGTCTATATATGGTGATTATAGCGAGAGATAACATAGATTTTTGCTTAATATCCGGTAGCATAACATTAAGAGCTAATAACTCAAAGGAGTTAAACATAAGTCCCTTTCTCTGATTAACATTAAGAATATCACTAAAGATTGCTGCAACTCCACCACCACGACCGGTTTGACGAGCCTTATGCTTGTATGTGAATCCTGGAGGAGTTGCTTCATTTAAGCTAATATAGTCATTTTGTTTCAGCCAGGTTTCAGTAAGACAGAGTGCATTTAGATTGTTATCTGTTATTATTTCATTAATGATAAGTGTTTTAGTTGCTAGTGATCTTATGTTTAGGAGACCAAGCTTAACGAATTTTGTATTATCACTTTTTATTGGATTTTCAGCTTTTATTCTTAGTAGATTTTTTCTAGAGCACACAGTACGTTTAATTGTTGGTCTAATAACACGAGGAACAGACACAGTCTCTATGGGGTAAGCTAGACATGTGTTACTGTAATTTAAGTGGGTCGAACAAGTGTCTTTATGGATAAAATGTGCATTTTGTGAATTTTTACTTACTAGTCAGACAGAACGAAGCATCTTAGAGATGTTGTCCGACAGCAGTTCAGCTCCAGCTCGGCTCGGGTGCAGGCCGTCCGGACGGAAGAGCCTAGGGCGCTCCCAGAAAAGATTCCAGTTATTGGCAAAGAGCAGTTTCTGTTCATTACACCATGTTAATAGCCATTCATTCAGAGCAAAAAGTCTACTGAACCTTTCATTTCCTCTGCGGTAGGTAGGAAGCGGTCCAGAAACGATGATCTGCGTGGTGGGCGAGGTGCGTCGAACCGTCTCGATGAGGCTCCTGAAGTCCCTCTTCAGGATCTCCGACTGGCGGAGCCCGGTGTCGTTCGTCCCCACATGGCGGACAACGGCACCGAGGCTCTCGCCAGTGCTCAGGATACTCGGAATCTGTGTAGAAATATTCTTAATGCGAGCACCAGGAAAGCAAAATGTGCGTACTTTATTACCTGAAGTGGAAGCAGGACGGACGTGGCGTACGATGGAGTCACCGATGATAGCCACATCGTGACCCGTCTCGCGGAGAGGGGCGAATCGGTTCTCCGTGGAGAGCTCGAACACAGGAGGAGGAGAATCCTTGCCCTGGGGTCTCCTTAGCACCTTACGCGGCTGCATCCAGGGGCCGTGGTAGCCGGGTGCCGGCGTGAACGACCCCTGGACGAACCGCGTCAGAGGCGCGCTGGGCCTGGACAGAGGAACAAGCGGGGTTGAGGTAGACGGAATGTCACGGCTGTATTGTACACTCACCTCAGATGAGCGAACTGGAGCGCGGGGCACCTCGAGCAACGCTCTCTGTGCCCTGAGCTCAGCTCGCTTCATCTGCAGAAGACGGATGCGTTCTTCCAGCCGTTCCAGCTCCATGTCCAGCGCCTCCATCGATGTTTCTCCTGCACACGAGGACAGAGACACAAGCGACATCGTACAGGGTAACGAGCAAAGCCAGTAAGTGAGAAAGTTAGGGGATGACAGCAGTCGGTAGCTTTAGCTGACTAGCGGTGCTAGCTGGCTAAAGCTACAAACAACAGGCGGATGCTCGAGAGACAGAACGTTTTGGAGTGTATTTATTTGTATAAAGTGTTTAATGTTGTATAAAATGTATTAAGGGTTTGTTCCCCCTAAGTAGTATTAAGCGAATGTGGAGGTATTCGATAATAAAAATGCGAATTGCGAATCTATGCGACAGAGCTACAAACACACGCTGCACGGCTTGCGTAGCAGCGGCAGTGACGTCACTCGAGCATCTTTTAATGACCTTAATCCGACTAAAGTCATAACTGAACTAAACAGAAATGGAATTAAGACGTGGAGTATGCAGATATTAGTGACATTATTGAAGTAAACACAGAGATCAAACTATTACCGTCATGTAGGACTTTTCGCTATATTTTCAGACAAGATCCACACACACGGCTGTCAATAAAGGGCCGCACACACACACACACACACACACACATCGCGAAATGCGGAAGTTTTTTCTTTCCATTTGGTGTGCGTTATTAAATTCCATAACACTCTCACCAGTCCTTACTCCTTATTTGCGTCTAATACCCCAGTTTGTCACGGGGGCATGAATGAAATGTTCATGAGTGAATGTGAAACTGCCGAACTGCAGTTAAAGTCACCCAAAATTACAGGAAACTCTTACATGAAAGCACTTCAGGTAAACTTAATCATATTATTGTCTATTAAGGCAAATAACTAGATTACATATGTCTATGTAAACAAAGTCAGTAGTGTCTTCGAAGTAAGTGAAAGATCCAAAAGAGCATCCTGCTAATTTGATTCAGAAGGGCAATTTTTTGTCAGATGGCTCACCAGTTTGACTTTAATTCACTGTCATTCATTTTAAAAAGCACCCGGTCCATTTTATTTGTATGTTTTACTTGAACGCATAAACTCTACAGGTGCCTGATAGTTAGATGTGGAGCTAACATTAATCAGATTCACTCTAGTGAACTGCATTCATGTTAGCACGTCACATTTGATGTGGTAATTTCACAGTAGAAATACACACAGGTTTGAAGACTCACGCCACCTACACTGCAATTCGGCCAGGTATACATCCGCGCTAAAATATCAAGGTGAAAGTCATCATAGCTTACGTAGAATAGACCCAGCTCCCAACTCAACTTTCAGAATAGATTAACGGCGATATTTTTTTTATCGCCCGATAAGAGTCTCGCTTTAACGCATCTCGTTAACGCCGATAAGGGTCCACCGCTAATAACTTTACATTACAACATTTTTAGTTTTTACTGATTTTTCTTTATTAGGCTTGTTTATATTTTTATAGGCCATATAGTACAGTATATTATATACTTTTTAGTTTCTAAAAAAGGCTTTTTTTTTTTTGAGATATGACTATTTTTTTAAGAGATATGTCTATAAAAGCATATATCACTGGAAAACCTATTTATCGAGCTTTTAGATGATGTATAAATCTCAAATTCAAAAGATGCTTGAATAGTTTACATGTGTTCATGTTGCTCATTACAAACATACGAGGCACAACATAGATGTTAAAATAACAAAAGATACAGACCTCTTTGGAGCTACATAAGTTTATAATCAGCATATCACAAATTTTCCATTCTGACAAGCTGTAAACAGATGATATGCTAGGCTGTCTGCTCATTTGCTGCGTCCTGCGCAGCTTCCTGTGTATTCCATTTTCAAAATAGGAGTCCCACATACATAGTATGTTTAATACAAACTGAGATATAATTAAGGGAAGCTATCACTGTTGTAATATCATCAAGAAACTTTGTTGCCAATGAAACACTGCTGGGGAATTGCATTTTAATGATCCCACAAGGATAGTCAGAGTCTGCTTTTTTTAAGCACAAGATTTACATGAGAAACAATGGTGTACACTGCAGCTCTTTCCTAGCTGATATTTTAAAGGGATGGTTGAGAGTGTATTTTTAAGGCTTGGTTGTGTTTATTGGGAAAATGAAAATGAAAAGGACACAGAAAACGAAGAGGACACAGTTGAACATCATGCCTGCTCTCTAAAATAAATTCTGACAATTGTCTTTCACATATATTTGGGATATAAGCATGTGTAAGTAATATGAAATATTCACATATCTTTTGCGAGTTCGTTATTTGAGATGTATAAGGCATGGGAAGCGGCTGCATAGAGAGACACTGCAGCACTGGTAAAGATTGTGGGTGTTTACAGGGGTTTGGTGGATAAATATGTATTCCGTCTGCTAAATTGTAGCTAAATTGTTAGCGGTCCCAAACAGCATTTTCTGATGTCTACAAAATATCATTAACACTAGAAACTGTGCATGTAATAGATCAATTTTAACAAATAAAAACACTTACAGGTTGTGGCTCACAATCCACAACTTCTATTACGGTTTGGAGCAGTTCCTTCTTTGAGGAGTTTTTTGTCGAATCCAGCACTGAACTGGGAGAAATTCTGAAAGCTGTATTTTTTATAATTCTCTGGAACATAATTAATATTAAATTGTAAGCACTTCTTTCTTTGTGTCATGTCCTTTGGAAGCCCAAATACAGAAACAGAAGAAGCTCTGTGGAAATAGCAGCATTTGGACAACATTTTAGCTTTCTCTGCTATAACATTACAGCGCCTCTAATCAGGCCCATTCGCTGCACTTGGTGAATGCGACCTGAAGCGTTTGTGATCTCATTAGCCTGGATGCATTTTTTGTAGTCCCCAAACTTTGTTCGCTGTAGGCTTTGCTCTGTAAAAGCCAGTGTCTCCCTTTGCATTGACCTTTGAGCATATTACATTGAGAGATGTTGTTTATGTTCACACAGCTACATTACACATCAACTAAAGTTTCAAATATCATATCGTAGTGGACCACCCCTTTAAGTACTAAAAACAAATTTGTGAAATTGTGACATTTGCAAAAATGTTTGTTTCCCTGCTTCGCCTCAAGATTTTGTTTTCTATTATTCCTACATTAAAATATTTAAACACACACAAAAAAAAATGTAAACGTGCTGCCTTATTTATATTATATGCAGTTTTTGGACACACTCCCAACACTTAGGTTCTGCTGATTTTAGGAGAAGCAGCATTTTCTGGAAAATTAATGTACCGATGGGTTATAGATGATTTCACTTGGTCAATTTGTTTTTACATATTTTTGCAAGCTTAAGGCCACTTTATCACTGCCAGTAAAAAAGATAATTTACTTTTTGTACATTAGCAAAATTGCCCCTATTTGTTTAAAGCTAATTTATTAAACATTGGCATGCAAACCTTTGGTCCAAACATTGTGTTTACTCTGTGTTTTTGTGGTTTTAAGCATAGCAAGCACTTTACATATTTTTAGTCAGTACTGCTTTTGAACCTAATAATTTTTTAACCCTTAAAATTATTTTCTATATAAAAATAGCTGGCAGCACGGTGGTGCAGTGGGTAGCACAATCGCCTCACAGCAATAAGGTTGCTGGTTCGAGCCCCGGCTGGGTCAGTTGGCATTTCTGTGTGGAGTTTGCATGTTCTCCCCGTGTTTGCATGGGTTTCCTTCGGGTGCTCCGGTTTCCCCCACAAGTCCAAAGACATGTGGTATAGTTGAATTGGGTAAGCTAAATTGACCGTAGTGTATGTGTGTGAATGAGAGTGTATGAAAGTTTCCCAGTGATGGATTGCAGCTGGAAGGGCATCCACTGTGCTATGTATATATGCTGGATAAGTTGGCGGTTCATTTCGCAGTGGCAACCCCAGAATATTAAAGGGACTAGGCCGAAAAGAAAATGAATGAATGAATAAAAATAGCTAGGCGGCATGGTGGCTCAGTGGTTAGCACTGTCACCTTACAGCAAGAAGGTTGCTGGTTTGAGTCCCGACTGGATCAGTTGGCATTTCTGTGTGGAATTTGCATGTTCCCATGTTGGTGTGGGTTTCCTCTGTGTGCTCCGGTTTTGATTCATATATAAACCACACCTGACAGTTCAGTTAATGCTGTTTACACGGTTTCAAAAGTGTTTATAGTATCGTTAAATGTGTTATGTAAAATGTGTTTTATTGCCCGGATCTTGTCTGATTCAGCAATTATGGATAATTAGCTGGTGGTATTGGTAGAATAATTCTACCAATACCACCAGCTAAAAAAGTAGTTTGTACTCAGTAATTTGAGTAGTTTTTATGAAGAGTAATTTGTACTTTTACTTAAGTACTTTTTAACACCAGTACTTTTACTTGTAATTGAGTATAATTTCAGCAATGTAACAGTACTTGTAATTGAGTACAAATTTTTAGTACTCTTTCCACCACTGGTCCAAAGACATGCGCGATAGATGAATTGGGTAAACAAAATTGGCCGTAGGGTATGAGTGTATGTGAATGGGTGTATGGGTGTTTCCCAGTACTGGGTTGTGGCTGGAAAGGCATCCGCTGCGCAAAACATATGCTGTAATAGTTGGTGATTCATATCGCTGTGACGACCCCTGACAAATAAGGGACTAAGCCAAAGTAAAATGAATGAATGATTAAACATAGCTTCAGATTTTAGGATATTGCATTAATAAAGCTAAATGAAAACAGCAAGATGCACAATTCTTAAAAATTCCATAACAATGTGTGCACATGTTTTTACAGTACATGCATAAACTATAATGGAAACACATTTACATGTATACCTGCTTGCATCAAAGTTCATTTTTATTGTTCTATGTATTGCACTAGTTTCCCAGAAAGTAACGATTATATTCTCTTGAACACATGGTATAGAAATGAGGCTTTATTCTGAAGCATTTAATAATACAATGATGTAAAATGTAAAAGTGCTGTAATGTAATTTTACACATTAATAAATTCACAACTTTGTATGGAAACATGTAACATAGCTACAGAAATTCAAAGAAAGAAAGAAAGAAAGAAAGAGAGAAAGAAAGAAAGAAAGAAAGAAAGAAAGAAAGAAAGAAAGAAAGAAAAAAAAAAAAAACCAAAGACAAGCTAGCAGGACCCCAAGTAGAGAACACAATATATGATTGAATAGTTCTTTTGCAAATGTTCACCTTCTCCTTAAGTGTAGCGACAACCGGTCTTCGAGTTTTAAATGATTTAAATTATAGAGATTATCACATCCATTGAACACAATAGCCTGTTTTGCATGTCTCTATAAATCTGAGTTTTCTTCCTTTTAAGACTTGCTGCTGTGGTTTTCTAGATATAAGACTATTTCCAGGTTGTTCCGAATGTGTACTTGCTCATGTTTAGGTACAATAAAAAAAAAAGTACTCATCAATAAAGTGGTCACATAAACCACTTTATACTGTATGTATTTAATAAACAATATGTAATAGGGGAGCGCGGGGCACAAAGTAACGCGGGGTTAAATGTAACATGAAGTTTTAAGGTATTTGCTCAGGGTTAACCATGGCATGCTTCCGAGGTTTTCACCACAGTGTCGGCAGACGTCTTCCTGCCAATTATTGAAACATTTTGGCAAAATTTGGATGAGATACACAGGAGAAACCATTTTTGCAGCATAAAAGTATTTTTTATTACAGTAGATATTTTTTTATTTAAAAAAAAATCGGTGAAAGTATGTACGTAAAATCTTATATTGTTGTGATCACTGTCTTCTAGGCTAAAAGATGAAACCATTTTGAAAGATGTATAAAACACACAGTGACTGCTAGCCAGATTTGAGTTAAACATGACACAGCAGGGTTAGTTGTAACAGGGTGTTACAATTACGCCACACACTGTTGGACACCAATTAAACTAACAAAACATTTTTTTGAATTTTGAGTGTAATGTTCAGAACTTTTTAAATAAAAATGTTTTTTAATAGAAAATATTGTTTTAATAGAAAACAAATATTTTATTGCTAATAATGCAAATAAATGTATTGTATAATAATGGATGATTGGATAATAATGCAAATAGATTCAAATGTGTTTATCCAATGAACAAATAAATAAATAAACATGCTGTGCTATGTAGAATAAAAAAGAAATGAGCCAATTATTGAGGAAATATAGCTACTATTTAAAGTAAACTAAATTTAATTAAATGTGTGAAATCTGCCTTTATAAGCATGTGTTACAATTAACCCCCTGTCTGTTACAACTTGCCCCGCAGGTGGGGTAAATAGTAACATTTTTACTCCTGACATTTTTGGCAATACTGCACAGAAACCATAGATCCGGCGATCATAATTCCAGTGCTCATTTGTAGGAGAGGCTTGTGTGCTGTTGGTAAAAAAAATATGGTTTGTCTAACCCCATTACTTTGCTCATTGAGTTACTTTGTGCCCCGCTCTCCCCTATATGTCTCTAGTGTCCGCATGTTTCTGTAAAGTTTTATGTCAGAATACACAATAATTATATATTATAGTATGCTCTGTTGGCCACTTTTTAAGTGTGATAACTTACTAAAAAATTGTGTATCTTTAAATGCAAATGAGATTTTGATCCACTCACCTTTTAAAAGAGGGCGGAGCCTTTACACCTTGTAGATCATGGGTGACCAACCCTGTTCCTGGAGATCGACCTTCTTGCAGATTTCAGCTCCAACCCTGATCAAACACACCTGAACCAATTAATCAGAACCTGAGGAGCACTTGATGATTACAGGCAGGTGTGTTTGATACGGGCTGCAACTGAAAACTGCAGGAAGGTCAATCTCCATGAATAGGGTTGAGCACCCCTGTTGTAGATGATGTGTTTATGTCACTCTAATATCACACACGTCAGTGCAATTAGTTTCCAAAAGTTTAATTTTGAATGATAGGAGTCCTTTAACAATTTTACCACAGTACTACCACATACTTAAGGCATTTTACATTCATTTTTATTTTATTTTGAGAGTCACGTGAATCACCTGTGACCTTAAACAGAAATGGTTATGCATCCAACATGAATCCAATTTTTCCCTTCCTGTCCATTCATATTTTTGATTAGATTATTCAGCAATATTTCATAAGGAAACTGAGCTGCATAGCCCTGCTCCTGTTTCATGTAAATTAAATTGTAAAAGATGAAACCTAAACATTTTTTATAATAATTGTAGATTTTTTTCAGCAAGTCTAGTAAACACACAATGCAGTTTTGATTAGTTTCACGATTTTGCAAAGGCTTTTAAATAAATCATGACATTACAAAAAAAATAAAAATAAAATAAATAAATAAATAAAAAGTCGAGGTGCCAAAAATCATATCTGAGGGTGCAAAGCCCCCTTATGCCCCCTGCTGGAGCCATCCCTGTGTTTAAGTTGTGTGGTCTGAAGGAGATCCAGTATGAACTACCACTGTTTTGCAATGACACATAATTTAATGTTGAAGATAAAAGTCATAACTTTTTCAGCAGGCCAAATAAAGTATATTTTCCTTTGGGAAAAATGCAAATATGTGACGATGGACTACAAAAACCATAACAAATTGAATTTTTAGAAGTGGACAATATTTAACCAAAATACAACTATTTGAAAATCTAAAATCTGAGAGTAGGAAAAATCTAAATATTGAGAAAATTACCCTTAAAGTTGTCTAAATGAAGTGCTTAGCAGTGCACAAACATACATAACTACTTTACTGTTCACCCTCTACGTACACAACACCTTAACTTTCTGCTTTTGACTGTAATGGAATAGCATGCACCTTTTGTAAAGCTGCTTCGGAACAATAATTATTGTATTAATAGAATTAAACTGCTATACAAATAAGCTTAAATATAATTTTATTTAATTGAACATCACTATGCGATGCAGTGGCGCAGTAGGTGCTGTCACTTCACACCAAGAAGGTCGCTGGTTCGAGCCTCGGCTGGTTCAGTTGGCGATTCTGCGTGGAGTTTGCATGTTCTCCCTGCATTCGCGTGGGTTTCCTCTGGGTGCTCCGGTTTCCCCCGCAGTCCAAACACATGCAATACAGGTGAATTGGGTAAGCTAAAATTGTCCGTAGTGTATGTGTGTGAATGAGAGTGTATGGGTGATTCCCAGTGATGGGTTGCAGCTGGAAGGGCATCCGCTGTGTAAAAAACATATGCTGGATAAGTTGGCGGTTCATTCCGCTGTGGCGACCCCAGATTAATAAAGGGACTAAGTCGAAAAGAAAATGAATGAATGAATAAACTGCACAGTAATTATATTTTCGTTAAGATTGCGAAGATTTATTTTTCATTTGATAGTTTTGTTTGTGTATCTTAAAATAAATAGAAATAAATTAAGTCTTTACTTTCCCTGTTTAGAATATAACTGAGCCTTTAATTGTCATTTATTATGGATTTATAAAGCACAAATAGTCCTCACTTTAGATTAGGTCACAAAACTGGATGAAGTTGAGTTAATAAAGCATTTATTAACACACAAATTTACTATTGATATATGCCTAAATAATAAGATACATGAATGTTAATTTGAATAGTTTATTCATCATTTATTATTAATTATGCATTCTGAATGATCTTTAAAAACCAGCTACTCTTAAATAACTGGTTTGTAAATGACTGCGATACTTAATTTAATAACAAAAAAATAATAATAATAAATTAACAAAGTATGAAAGTACAATCATTAAGCACATTATACATGTGCTTATAAGTCAAGAATACAGCATTTTTATCTGCAGTTATAAACTGCTTGCTAAGTTACTAACATTTATTAATGTAGAGTTAATGCTTAACAGATAATGATATCACTGTTTGTTGATGCTTAATAAATGATGCAGTGTGTAGTTATTTTAACCATACTTTCTTGCACTTTAATTGCCTTTAAAATCACTGAAGATAGGAGACTCAGAAAAATGCTCATTTTAGAAGAGAATTACAGATGGCACTTCAAATATAATTTTCATCAGTTACATTTCAAAATGTATCCTAAAATCCAAATATTATTTTATTTAACTTTCCTAATAAACCACACCATTGTGATGTTTTCTTGTGCATTTGATGAGTTTGAGTTGAAATATTAAAAGATGTGACTTAATCCTTCAATGCACTTTGATGTGGTTTTTTGCTGCGAACGCTTTGATGTCGTTTTTCACTTTTCCATTCCATTTACAGCCCAATCACTCAGCCACTGAAATTGCTGTAACATATTGGAGCACATCTTTGGCTAACGTCCTTGTCTCTCATTGTTAATGTTGCATTTGAAAAGACCCAGTGAAACAAGCTTAAATAGATCTTTGATGGCGCAAGTTAATGAGGTCAGTGGTTTCATTGAAGCTCGGGGCAGCCCCGTTTACCCATTAACGACACTATTCATAGCGCCCTGACACGTGGAAGTAGCTGGAGGTCAGAGGTCAACATCGAGGCTCTATATGCTCTGTTGTTTACTGCAAGAAATTTGGCCTTGCATGTCAATGCACCTTGTCAAGATGAATGAATGGCAGTGCAATTTGTGTGGGCACATTTCCTTTTTTTCCCGTCTTTATAACAGATCTTGTGCTTGGATGTTTGGATTTATGATGTGTCTGAAATCTTAGACTTTGATAAATCTGAATATTAAATATTTTGCTCATCTTGATCCTCATTTACGGCAAAAAATGCTTTTTTAACTCAAATTTTTTGTCTTCTTTCTAGTCCAAATATCTAACAATTCTTAAACCAAGAAGCATTTTCTAGACAAGCAAAACATATTGTCTTGTTTAAGAAATAATAAGCCAGAATTAAGTGAGTTTTTCCTTAAAACAAGCAAAATAACCACAATTAACATTATATGCTTTGCTTGCCTTGAAAATGCTTTTTAATTTAAGATTTCTTTTTGATATTTGGACTAGAAACAAGACAAAAATCTGATGTACTGATGGACAAGTCCTGATGGACATGTTTTTTATTTTCACTGTTATAACTTTTGGCTTAGCATATATTTTTATTGGAATTTTAATAGTTCATTTAATCATTTCTAAATTCACATTGGAACCCATTAAAACCAATGTTAAACTCCAGTGTCATTAACTATAAAATAAAAGGCTTTTCAAGAGTTCACACTTAGCTGATGATTTATCATAAGCTTCTTTGGCATGCTGTCCCGGGAGAGAGCCCTGAGCTCAAGGGATCCTCCAGTCCAGGGCTCCCTCCCTTTCGCAGAGCGAAAGGGGAGATTGAGCTCAGGTAGATCTCAAAGCCTCCCCGGCAGAAGTGGCTAAGGTGAACTACTTTGAGAAGGAAAGATACTGATGCTGGGAGCATAACAAAGTGCCCGTTTGGCTTAGTCTATTACGTATGACGCAAGTCTTTGGACAGTGGGAGGAAACTGGGGAACTCGGGGGAAACCCACGTGGACACAGGGAGAACATGCAAACTTCACACAGAAACACCAACCGGGCCAGTGACGACTAGAGCCGGCAGTGTTTTTGCTGTGGGGCAACAGTGCTAACCACTGGGCTGCCGTGCAGCCCAATCTATGAGAAAAAGGAGGAGAAGGGGAGAAAGGGGGGTTTCTTCCAGACGAAGATAAACATGGAATAAAGACTGTGGTTATTTATAGTAACTTAGGAATTATATGATTGGAGGATCATGATTAGCTAATGCGGGACCGGCTGTGGTAAATCATAAGCACGTGATCCTCTTGAAATTAGTTTATAAAAAAACTTCACTTTTTCTCTTGGAAAGGCTTCAAATTGTACATTTCAACTATTTCTTTACTATACAATGGCTTTTTTTTTTTTTTTTTTTTAAAGTTTGGCATATAAAGGAAATACTTGCTGTATTTCTGTTTTCAGCGTATGCATATTCAAGTGTATTATAGAGTTGATTTAATAAATAATGCAGCTATAATTGTATGTCTATGTTGGGATGGATGTCAGATTGTGGTTTGTATGTGTGTACCGAAAATTCTATGCGTGCATAAATAGTATGAAAGAAAGAATTTTCTTGTACTGGAAATACCTCCCCATGCAAATATGTATGTAATATCTCCCCACATAAAAACAATGAATACAAGGTCAAAGAAGGTTACTGAGCCCATATCTTCACATAGTTTATATATATATTTTTATACATATTCTATTGCATACAAACCAGCATTTAAGGGTTACAATTCTGAAAAAAAATATATGTAATTATTATATGACATTTTTTAACAAAGATATTCATGTTCATTATGAAACCTGACACGGGTGCACTCTCCATAAACACACAGGATGTCTTCTAAAAATGTCTTCTAATTTATTAACAATAATAAATTTGCATGTTCTCCCCACGTTCGCGTGGGTTTCCTCGGGGTGCTCCGGTTTCCCCCACAAGTCCAAAGACATGTGGGCTAGGTGAATACGGTAAGCTAAAATTGTCCGTAGTGTATGTGTGTGAATGAGAGTGTATGAGTGTTTCCCAGTGATGGGCTGCAGCTGGAAGAGCATCCGCTGCGTAAAACATGTGCTGGATAAGTTGGTGGTTCATTCCGTTGTGGCTACCCCAGATTAATAAAGGGATTAAGGCGAAAAGAAAATGAATGAATAAATGAACCTCAATGCATAGGCGATGGGAATCAAATAGGTCACACTTTATTTTGACGGTCCGTTTGTTGAATTTAAGTTACATTGCAACTAATTATCATTAGATTATAAGTAGACTGTTAGGTTGGGGTTAGGGTTGGGGTTGGGGTTAGGGTTAGTGTAAGTTGACATGTAATTGCAAAGTTTCTTATAGTCAGTTAAATGTCTGTTGAAGGACTGTTAAATGTCAGTGTCAACAGATATTAAGCAGAGAGTCTACTAATACTCAAATGGACCATCAAAATAAAGTGTTACCATAAAATATTTTATTTATTTTAATTTGAGTCCAGCCAGGACCTTTTAGTTTTATTTTAAATAATGTAACATTTAAAACATAGTATCTGTCAAAACACAAAACATTTCAAATTAATAACAATGTCTTTCATACAAACCATACTGACAAATGAAAACTCATTTCATTGTTTCTTAATTATGTGCAATCATAGGAGAATTCTAACCATATTTTAGTTGAAAAATTGGGTTATTTTGCAAAATATAATATATTTATAAAATTGGTCTGCTTCTACTATACTTCAATATTTACTTCTTTTTATGAACTAATTATCTGTATTGTCATTACAATATATTATTACTGTCACATCATAGTTTTTAAGGTACAATTCAGTTCAGTTAGCGCACCATGTACGTTGATGGACTTGAGAAGCAGAGAGGAGATGACCACGACAACGGGGTTCGAGTGCAGTGAAGAATGGTTGCAGAAAGCAGGTAAGACAAAAACAGAAGCTAAAATATAAAATAAACATGTAAATAATAGGGGGAGAATGTGGTAAAACGTGGTAAAAATCAGATGAGGGCTTTTCTTTTTCTGAATTGCTTTTTAAATTTGTCTGTTGGGTTTAGGGAAGTGGGTGGGCTGGTCAATCTGTGCTTTTTAAAATACTATTGGTTGGGTTTAGGGAAGGGGGAGGCTGGGTCAGTCGATCCATCAGTCAGTCAGTCAGTCAGTCAGTCAGTCAGTCAGTCAGTCAGTCAGTCAGTCAGTCAGTCAGTCAGTCAGTCAGTCAGTCAGTCAGTCAGGTTCTCCATAGGGTTGGGCCGATAGACGATGCAATCGCCGATGGCTGACAAATCCATCGCGATCCATCGCCCCGCCCCACATTTATATTGACATATAACTTATTATTTGCATGTCATCTTAATAGCAATAACGATCTTTTCATGAGTTGTGTTAAATTTAACATTTAGCTGCCGCTTGCACGGCTGACAGCATTGTGAAGATTAAATGAAGGATTATACAGTACCTCTCGCGCTTAAAATGTGTAGATTCAGTGGCAAACGCTGTTACCTGCAAACCCTGTCCCACAGACTTTACAGTGAATGGCTTTAGTTATTTTCATAGCGGACTTAAAGCCACTGGAAGTCTTTTATCCACTCTTGGAAAAGTGTAAATGGTGGATTAACATTCAGCACATGATCTCTAATAATATATCTTAACAAAATCTGTCAGTGTTATTTTCATTCTCTCATCTTCAGCGCTTCACATTTTCGCGGTTGTAGCTTCTGTCGTGTGAAGGCAGAAGGCATTGACTGAGTGATTGCCAAAACGACCAAAACGGTTGAGCCCTAGCATCTTGTTATTATTTCCTCATAATAATAATAATAATAAAATAAGGAAGTTATCATCAATCACAATACAAATTCCAGTGAACTCCAAACGAACTCTCGTCTTCTCCACCAGCTGTGGGAAAAAGCCATTATAACGACACAGATCACTGTACCTATTCATGCCAGAGTCCCGCCGAAAAAAGTGATTGACAGGTGGTAATTTGTGTGTAACTTTATTTATTTATGGTTTGGTTATGGGTAAAGCAAAGACCATGTGGGTCAGGTAGTGAAAACGGTAGGCTACAATTAATTAATTCATTATGAATTAATTGATATTTAACAACAACCACCCCTGCCTGCGACGACGATACCATCGTCCATCGCGATGTTTCACATTAGACATCGTACAATATCAAATTGGTCAACATCGCCCAACCCTAGTTTTCCGGTTTCCTTCCACAGTCCAAAAAACCTGCGCTATAGGTTAATCAACCAATCCAAATTGACACTATAGTCAGCTCTTAACCAACAATATTTCTCTATACAGCTATCCTTAATTTATAGCCCCATAAAAAGGGGGAGTTCTCGAGACCTAACTGAGCTCAAACTCCCCTATCGCCCTGCAAACAAGAGGGAGCCCCGGGCTCGTGGATCTTATGAGCACAGGGCTCTCTCCCGGGACAGCATGCCAAACACGCTTTATAATCAATCATCAGCTAAGTGTGAACTCCTAAAAGAACAAAACATACAAAAAAAAACAGTAAAAGTATTCACCAAATGAGTGATATTATCTCAAACATCAGGCTTCAAACCATTTTGTCATCCACCCTTATTGACCTTATTCTACAATACGGAGGTGCGCTCAATTTTGCGATTGCATTAGAACTTCCGATTCAGTTGCCTATGGGAGAAATGACTAGAAATAATAAATAGCAAAAAATGGTTAAACTACTTCCTGTAAAAACAAGTGTGTTCATGACTATACAGACAAAGTAGAATAATATAAGAAAACATCAATTTGCAACATCAAGTAGCAAAACAAGCTGTTTTTAATGTCTAAAAAGGAATGGAGGTGAACAGGAAGTCTCGAGCCAAAAAAATTCAAATGGCTGTGTCCAACTGTATGTGAAGAATAAGGTCAATACAGAACTGCTGAATTAATGTACAGTATTTAAAGCAAGTACATATAAAGTATGTGTAATTAAATGACCTAAAAAGGAAAAGCAATCCCCTCATTTTTTTTCCAGCAGAAACTCATTTAATAACAGTAACTAGCTACCTTGTAACTAATTACACCCAACACTGCACATATCATATTCTTTAGTGTTTTAGGCACTCCAAGAAAACACACACACACTTCAAACTCGCAGACACTTTTCATCAATGACTACCATCTCATTCATTTATTCATTCAGCATTACTGAATATCAAAACCTTGTCCTGAGTGGCCATCGGCTTTCTGGGGGTGTGCACATTCACAAATACAGTGCTTAACAATTAATGCCACGAGCTTTCTAGCGTTACAGGCCCAGTAAAGATCCACAGATGCTATTTTTAGTGCAGTGTAATTGAAGACGGCTTTGGTTACAGAGCCTTCAAAGTGATGGACATGTGTGTGGCAGGTGCTCTGACAGGCTACAGGCTTAAACTGTGGTGTTGCTGTAGAGAGTTCGGCTTCCTAATTGAGCTCTGTTTGTGTGACACGGTAGGGGACAATGGGCTCAGCCTCGGCAGATGCTGCGGGGGTAACCAGACGCAAGGGGGATCCAGGACAATAAAATAGCAGGACAAAAGGACAGGCTGGGGGCAGACGTGTTACTCTATGAGGGCATATGTGTGTGTGCGCGTATGCATAAAGAATTTTTTGGAACCGTCAGAACAATGTGGAGCCTTTGTCGTCAATGTTCTGTCATAAAATTAATGTAGCTCCACACTGTAAAACAATTCTTGCCGCCTTAAATTTTTGAGCTGAATCAAATGAACTCTTCTAGTCAACTTAACTTACGTCAATCAAACTGACTAAAAATATTAAGTTAAACTTTGTATGACTTACATTTTTTGGTTGAAACCTGATTAACTTATTAAAACAAGTTAAAGCAACATAAAAATATTTGTTGTCTTGACATCTTTTACAGTACAGGTTCAATTTCGTAGATGTTATACAGTGCTCAGCATATATAAGCACACTCCTATTACATTCATATTTTTAATAGGAAGCTATTCAATATTATATGTGTGCATATATATTAGATTAATCAGTACTGAACCCAATCTGGAGCTTATCTAACAAAATAACTTACGATAACGGTCCAAAAACTAGCACACCCAAATTTACATGTACTGTAATAGAAAAATATTAAATACAAATTCAATTTTTAAAGAAAAAATGAAGAGAAGCAAAAAAATTGAAAGATTTAGTTAAATTTTTGTAGGTTGTAATTTATTTTGTAATATTTTGCTTGAATTTAATTGTATTATCTTTCAGTTTCTAAATATGTTTTGTGACTAGAATAATATTTTAATAAATATATCTGTTTAATAAATCTCTTAGTTTAAATGCACCAAAATGCATTGCCTATATTCACTGAGACATGGATAAAAATATTCATTTTCAAATTGAGCTGTACTCAGTTATGCTGAGCACTGTATATTGTATATCATGTCATTTGTTTTGTGTTTTTATGCATATTTAGGATAGTTTTGGTTTTGATGAAGGAACTCTAAGATGTTTAGCAGGGGTGCGTTTCCCAAACAACGACGTAACTCGCGGCTGAACTATCATAGTACGATGCATCATTTGGGAAAAGAAGTATGTAGTGATGAGTCTGTCGCAGATCCATCGCTTGAACCACGTTAGTTATAGCGTAAAACGCCCATAATGATGCTCTAAATGGGGTGGAGTAACAACTTCTTTAAAATAGAACTTTATCATTTTTGTGCAAATTATATTGTTTTACACAAACACGCATTTAAAATAAAATCCAATATTAGTTTTGGTAAAAACATGCACTCGCTTTCCATATTCATTGAAATATATGTAAATGGCACATACTGTATAGGGCCTGTGTTTGCTTTACTAATATTATTGAGAACATTACATATTCTATTCTAAAACATAAAATCATTTACAAAATAATAAATAAATAATGAGGCTATTTATTAAAAAACGAAATTTAACATTTATTATTTTTTAGGAAATAAAAAAAAAAAAATTACAATTTTAAATTTTAAAATCCTACTTTAATAATAATATTAATATTGTTAATGATGATGATGATGATGATGATTATTATTATTATTATTAAGTAGGATATTGTTTTTTTTTTTTTAATTTGACACATGCAAACCACAGCAGAAAGTTCTAACCAGCAGGCCCATGCCATATACAGTACATATACTTAATAAATAACCTACTATAAATTAAAAGCATTAACGTATGCTGTGTTTTTTTTTTTTCACAAGCTTTGGAGACGTAACATAAATTCCACTTTTAAATAATAGGTCACCTATAGCTTTACCATAAGCCTGTGTTCCAAATGACATCAATGTTTTCAAAGTGCACTACAAAGGGAGCGCAATTGTAAACATGAAGATCGGTAAAACTGAACTGTAAAAATACTTTGAAAGCAAATTACACCTAAGAGAGATGACCTTAATGCTTTTTTATTTTTAACCATTCCAACTTTGAATGTTAGAATGTTCTAAATGAATAGGGCATATATGGGGGATAAGTGGGAATAGAACACAGCCAGGAACTATGTTTCTAATTATAGCTCCAGAGGTCCTTAGTTGGCTAACGATGCTTTTGGGAAACGCACAACAGATCTCTTACGTCAACTTGTAAATAGATGTAACATCTAGATTCATTGTGTGACCCTATAATTCTATCACATAAGGTCAGTGGAGCTAAGAAGTTGCAAACAGTAGCAGCTACGTTCTGCATTCCCGGATTTTAAAATGATTTAAGTGCTGTACTGTAGGTAGAATGTTTTTTTCTTTGGGGTTAAAGGGATACAAATGTTTGGGATTTGAGATTTAAATTGTATTTCCAGACATGTGTATTAAAAATATATAAATCAAGTCAAAATGTAGTTGCAACACGGCAGATGTATTATGCCTGGGAATTTATTTATTTATTTCATTTTATTGCATTTTATGAATTCTTTATGTACAATTTTTTTTAATTGAAGAGTTTTGAACTCAGTGTTGAAGGTATTGATTTAATTAAATACCTCATTACTTCAACTTAAATGGAGTAAGTTCACAGTACTCAGGATTAGTTTTTGAACTTAAATGGTTTGTTGGAATCGGTTTCCTCCAATGGTTTGAGTTACCTTAATTTTTTGGGTTTTGCAGTGTATAACTTTTTTTGACAACTCAAAATGTTACAGTTGCATTATTAAAAAAATTATTCAAAATTATGAATGTGATGGGTACAGCATCGTACATACTATTTCCTGACCTTCCTTCTCATGTTCCACCTGGCGCGTTGACCTCAGTTAAACAGACTCCAGCTCCACATCCTCTCTTTATGAAGCCCATTCCAGTGGAGTCCAATGGAGTCTCGGGGCCCCCAGCCGTGTGATTTCTGCACAGCAGCACTGGAGCATTCAGAAGCACTTTCAGCTTGACCGCACCTCACCACTCATCCTGAAATCCATCGATCGGGTCAGCTTGTCAGGCCCTGTATTCCCGTCCGCACACTCATCCATTAATGTAATATTACGGCTGTGGCCATTCAAACTTAATGGCTAAAGGAGGCCGCAAATTGACCTATATTTTAATTTACTATGCGGTCATGCTACCATAAACTATAAATCGCGTGACAAAGATTAATGCTTGCTGCAGTTACAACTATTAAATGTCATAAATACAAAAGACTGATGCTCGGAGGGAGTGTGGATTACATTTATGGGATATTTCATCTTCTGTTTGATTTGCCCAGTATACAGTTGAAGTCAAAATGATTAGCCCTCCTGTGATTTTTTTTTTAAATTTTTTTTTTATTTATTTATTTATTTATTTATTTATTTATTTATTTATTTATTTATTTATTTATTTATTTATTTTTAATATTTCCCAAATTTTCTTTAACAGAGCAAGGAATTTTTCAGTGTATTTCCGATAATATTTTTTCTTCTGGAGAAAGTCTTATTTGTTTCATTTCGGCTAGAATGAAAGCAGTTTTACATATTTTAGAAACCATTTTTTGGTCAATATTATTAGCCCCCTTAAGCTATTTTATTTCGATAGTATATAGAACAAACCATCAATATACAACAATTTGTGTAATTGCCCCAACTTGCCTAAACCTAGTTAAGCGTTTAAATTGCACTTTAAGCTGAATACTAGTATCTTGAAAAATATCTAGCAAAATATTATCTACTGTCATCATAGCAAAGATACAAGAAATCAGTTATTAGAAATTAGTTATTAACTGGCACCTATTTTACACCTTTTACAAGATGTAAGTTAAGCTTTTGGTTTCTCCAGAATGTGTCTGTAAAGTTTCAGCTCAAAATACCCATCAGATTATTTATTATATAATTTAGAATATGCTCATTTAGATGTCTGAGGACAATGTAGGTGTTTTTGTAGCCTGTGGCTTTAAATCCAAATCCAAAATCCAAATCCAAATGAGCTGCTTTTCCCCGTCCACTGCTTTGACGTGTATGTCTGCTTCTCCTGCGTTATGTCAGATAAACAGCAGTCAGTGATAGAGACAGACACGAAAGAAGCTGAAATAAGGTCACTAAACAAAATTACTAAGTACGTTTATTTGATGTATAGGTTGTTTTCAATCACGTGGTTCTGGTGACACACAAAATTCAGGAAGTAAAAATAGAATCGGAGACGAGGAAAGTCTGTATTTTTGCAATTTATACCCTATTTCAAAGGAGATATAAACAGAAAATAGCCACATATGTTGGACATGATCCTTATATCATGAAGGGGGCTGAGCTTACTTATGTCATTGTGGTGGTAGATACTGTATAGGCTATTCCAGTACATGAGAAAATACTATAGTAAATACTATAGAACTTGGAAGCATACTATAGATAATTACTTGAATTAAACTGTTGTAGTAATTATATTGTTGCTGTGGTACAACACAACTGTAATAATAATAATAATAATTCCTTACATTTATATAGCGCTTTTTTTCTAGACACTCAAAGTGCTTTACATATAGGGGGGAATCTCCTCATCCACCACCAGTGTGCAGCATCCACCTGGATGACGCGACGGCAGCCATTTTGCGCCAGACCGCACACCACACACCAGCTGATTGGTGGAGAGGAGACAGAGTGATGAAGCCAATTATGATATGGGGAGGGTTCGGAGGCCATGATGGACAGAGGCCAGTGGGCAGATTTGGCCAGGATGCCGGGGTTAAACCCCTACTCTTTCTCGAAGGACATCCTGGGATTTTTAATGACCACAGAGAGTCAGGACCTCGTAGTAATAAACAAATTATTCAATAGGCTTCAGTTTCTATATACACCATCACAATGCACCACAGTTTATACTAACATTACAGTATTTATTACAGTTTATCAGTTTACTACACTACAGTATTCTGTAGCATTCATTAACAAACAGTTATACACATTACACACTTTACTGTGTGGTTCAAAAATAAGTTTATTATAAATTACTATAGTTTTTTTCTCTATGCACATATTTTCCAGACATTACGGAATAACAGATTAATGCATACAAAAGCATGGACACATAGTCTATTATTATTTATTTATTTTTGTAAGAGGGAAAAAGTGCTCCATAATAATAATAATTTAGATTTGTTGCAACAAAAAAAATTCTTTTTTCGTTCTGTCGATGAACTTAACCATCAACAAACATTCACCACTGCTGTGCATCTCGATGTTAATGTTACGTTGTTTATTCCACCAAAATGCGAGTAAAGACTAGGATTTTTGCAAAACAATATGGAGATTTTATTGCAGCGATTACATGGCAAGGTACGTTATTGGTGTTGTCAAACAAATTAATGGCTGTTTCTCAATTCCAAGAACGCAGAGAACGGACTTGTGACTTCTTGTGGAGACCGGTCTTGCCAGGTGTCCTCGGAAGAATGAACTCGGGAGACCACAAGAACAGAGAACACGTCCTGTGAGAAATGAGATGCTGCGTTCTTCCTGATGGTCATGTGACCTTCATGTGTTTTAAATGAAAAATTATTTAAACATTACAGCATTCATACAACGATTTATTGTTTTTCCCCTTTTCAAAATATATACTCTGCATAAAAACATTATAAATATTCGTTGCACAATATAAATAAAACTGATTTTATTATGAATTTCTGCAAATAACACTCTTAATGTGTTTATTCCTTTATTAGGATGTCCATGGTAATGTTTATATTCACCGTTTCATTTTAGAAAAACTCCTGAGGTAAATAAGTTATATCTCTGAACTTTAATAATAAATCTAAATAAAATGCTGCGCTTCCCACCTCCAGTCGCAATGACTTCTGGGACTTCTAGAGCGAGATCGGTGCTCAAGTCTGCATCGGTGCGTCCTCAATATCAAGAACACATCCGGGAAGTTTCACGCATCCTCCGTACTTGCGGTCTTGAGTATTGGAAACTGAACTTTGGCAGTTGATGATAATGTTACACGAGAACACGAGGACGCAAGACCGATGAAGAACGCATATTGAGAAACAGCCATTGTGTTTAAAAAGATTATGTACACATGGATGTATTGAAAAAAAAATGTTTATTACATGCCTTTTCTACCATTTTCAGTCAGTCATCATGGTGATTATAGCGGTTAAGAACTAGATAGCATTTTTACTGTCTTGATTACAAACATGCTCTGTTTTAAAGGTTTTAAGCTTATAAAATAAATTGAGGTGCAGCTGATCACAGAGAGTTGGGACAGATGTTTTAATCCAGATGTTTTTTATCCATGTCAAATAAATAAATACATAAACAAATAAAAAACAGTTCTGTCCAAACAGCTTACAAAAGTTGATTTTCATCATAGGTGCCCTTTAAAAATATTATGTTTAAATGTGTTAAAAAAAAAATCTTCTTTCGGTTAAACAGAAATTAGAGGAAAAAAAATAATAAGAATTCACGAGGGCTAATAATTCTTACCTGAACTGTATATAATTCGTCTTGATTTTTTGTTTGTATGGTTTTTTTTGTTAAATGAACAAACAGCACACGCCTCAATGGTCTGAAAGAGAATGAGGATTGTGTTTGCACATATATCTTGCTGAGTGTGTGTATGTGTGTGTTCCTAGAGGGCCTGGTAAAGTGAATGTATGTTTCGTTTAGCCCCTGTCCTCTCTTCTTGGGGACTGTGAAATCTTAAATTAAACGCTTCCCCATAGTGAAGCCATTGAGGCAGATAAGTCATCCTCTCTTGTAATTGTTTGTTTATAGGAACTCGTTTAAAAGCAATATTGCACAAGGCTGTGCAAACCCCGCGAGCCAGACGGGGAAATGGAGGTCACGCTGTTTTAGACAAAATGTGTTCAGAGGAGAGAGTGCAAAGAAAAAATAGAGAGAGAGAGAAAAAACTGGGAAGGCTTCAGATATTTAGACAACAAACAAGTGCTTGATGAAAAGGTTTGGTCAGTAGTAAACTGACTTTATGCATAGAGGATTAAAGCACTTTCTCTGTTTTAAAGAAATTTTATAACATATCTGACCATGTATAATCCTCTTTCTTTTTTGTAGATTTGTTCAAAATGGAATATGGGCATACTATGAGATCTGTACTTTATACATTCATTCATTTTTTTAATGTTTTCTAATGGGAGGCAAGGTGGCTCAGTGGTTAGCATTGTTGCCTCAAAGCAAGAAGGTCACTGATTCGAATCCTGGCTGAGCCAGTTGCCATTTCTGTGTGGGGTTTGCATGTTCTCCCCGTAATGGTGTGGGTTTCCTCCAGGTGCTCCGGTTTCCCCTGCAGTCCAAAGATATGTGCCATACGTGAATTGAATAAACTAAATTGGCTGTAGTGTATGAGTGTGTGTGTGTGAATGAGCGAGTGAATGGGTGTTTCCTAGTACTGGGTTGCAGCTGGAGGGGCATCCACTGTGTAACACATATGCCAGAATAGTTGGCAGTTCATTCTGCGATGGCGACCTCTGATAAATAAGGGACTAAGCCAAAGGAAAATGAATGAATGGATGAATGAATGTATGAATGAATTAATGTTTTCTAATATGCTTAAATACGCAGTGCATCCAGAAAGTGTTCATAGCGCTTTACTTTTTTCACATTTTTTTATGTTACAGTCTTATTCCAAAATGGATTAAATTTATTGATTTCCTCAGAATTCTACACACAATACCCCATAATGACAATGTGTAAAATTATATATTTTTTATTTGTTGCAAATTTATAAAAAATAAAAAAACTGAAAAATCACATGTGCATCAGTATTCACAGCCTTTGCCATGAAGCTTTAAACTGAGCTCAGGTACATTCTCTTTCCACTGATCATTCTTGAGATGTTTCAGCAGCTTAATTGTAGTTCAACTGTGGTCAATTCAGTTGATTGGACATGATTGGAAAAGGCATACACATCTCTGTATAAGGTCCCAGGGTTGACAGTGCATGTCAAAGCATAAACCAAGCATGAAGACAAAGGAATTATCTGTAGACCTCTGAGACAGGATTGTCTCGAGGCACAAGGCTGGGAAAGGTTACAGAAAAAAAAATCTGCTGCTCAGAAAGTTCCAATGAGCACAGTGGCCTCCATCATCCATAAGTGGAAGATGTTTGGAACCACCAGGACTCTCCCTAGAGCTGGCTGGCGATCTAAGCTGAGTGATCGGGGGAGAAGGGCCTTAGTCAGAGAGGTGATCAATAACCCGATGGCCACTCTGTCTGAGCTCTAGCGTTCTTCTGTGAAGAGAGGAGATCCTTACAGAAGGACAACCATCTGTGCAGCAATCCACCAATCAGGCCTGTATGGTAGAGTGGCCAGACGGAAGCCACTCCCCGCCTGGAATTTACCAAAAGGCATCTGAAGGACTCTCAGACCATAAGAAACTAAATTCTACAGTGAAGCATGGTGGTGGCAGCATCATGCTGTGGGGATGTTTTTTAGCAGCAGTAACTGGAAGACTAGTCAGGATAGAGGGAAAGATGAATGCAGCAATGTACAGAGACATCCTGAATGAAAACCTGCTTTAGAGTGCTCTTGTCCTCAGACTGGGGCGACGGTTCATCTTCCAGCAGGACGATGACCCACAGCACACAACCAAAATATCAATGGAGTGGCTTCACAACAACTCGGTGAAAGTCCTTGAGTGGCCCAGCCAGAGCCCAGACCTAAATCTTATTGCACATCTCTGGAGAGATCTGAAAATGGTTGTACACCGTCTCTTCCCATCCAACCTGATAGAGCTTGAGAGGTACTGCAAAGAGGAACAAAGTATTGAGCAAAGGCTGTGAATACTGATGTACATGTGATTTTTCAGGTTTTTTATTTTTAATACATTTGCAACAATTTCAAAAAATCTTTTTTCACATTATCATTATGTGTGTACAATTATGAGGAAATTAATTAATTTAATTCTTTTTGGAATAAGACTGCAATAAAAAATGTGGAAAAAGTGGAGCGCTATGAATACTTTCCGGATGCACCGCATATTTAAAATAACATGTAAACAGGTAGTACTGTATATTGTATCGTTTTTTTTACATGACAAATAAAAAAATAACCATTATATTTTTATTATCATTACCAAACTCAAAATTAATAGAAAATCATTGCAAATTGCATTATACAGTAGTTTATGTAGTTTAATAAATGTAGTATGGTAAAATGTGTTTGTGTATGACCAAATGTCCTCACAAGTGCAGCAATGTAAATTTAGCAACCCAGGCTCAATCTGAAAACGTACCGCTATATACATTTCTGGAGAGCACCAAATATGTCCCAGGAGGAATGTTTTTTTGCAGTTTCTGTTTTCGCGAATCCACTAGCCACTGTCTCTTCTCTCGCGAGCCATTCACATCTGCTGTTCTGACGTAAATCCACCAGAGGCTGCTGTTGACTGACTCACTGACTGCCTGATTCTCTGCATCTCAAATCCACCAACGCACATGGCGAGCTAAGTGGACAAACCAAAATAGGCTCATTCTGAAAACGTAGCGCTATATATGTTTTTGGAGATCGCAAATTATGTAGCCAGAAGTATGTATGGCTGCATTTGTTTTTATAAAAAAAAAATACGGGGCGGTATGTTCCGTTCCTTTTCATGCTTACCAGCTGACCGCTTACCTCTGTATGGATGGCTTTCCCGCTGTTAGCGGATTTGAGATGCAGCGAGCAGTTGACCAGGGTGACGGGGTTCAAGTCCGGTGAAGAATGGTTCCAAAAAAAAGCAGGTAAGACAAAAACAGTATAAAAAATAAATAAATAAATAAACAAGTAAATAACGGGGTGAGAATATTGTAAAACATATAAAAACGTGGTAAAAATCAGGCGAGGGGTTTTCTTTTTTTGGATTGCGTTTTAAAACTTGGTTAGGGAACTGGGTGTTTGGGTCAATCAGTGCTTTATAAGTGAAGTTTCACAAACTAATTTCGAGAGGAGCACGTGATATGATCGACTACAGCTGATCCTCATCGCTAATCATTAGCTAGCCTATCAGATCATTCTAAAACTACTATAAATACCCTACCTAAACTCCATTCAATATCTTCGTTTTTTGGAACCCCCTCCCCCACATCCGTTCCTCCTCCTCTTTCATGATTGGGCGACACGGTGGCTCAGTGGCTAGCACTAATGCCTCGCAGCAAGAAGGCCACAGGTTCAAATTCTAATCGAGAATTCCTCCAGGTTCTCCGGTTTCCTCCCACAGTCTAAAAAACATGTATTGTAATACAGTCATAAGCACTTAACGCATACATACATAGTCATACAGATATTACCCTGAGTATAAGGGGGACACTCGAGAAACATCTAATCTCGTATCCCTCCTAACGCTCATTGACCAGGCGGGAACCTTGGGCTCATCTATCTCCGAGCTGAGGGTTCTCTCCCGGGACAGCATGCCAAACCTGCTATCATAGTTGAGCATTATCTAAGTGTGAACTCTTTAAAATATTGCTATTTGGGTTTTGGGAAGGAGAAGTGTGGGTCAGTCGATCAGTCAGTCAGTCAGTCAAACAGTCAGTTGACAGCGGCCTCTGGTGGATTTACACAAGAATAGCTGGTGCGAATGGCACTCACTAGAGAAATTTGAGATCTAAAAAAGGGTACACAGCGGCCTCTGGTAGATTCACAAAAACTGTAAAAAAACAGAGCTCCTGGGATGAATTTGGTGCTTTCTGGAGAGCACCAAATTCGTATATAGAGGTATGTTTTCAGAAATGTATATAGGGCTACATTTTCAGAATGAGCCTATGTTGAAATTTAGACCTTGTGGGGACATAATATTTGGTCTCCATGAGGAAAGTGGCTCATAAATCAGACAGAATTAAATATTTAAGTGAAGTTTCACAAACTAATTTCGAGAGGAGCACGTGATATAATTGACCGCAGCTGGTCTCTCATCTACAATCATTAGTTAGCCAATCAGATTAATCGAAACTCACTATAAGTAGCCTAGCAAATATCACTTCCTTATCTTTGTTTTCCGAAGAAACCCTCCATCCACCCCTTCTCCACCTTTCTTTCTTTACCACAGGGAGCTCTCGAGAACTACCTGATCTCGTACTCCCCGTACATGCTCAATCGACCAGGCGAGAGCCCTGGTCTCAATTATCCCCGAGCTCAGGGTTCTCTCCCGGGACAGCATGCCAAACCTGCTAATAGCGTCAAGCAATATCTAAGTGTGAACTCTTAAAAAAATGTAAACCTACACTGTAAAAAATGCTGGGTTCCACACAATCAATTTGTGTTGTGGCAACATGAAGGAATTAAGTTTACAAATTAAAGCGGATTGAACTTTAAACAATTAAGTTGTCCCCAAAAAAACCTTAAGAATTGTGTTGTGTAAGTTTATTAGCTCATTTAAAATAAGTGGTTTGAACAAGCAGCATACAACTTTTTTTGATTGTACAGAATGTTTCCTGTTAGGGGCAGGGTTGTGGTATGGGGATAGAATATACAGTTTGATAGTAGAAACATCATTACGTCAATGCACCTTAAAATACACTCAAAAATATATATATTTTTTACTTGTTCAAACTACTTATTTAAAATAAGCTAAAACAACAGAGTTCTTGAGATTTCATTGGGACAACTTAATTTTTTATGTTCAATCCACATACATTTTTAAAAGTGTTAAGTTATCTTTTCAATTTGAGAAGATCAACTTCAAAAAAATCTATTTGTGTTGGGACAACATGAACGAATTGTGTGGAACCCTACATTTTCTACAGTGTATACATTTTTGCTGCTTGTTTAAACTAGTTGAAACAACACAATTCTCAAGTATTTTGAGGGACAACTTAATTGTTTTATGTTCAATTCACCTAAATTAGTAAAAAAAAATAAAAAAAATAAAGCTAACTTAATTAATTTGTGTTTGGACAACATGAAGGAATTGTGTAGAACCCAGCATTTTTGCAGTGTGTGAAGTCCCCATAATGATAGATATATGTATGTGTGCGTGTGTGAGCTGCAGAGGGCAGTGGGGGCCTGGACTCTCTCTTTCTCATGAAGGTAGTGATCTGGTTAATGTAATCCCTGCCCACTGGCCAGTCAGGGATACGGTCTATTTTAAAACAACTCTGTCTCCTCCCCCTGTATACATACAAACACTCCATATGCCATCTGTCAAAGCCCCTCCTGCCTTTACTCCTTATAGTTTACTGAAACATCTAATGACACTGTTTACATGCCGGAGAGATGAAACTATAGCGACTTTATTGTATTCAACATTATGAACTTTAATATCCAAGACTTTTATCGTTGGCTTCTGAATATTTTAGCTGCTTGGTTGTTGCAGATTAGATATGTTTTTATTATTGGCATTAATGTAAAACACACTGTAAAATCCAACCATTGACCTACTGTAAAAAGAAATTACACAAAAAAAAAAAAAAAAAAATGATTCATTGGATTTACTAATTTTTTTAAGGAAAGTGGTGGCAAACAATTTATATGGGCTGAATTTCATTTTCTTTTCGGCTTAGTCCCTTTATTAATCCAAGGTCGCCACAGCGGAATGAACCGCCAACTTACCCAGCACATATTTTACACAGCGGATGCCCTGACAGAAACACACAGAAACATCAACTGACCCAGCCGAGGCTTGAACCAGCGACCTTCTTACTGTGAGGCGACAGGACTACCCACTGCGTCGCCCTGGGCTGATTTTAAACAAACAAATTAAGTTGAGCATTAGTCAATTTAATCTGTTTGTTTAAATTCAGCCCATATAAATTGTTTGCAAACCACTTTTTTTAGTAAATTCAATGAATTATTTTTTTATTTCAGTGTAGTTACTTAAAAAGTGAGTAAACCCATGGTAAACCCACAGTATATTTGTTTTGGTACAATGTAAAACCATGGTATTCTGTGAAGAATCTCAGCCATGTAAATACCATGTTATATGATTTTGATGATTGGTTAAAACCTGCAAACTATCATGATAGTGGTCAATATCCACCTACTGTATCTGTGAGGGATAAGAGGGTGGGCGGGTGAATCGGTGCTTTTGAAAACACTATTGGTTGGGTTTTAGGGAAGGAGGAGGGTGGGTCAGTCGATCTGTCAGTCAGTCAGTCAGCCAGTCAGTCAGTCAGTCAGTCAGTCAGTCAGTAATTCAGTCAGTCGACAGCGGCCTCTGGTGGATTTACGTGAGAACAGCAGGCGCGAATGGCACTCGCGAGAGAAATTTGAGATCTGAAAAAGTCCACAAAAGTGGATTCGCGACAACAAAAACTGCAAAAAAACTTACCTCCTGTGACGTATTTGGTGCTCTCCAGAAATGAATATAGCGGTGCATTTTCAGAATGAGCCTGGGTTGGAAAAAGAAGTTGCATTGCTAAATCGATTGTATTGATAAATTCAATGGACTATGAATTAGACAATCCAGAATCATGTACAAATAAACTAATAACATGTTTTAAGCAATGGATCCTTTTCATAAGACTGTTATGACGCGTTTAACGGTCATCATAATCTTAAATCTTTAATCTTAAAGTTTTTAATATTTAGATTTTTTAAAAAACATTTATATGCATTTATGGAAGTATTATATCATCTTTGCGTCAAATTACAAAAAAAAATTATTATCGCTTATGCGCTGTGTTTCTAATGCAGTCTCTGTGAGGCTGAGAGTCACATTATTCTCAGAGTCACATTATTCTCTCCTCTGGCTGTTGTCATCAGTCTCACACTGTTTTTTTTCCTTTTTCTGAAAGTCCTGATAACACCATTGTGGAGTTTTTCCTCTTAATATTTCAGCAAATATGATTGTAAAAAATTATTTGTTGTACTCTCCTATTGTAATGTAAAACCATGGTATTCTGTGAAAAATCTCAGCCATGTAAATACCATGTTATATGATTTTGATGATTGGTTAAAACCTGCAAACTATCATGATAGTGGTCAATATCCACCTATCTGTGTAAGTGATGGAATTTATATAAACAAATATATTTATATCATTATATAAATTAAACTATAATCATCTTTTACCATGTTCTTACTATGATAATACCATATTTTAGACACTAGTGTACAACGGAATATGAATTTGCTGATCTAGAAACGTGGTACAGTACGCAAATACATAATTACCATGTCATTGTATAATTGCCTTTTTGTAAAGTGATAACAATACTATAACATGAATTTCACTACTACATTTTTTTCAGTACTTTCAAACTATAATGGTACTACACTGGAAATGTTTTTGCTAAATATTGCCAACAATACTGTATAGTAATATGGTGATCTTTACTGTATGATGAATATATAGGAAAAAGACAACATAGGCTCATTCTTAGCCCTGTATACATTTCTGGAGATCGCAAATTATGTAGCCAGAAGTAAGTATGGCTCTATTTAGTTTTTTAAACGAACGCTACAGGGCAAGATGTCGCCGTTCATTTTCACGCTTACCAGCTGACAACTTACCTCTGTATGGACGGCTTTCCCACTGTTACCAGTTTGTCCAATTAGCTTGCCATGTACGTCGGCAGACTTGAGAAGGAAAGAAGAGTTGACCACGACGATGGGGTTCAAGTCTGGCGAAGAACGGTTCCAGAAAGCAGGTAAGACAAAAAGAGAAGCCAAAAAATAAAATAAACAAGTGAATCGGTGCTTTTGAAAACCCTATTGGTTGGGTTTAGGGAAGGAGGAGGGTGGGTCAGTCGATCGGTCAGTCAGTCAGTGATTCAGTCAGTCGACAGCGACCTCTGGTGGATTTACGTGAGAACAGCAGACGCGAATGGCACTCGCGAGAGAAATTTGAGATCCGAAAAAGCATACACAGCGGCCTCTGGTGGATTCGTGAAAACAAAAACTACAAAAAAAAAACATACCTCCTGGGATGTATTTGGCACTCTCCAGAAATGTACAGTTGAAGTCAGATTTATTAGCCCCCCTGAATTATTAGCCCCCCTGTTTATTTTTTCCCCCATGTTCTGTTAAATGTAGAGAAGATTTTTTTTAACACATTTCTAAGCATAATAGTTTTAATAACTGATTTCTAATAACTGATTTATTTTATCCTTGCCATGATGATAGTAAATAATATTTTACTAGATATTTTTCAAGACACTTCCATACAGCATGAAGTGACATTTAAAGGCTTAACTATGTTAATTAGGTTAACTAGGCAGGTTAGGGTAATTAGGCAAGTTATTGTATAATAATGGTTTGTTCTGTAGACTATCGGGAAAAAAATTGCTTAAAGGGGCTAATAATTTTGTACTTAAAATGTTTTTTAAAAAATTAAAAACTGCTTTTATTCTAGCCGAAATAAAAACAAATAAGACTTTCTCCAGAAGAAAAAATATTATCAGACATACTGTGAAAATGTCCTTGCTCTGTTAAACATAATTTGGGAAATATTTAAAAAAGAAACAAAAAATTCAAAGGGGGGGGCTAATAATTCTGACTTCAACTGTATCTAGGGCTACATTTTCAGAATGAGCCTGGGTTGGAAAAAGAAGTTGCATTGCTAAATTGATTGTATTAGACAATTCAGACTCATGTACAAATAAACTAATAACATGTTTTAAGCAATGGATCGGCGTTTAACGGTCATCAAAATCTTAAATCCTTAAAAGTTTTTAATATTTTGATTTAAAATATTTATGAAAGTATTATGTCATCTTTGTGTCAAATTACAAAAAACAAATTACCGCTTATGCGAGGTGTTTCTAATGCAGTGTCTGTGAGGCTGAGAGTCAATTTGACGTTATTCTCTCCTCTGGCTGTCGTCATCAGTCTCACACTATTTTTTTTTCTTTTTCTAAAAGTCTTGATAACACCACCGTGGAGTTTTTCCTCTTAATTTTAAAATATGATTGTAAAAAATAATTCTTGTACTCTCTGATTCACTACGCTCTAAGTTTACCCAAGTTGGGTAACCCAACTATGACATCTTTCACTACTGAGAAAGCCAGAAATGTGAAAAGGGCCTATACATGAACAGTTTAATTGAAGGGGGTGTTCATAAGACTGTCATGAAACCTGAGATGTCATGAATATGAAGTATATTTTATTCATATGACAACTGTCATTAAGTGTCATTTACTCTGTTCTGTCATTTTAAATGCAAATATGACATAATTTGAGATGACAACTTGACATAAATAAATACATTATAATCTGTCTTTGTCATGACAAGTTGACATTATCAAGACAGCATAAATTGTCATAGTTCTGTCATAAAATAACATAGCTGAGTGAATGACACTGAAACACATTAAATCTCCTTCATATTCATGACATGTGTTATGGTTATAAAGGTTCATGAAAACCCCCTTTAATTAAAGTGTTACAGACAATACATTACTTAAAATGACTACAATACTACAGTGAAATAATATTCAGTATTATGTTATTTACATGACACCACAAATACTGTCAGGTGTATCATGTTATACATATTACAGCCTTTTTGTGATGTAATACAGTGATCTTACTATGCAATTGAATATATGAGAACGTATTGTACTATTGCCATGTAGACACAAACGACATGGAGTGACAAGCAATTTACTGAAATAAGGTTTTGGTCACACAGCATCTGTCTTTTTTTTCAGTAAACTGCATGTCATTCCATCTCGCTTCTGTCTTTTTGATTCTTTTTGAGAGTGTGCAGACCTTTCCTCCGTCATTTCATCCATTGGGATTTTTGGTCTACACACCTTTTGGATTGTTTTGAAGACACTGTGAGTCTTTCGTTGCTTTTTTGTTTTTCAGATGCTACCACGTTGGTCTTTGAAATATCTTAAAATATGTGTCCAGTCCCATGGTATATACAGTACTTTGCAAAAGTCTTAGGCCCCAGTTACATTTGTTGTTTTAGTGATGGTATAATGACATGATATATTACTCATATATTCTCATTCTCTTTAATAAAATACAACCACAAAATAGTAGCTGGATTTTTGGGTCTAAGTAAGACATATGAATGAAAGAGTTGGAGAAAGTAAATACTGGAGTTTCTGTTTTGGTTTGATCTGCCATTCTGCCAGAGCCGTTGTCAATGTTGCCTGAATTTATGAAATTTTGAATGCTGAAAAGTACAGACAGGTTTTAATTTGTCATGTAATTCCTACTAAAAAGCACCTAATTTGTCATAGTTTTATTTTTTAGGATGATAATGATCCCAAACACACTGCTACACAATGTATGGAAATATTTGAAGAGAAAAACAGCTATTGTCCAGACCAGACCAGAATATTATATACAGTGTGCATAGGCAATATTATAGGCAGTATGAGAATCACCTGGAGAGAAAAAGAAGCAGAACAGGTTAAATCCAAAGATGAAGTCTGAGAAGTGCTGAAAGATGCTTGATATTAAATATCACGTCATTTCAGAAAAGACTTTCAAGCTGTTGCTTGGTGCTAAAGAGGTCACGATAAACACAAACATTAGATGCTAGTCATTGGATCATAAAAGGCATTTTGTTCTGAATATTGTGTACATGTTTTCCATATTTTGTTTGTGGGACTGTAAATGCTAAAAAGTACAGACAGGTTTTAATTCGTCATATAATTCCTACACCTAATTTGTAATAGATTTGTTTTTCAGGATGCTAATGGTCCCAACACACTGTTAATGTAGTGAAATTATATTTGAAGAGAAAAACAGCTGATGAAACAAAGACAGTCATGAAATGGCCTTCACAGAGCCCAGACCTGAATATTATACAGTGTGCTTATTATAGGCAGTATGTGATTCACCTGGAGAGAAAAAGAAATATAGAACAGGCTAAATCTAAGGAAGAACCCGATATAAATAGCACAACATTTCAGAAAAGACTCAACAAAAAAGTTCATGCTATTTCTTTGTGCAAAGAGTTCATGTTAAACACAGACTTTTGATGCTAGTTATTCGTTTCCAAAAGTAATTTTGATCTGAATATTGTGTACATATTTTCTTTTTGTATATTAAAGGTACAGTTCACTGAAAAGTAATGACCCTGCACTTGCTTCATACCACATAGATAGATATATTTGTGCAGAAGTCTTAGACTCCCAATGCTGGTGGTGGCCGAAGACTCCTCCACAGTACTGTATTTCCAGTACTTTCTTGTTAATCCAAACGAAAAAGTGAATGTCGCAGTGTAAACGGTTAAAATGAGAGATGAGTGAACAGAAATGCATGTGGAGCTGATCATAAGCTCACTCTGGTCTTCATTGTTCTGCTATGGTGGGAGGTTCAGGGTTCTGATGACACCGTTGACTGACAGCTGTGTGCTTGTGAGCAGGTGCTTGTTGAAGTCAAGGCGCATGTCGCCCAATTTAGCCAAAGACTCCTGGTGCTAACGAGATCAGAGTCATCTGGCTGCTCGCTTACTAACCTCACACACTTACACAAATGCTCAGCTGCCATTAACACACACAGGGATGCAGTAAAGAAGTGCCAATGAATTGACTAGAGTGCAATGACCACATTTACTTATCATTAATGCTGAGTCCAGAGTCAAATGTCAATATTTGTTTTTGTTTTGCATGTCATACAATTTGTGAGTATGGACCACCATTTGGAAATTGAGAATATACATCTGCTAAAAGTGAAATAAATAAGATTTCCATTGATTGAAATGGTATGGTTTGTTGGCTGAGATACAACTATTTGAAATTCTGGAATCTGAGGGTTCAGAAAAATGCCTTAAAGTTGTTCACATTAAGTTAGCAATGCATATTACTAAATAAAAATTAAGTTTTAATATACATAAGGAGAAAAAATGTAGATAAATGTATTCCTTGATGATCTTCATGCATCATCTATTGATACAATGTATTTTTGGGTTTTTTTCACAAATATACTAAAGCAACATAAGACAAGTTTTTGGTCCATTGTCACATAAAGAGTTGTTTTTATTATTATTTAGCTTTTCATTAATATTTATATCATTAATATTAATATTTTAAAATAAGTAAAAAAAATCCCATTAAATTATGTAAAGGACACAAGGTCCTATTAAATAAACATTAGCTAATTAACGTAAAATGTAACACAAAACAACCTAAGGGCACAGCTTATTTTGATGGTCTGTTTGTTGAATTTAAGTTACATTGCATCTACATGACAACTAATTCTCATTAGATTATAAGTAGACTGTTAGGGTTGGGGTTAGGGTTTAGTGTAAGTTGACATGTACTTGGCAAGTACTACAGTACTACTTGCAAAGTTTCTTATAGTCAGTTAAATGTCTGTTTAGCAGCAGTATTCACAGATATTAAACAGACAGTCTACTAATACTCAAATGGACCATCAAAATAAAGTGTTACCCAACCAAATTACTTCATTACTGATGCAGGGAATGTTATTTTAATGTTTCATCTTGTAAACTCTCCATTTACACGACCTGACAAATGTCTTGTCCTCGATCCCAGTTGTAAGAGCAACACATAATTGACTTCTAGTTGATCATTTGAAAAAGTGGCAGAAGGTAGATTTTTTTGATGAATCATGTGTTGAACTGCATCCCAATCATCACTAATACTGAAAAAGACCTAAGATGGACCCAAGATTCTCACAGAACACAGTCAAGTTTGGTGAAGGAAAAAATCACGGGGTTACAATCAGTATGGGGGCGTGTGAGAGATCTGAGAGTGGATGGCAACATCAACAGCCTGAGGTATCAAGACATTTGTGCTGCACATTACACTACAAACCACAGGAGAGGGCAAATTCTTCAGCAGGATAGCTCTCCTTCTCATACTTCAGCCTCCACATCAAAGTTCCTGAAAGCAAAGGTCAAGGTGCTCCAGGATTGGCCAGCCCAGTCATCAGACATGAACATTATTGAGCATGTCTGGGGTAAGATGAAGGAGGAGGCATTGAAGATGAATCCAAATAATTTTAATGAACACTGGGAGTTCTGCAAGAACGCTTTTTTTGCCATTCCAGATGACTTTATTAATAAGTTATTTGAGTCATTGCAGAGATGTATGGATGCAGTCTTCCAAGCTCATTGGGGTCATACACAATATTCATTCTTTTTCCACTGCACCATGACTTTATATTCTATACTGTTCATTATTTCTGTTAAGTGACAAGACTTTTGTCTAAGCAAAGTCAGACCTTACTGTCCTAATTAAATAATTAAAAATCAAGGCTGAATCATATTTTATTTAGCTAAAATAAGCATAATTTAGAGGCCTTTGCCTTTCATATAAGCCACTTCTGACACCAAATGATCACCTAGAAGTCAAGTTTTTAACTTGCTCAGGCGACAAGACTTTTGTCAGATAGTGTACATGGCATCACTCAGGTCATTCAGAAACATGACTTTTCCTACCGCACATATGCTGATGACAGCACAAATAGATATGATAAGGCAACTTACTATAAATCAATTAAGTTTTTTTAAAATATATATTCAATTATTGTGGTGCTAATGTGATATTATTGTTTTCTAGCCTTTATACAAAAACATAAGTTGGTTTGCATGACAAAACTTTACCAAACCATGTTAAGGTGAGTAAAGATGAAGCTGACTTTGTCTCAGAGGAATATAGTATAGAGTTAGAAGAAAAGTCAATAGAAAACATTGTGAGGATTTGAAAATTTAAGAATATGTCTCACTTGGCAAAATCACAATGACCATTGCTGTATATTTTATTTAGACCAGGGGTGCCCAAACTTTTTCTTATCAAGGGCCAAAAACTAAACTTGATTGAGGGTGGTGCGGGCCGGAGGTACACTGTAAAACTTTATCAAATTAAATGAGTGTAGTTAATTCAAAATTGACTGAAAGTTAATTCTACTCATTTGAAAAGAGTTTTGAACTCAGTGTTGAAGGTAATGAGTTAAACAAATACCTCATTACTTCAACTTGAATGGAGTAAGTTCACAGTACTCATATAGATATAGTTTTTTAACTCAAATGGTTTGTAACAATCGGTTTCCTCAAATGGTTTGAGCTACCTGAACTTATTGGGTTTTACAGTACTCAGCTGGGTTGAGTTCTCTTCATTTATCGGGTTTTACTGAGCTCAAATTGCTTTGCTTACTCAAATGGATTATGTTCACAGTACTGATTAGGATTAGTTTTTGAACTTCAATGGTTTGTAGCAATCTGTTTCCTTAAACAGTTTGAGTTGCCTTAAATTATTGGGTTTTACAGTACTTAGTTGGTTTGAGTTCTCTTCATTAATTGGGTTTTACTGAGCTCAAATTGCTTCGTTTACTCATATGGATTAAGTTCACAGTACTCATTAGGATTAGTTTTTGAACTTAAATGGTTTGCTGCAATCGGTTTCCTCGAACAGTTTGAGTTACCTTAACTTATTGAGTTTTGTAGTGTAAATATACCAAACTGTGAAGTTGTCAATGTAATTTCCTAATTTAATGATATAATTTAATTAATACTATAATTATTTACATTTAAAATACTTTAATTGTATTAATAATTATACATTTTTGCACATTTTATAGTGAACATCATACAATAAAAACATGAACAATCCCATTTATAACACAAAAAAATACACTTGCCTTGATTTGCTTGCTAATGTCTTCTGCAATATCCGCTATCTTTATTTATTTATTTTTGTAGCTCAGCAGTTAAAAAACAAAAGTTATTTTAAATTAGAAATGACTATTTCTGTTAAAAGCACCCCCCCCCCCCTAAATTCCTCATCATTCTTTCTCTCTTCTCAGATGGGATGGAGGGCCAAATCGGGCCTTAGTTAGTAAATATACCAAACTGTAAAGTTGTCAATGTAATTTCCTAATTTAATGATATAATTCATGATATAATTTATTATATAATTTAATTAATACTATAATTATTTACATTTAAAATACTTTAATTGTATTAATAATTATACATTTTTGCACATTTTATAGTGAACATCATACAATAAAAACATGAACAATCCCATTTATAACACAAAAAAATACACTTTGCCTTGATTTGCTTGCTAATGTCTTCTGCAATATCCGCTATCTTTATTTATTTATGTTTGTAGCTCAGCAGTTAAAAAACAAAAGTTATTTTAAATTAGAAATGACTTATCTCTGTTAAAAGTACCCCCCCCCCTAAATTCCTCATTATTCTTTCTCTCCTCTCAGATGGGATGGAGGGCCAAATCGGGCCTTAGTTTGGGCATCTCTGATTTAGACAGATTTTTCAACTTAGGAGCCTTCAAGCTGTTCTCAGTCAACATTATCTTTAGTAAAATTAAAAATAGACATTAGTGTAACTCATTTGTGAGGAACTCCTGTTGAAATTACATCTGACACAAATATTGTCTGAACTCATGAACCATTGTTGAAATGATTTGGTAGATCTGTATGAAGTGAGTTCATGGAATCTCTGAGACATACAGTACCTGTCATCTTGAGTCATGTGGTTTACAGGGACATGAAATTGTATAATGACATGGGTATGACCTAGTTGGACTTTATTAAGTGGTTTATGATAACATCTGTTGTGTCCTCATAATTCAAAATGCTTAACGGGGTCTTTTGACTTTCAAAATTAGCTTCAGGGTTCCTGTGAGGATTGGGTTTAGGAGTAGGGTTAGGGTAATGCCATGTAATAATTAGGTTTTTGCACTATAAAATACCTTACGCCTATTGAAAGTCCTCGTAATTCATATATGCAAGTGCGTGTGTATGTGTGTGTTTTACCCCTAGGTGAGCTGATGTGGTGGTGTTACTTATGAGCCAGATATAAATCTTGCAGCCGAACATCTGTTATGTTGCTGTTTTTAAAAGCACTGACGCTCTTGGAGGAATAGATGGATACATATTTAAATGTAAGCATATATAATGATGAAGTGTGTGTGAAGGGCTGGAGTGCATGGACAACAGATGTCAGACCTCCCACCCTCCCCCCACCACAGCACCTGTTAGAGCTCGGCCATCTGGAGGATGAGGACAGTGCTGACCGGACTCACCCTCATACACACACACACACACACTGACCAGATTGACCCTTATACACACATATACACATACACTGCCCTGATTGACCCTCATACACGCACACACATACACCGACCTGACTGACCATCATACACATACTGTACTCAGACATATACACACATTCATTGTCCAGATTTTATTACACACACTGTACAGAATAGGCTGTCCGGACTGACACTCATACACACACATACTCTATCTGGAGTGACCCTCAAACACACGCATTCACACATACACTGTCCAGACTGACCCTCATACAAATATATACACATGCACTGTCCAGACCGACGCTCAAACACACATACATATACACTGACCAGACTGACTCTCATGCACACATACAAATATACACTGACTGGACTTATACACACAGACACACACATAGACTACACTAACCCTCATACACACATATTGTACATTGTCCAAACTGATCCTCATCTATCTATCTATCTATCTATCTATCTATCTATCTATCTATCTATCTATCTATCTATCTATCTATCTATCTATCTATCTATCTATCTATCTATCTATCTATCATCTATCCATCCATCCATCCATCCATCCATCCATCCATCCAAACTGTCCATTTGTCTCTCCATCCATCCATCCATCCATCCATCCATCCATCCATCCATCCATCCATCCATCCATCCATCCATCCATCCATCCATCAATCTAAACTGTCCGTTTGTCTGTCCATCCATCCATCCATCCATCCCTCCATCCATCGATCCATCCATCCATCCATCCATCCATCCATCCATCCATCCATCCATATAAACTGTCCATTTGTCTGTCCATCCATCCATCCATCCATCCATACTGTCCATTTGTCTGTCTGTCCATCCATCCATCCATCCATCCATCCATCCATCCATCCATCCATCCATCCATCCATCTAAACTGTTCGTTTGTCTGTCCATCCATCCATCCATCCATCCATCCATCCATCCATATAAACTGTCCACTTGTGTGTCCGTCCATCCATCTAAACTGTCCATTTGTCTGTCCATCAATCCATCCATCCATCCATCCATCCATCCATCCATCCATCCATCCATCCATCCATCCATCCATCCAAACTGTCCATTTGTCCGTCCATCCATTCATCCATCCATCCATCCATCCATCCATCCATCCATCCATCCATCCATCCATCCATCCATCCATCCATCCATCCATCCATCCACCCATCCATCCATCCATCCATTCATCCATCCATCCATCTAAACTGTTCATTTGTCCGTCCGTCCATCCATCCATCCATCCATCCATCCATCCATCCATCCATCCATCCATCCATCCATCCATCCATCCATATAAACTGTCCATTGACTGTCCATCCATCCATCCATCCATCCATCCATCCATCCATCCGAACTTTCCATTTGTCTCTCCATCCATCCATCCATCCATCCATCCATCCATCCATCCATCCATCATCTAAACTGACCGTTTGTCTATCCATCCATCCATCCATCCATCCAACCATCCATCCATCCATCTAAACTGTCCATTTGTCCATCCATCCATCCATCCATCCATCCATCCATCCATCCATCCATCCATCATCTAAACTGACCGTTTGTCTATCCATCCATCCATCCAACCATCCATCCATCCATCCATCCATCCATCCATCCATCCATCCATCCATCCATCCATCCATCCATCCATCCATCCATCCATCATCTAAACTGACCATTTGTCTATCCATCCATCCATCCATCCATCCAACCATCCATCCATCCATCCATCCATCCATCCATCCATCCATCCATCCATCCATCCATCCATCCATCCATCCATCTAAACTGTCCATTTGTCCATCCATCCATCCATCCATCCATCCATCCATCCATCCATCCATCCATCCATCCATCCATCCATCCATCCATCCATCCATCCATCCATCCATCCATCCATCCAAACTGTTCATAATGATTATAGACAGAACATATCAGTCTATCCGTCCATATCAGTCAATCCATCATCCATCTAACTGCAATCAATGAAATGCAGTAAATTAAAGGAAAAAATGAACAAACATTAAACGTACAGGGTTGATTAAACATGTGGACCTGCATCTTACATGTTGACATAGTATTCGTGGTATTGTCCAATTACAAGAAAAATTGTTAAGCATGAATAATACAATAATACTGTTTTTTATTTCTGGTAATTTGCCAACTAAGGCTCAATCTGAAAATGTAGCCTCATATACATTTTTGGAGATTGCAAATTATGGAGCCAGAAGTACGTATGGTTGCATTTAGTTTTTAAAACAAACACTACGGGACAGTATGATACCGTTCCTTTTCGCGCTTTCAAGCTGACCGCTTACCTCCGTATGGTCGGTGAGATGCAGAGAGGAGTTGAACAGGATGACAGGGTTCGAGTCTGACAAAGAACGGTACCAGAAAGTAGATAAGAGAAAAACAGAAGCCAAAAAATAAAATAAACATATAAATGACAGGGTGGGAATGTTGTAAAATCTAAAAATGTGGTAAAAATCAGGCGAGGGCTTTTCTTTTTTTGGATTTTTTTTTAAAACTATCGGTTGCGTTTAGGGAAGTGGGTGGGCGCGTCAATCGATGCTTTTGAAAACACTTTTGGTTGCGTTTAGGGAGGGAGGAGGATGGGTCAGTCGATCGGTCAGTCAGTCAGTCAGTCAGTCATTCGACAGCAGCCTCTGGTGGATTTACGTGTGAACAGCAGGCGCGAAAGGCACTCGCGAGAGAAATTTAAGATCTCAAAATACGTACACAGCGGCCTCTGGTGAATTCGCAAAAACAAAAACTACAAAAAAAGCATAGCTCCTGGGATGTATTTGGCACTCTCCAGAAATGAATATAGCGGTACATTTTCAGAATCAGCCTGGGTTGCAATTTGCAGATCGTTTTTTCAGAGAAAGTCAATAAAATTGTGATGCCATATAATATAGTGACTATTACACTTTACTTTACACTTTACCTAAATATGCCAAATGATATGCTGAAATGGGCTTATCAAAACAACATTTTTAACAAAATAATCCTTATAATAATCACCTTTACCTTACTTTCTTTCTATCTCATTCACTCATCCTTTCATCACTTGTTTTGTGTTTAATTATGCTCATTGAAAGATGTGTGTTTTTGTGTGAGGAAGAGCGTCAGCCATGACACCTCGTGAGAGAGCAGCTGGAGTCTCCACTGCGATCACAACATCTTCTCTTCTAACACCTCCACCTGCAGCACAGAGGAGGTGTGGGTGTCTGATGCTCCAGATGTGCTTCCCTGCGGAGACGGCTAAAAACATTAGAAAGCACTACAGATGGATGAATTATACATAGCTGAGAGAAATAAGCACAATTAGAGTCTGAGGGGGTGGTGTGTTGAAGGAAAGTGAGAGCAAGAGAGATAAAGAGACAGGCAGAAAAGTAGTTTGATGTAACAATGCAATTAATTTGAGAGAGAGAGAGAGAGAGAGAGAGAGAGAGAGAGAGAGAGAGAGAGAGAGAGAGAGAGAGAGAGAGAGAGAGAGAGAGAGAGAGAGAGAGAGAGAGAGAGAGAGAGAGATGAATTTATCCAATCCTACAGGGAGCAGTAGCAAGCATTGGGCAGTTAAAGCAAATATGATCAAAATTTAGTTTTGTGTTCTTTAATTCATATCAGCAAGCTTTTATGTTGAATGTATGTTATTATACTTAGCGGTGTATGATAAAAGGATGGTTAATGAGATAAATTGAGTACTAGGTAGTCAATTAATGATTATAGGCTTTCTGCCATAATAGTGAACCACTTTTCTTTCTTGGCCACACTTGGGAAGTTAAGTAAAGCATAATTATATATAGTAATTATATAAGCATAATTATATAAGTTGACGGTTCATTCCACTGTGGTGACCCCTGATAAATAAAGGGACTAAGCTGAAGGAAAGTGAATATACAGTATACACTCACTACCTGACAAAAATCTTGTCATCTATCCAAGTTTTAGGAACAACAACGAGTAACTTGACTTCTAGGTGATCATTTGGTGTCAGAAGTGGCTTATATGAAAGACAAAGGCCTCTAGATTACGCTTATTTTTGTAAACTTATTAAAATATGATCATGCCTTGATTTTTAATTATTTAATTAGGACAGTAAGGTCTGACTTTGCTTAGACAAAAGTCTTGTCACTTAACAGAAATAATGTACAGTATAGAATATAAAGTCATGGTGCAGTGGAAAAAGAATGAATACTGTGTATGACTCCCATGAGCTTGGAGGACTGCATCCATACATCTCTGCAATGACTCAAACAACTTATTAGTAAAGTCATCTGTAATGGCACAGAAAGCGTTCTTGCAAAACTCCCAGAGTTCATCAAGATTCCTTGGATTCATCTTTAAAGCCTCCTCCATCTTACATCCTCAATAATGTTCATGTCTGGTGACTGGGGAGGCCAATCCTGGAGCACCTTGACCTTCTTTGCTTTCAGGAACTTTGATGTGGAGGCTGAAGTATGAGAAGGAGCGCTATCCTGCTGAAGAATTTGCCCTCTCCTGTGGTTTGTAATGTAATGGGCAGCACAAATGTCTTGATACCTCAGGCTGTTGATGTTGCCATCCACTCTGCAGATCTCTCACACGCCCCTATACTGAATGTAACCCCAAACCATGATCTTTCCTTCACCAAACTTGACTGATTTCAGTGAGAATCTTGGCTCCATGTGGGTTCCAATAGGTCTTCTGCAGTATTTGTGATGATTGGGATGCAGTTCAACAGATGATTCATCGGAAAAATCTACCTTCTGCCAATTTTACAACTTACCAACTAGAAGTCAAGTTATTATTCGTTGCTCTTACATCTGGGATCAGCGACAAGATTTTTGTTAGGTAGAATATTTATTTATTCAAAAATATTTGTAGAAATATATTAAATATAATTTTGGAACAATGACAATATTAATTGCAATTATGTGACTTTTTTTGTAAATTATCTTTTACATTGATGTTAAATACAAATAGTTAAAACCTAATACCTAAAAATGCTTTCTTACATTTTTATACATTACATTTTTTACCCATTTAGAAACAATTTCATTAGGTATACCAACAATATGATCATATTGCTATACAATATATACAATATGGTATATAATCAAAATATGCTGCTGATATGTCATGTATTTAAATTTTTTATTTTATTTTTTGTAAATATACAAGTTGTATGCATATTTGTTTTTAAAAATTGTGACTACACAAGTTACTTCAACTTTGACTTAAAACAAAGTAAAAAATCACCTAGTTACAAACATACATGAATATAAATGTTACATGAAGTTTAAGTAGGTAACAAAAAAAATTGCATCACTAATTTGGACATACAGTATCTTTTTTACAGTGTACATAATCAATTAAATATATTAGTAATTACACATTTGCAATGATAATGTTGCAGTTTAGAATATTTAGAACATATTAACTTTAAATGGTTAAATGTACTGTCAATATGTAATATGTCTAAACATATTTGTGATTATACATTTGTAATACCAACATTGTAGTTTAGTGTATTTTGAATGTAATAACTTTAAATATATTATTAAATTATGGCAAACATAGTAATACTATTTTTAGGGATTGCAGTATTTACATGTGTAAAAATACTATATAAGGACAAAATTATTACACTGGTTCCTTCAATAAAATCCTCATAGGGTTTTCATATATAGGCTTTTTGATTATTGCAATAATAAGCTCTGTGTTCAGACACAGTTCACTATTACACTTACACATTTTGTCCAAGCAAATAATCTTCACAAGATTATATAACATTTATGAATTTTCGATTTTAAATGCAAATGTAAGAACTGAAACATTTAAGCTATAAATTAACTACTACTACTGCTTCCTACTACTTTTCAAGCTTATTTTTTAGAAATATGGTCCATTACAAACATCATTGATTTATTACAATATATACTATATTTATAAACAAATAAAAATAGATAAACAGTAAATAAAAATAAAAAAAAACCTTTGTGGCTTAAATAGGCCTACGTGCTTTTTAGATAGTTTCCCCATGAGAAATTGTTGTTTTGCTTTACAGTTTTAAAACACATTTGATTTATAAATGTGTCTATTATCATGAGACATGTTTGAAAAAGTGTATCGCACCAAGCAATACACCCTGCTTACCTTCTCTGAAGAGTAAAAACCTAGCTATGGCTGTCAATTTCAAATCCCATATTCTTTTTCAAAGATGACAGAAATGAGGCATGAGGGACGAGTCTATCAAATGCCTGCAAATCCCATCATGGAGCGAGAACAACATTCAATATTCTTTATTGTCAAGAAATACAGTGACAAGCAGCCCATACAGTGCAGTCACATAGTGCTATATAGTTAAATAAATAAATACATAAATATACATTTTATATACATGTAGGCTACACACAGTCTAACCACGGGTATGCACTAAACAACTGCAGTCAAGGCCATCGTAATAAGATGATTCGTGTATATTGATGTATAAGAGCCACATGAGGAGTGTAAATATTGTACTGTAAATTTATTATACTGTAATATTCATTCATACAGTAAGCTGTATCTTCAAGTGTTTAAAAATAAAAATAGAGATAGAATAAAACACTTTTAATCAAATAAATTATTAACAAATGAATCTGCCATGAGGGTTTCTACAGGTGAAGGCATTATGTACACACAATATGAACGGCCAACTAGAAAAATACTACAAAATCGCCTGTAGTACCAGCCTGATCTCATGAGAAAACGTAAGTATTTTACGTTTTGTCAGTTTAGTGGCTAATTCGTACGAAATCGTACGAGTTGAGTCTAACGAAAATATACGATTTTAAAAAGGAGGGGTGGCACCCGCCCCTAAACCCAACCGTCATTGGGTGATGAGCAAATCGTACTAAATTGTACAAATTAGATCGTACGAATTCATACGAATTAGCCACTAAATCAAAAAGTTACGAATTGCCATGAGATTGCGTTGGTAGTCCCATTTAGCAACTTGTTAGCAACTGTCATTTTTAAGGAAGCGTAACAAATTTTTAAAAATCAAGAGTGTGAAGTAACTGATGTGTTTGATGACGTTAAATAAATAATAAAACGTTAATAAAACATTAAAGTATTTTGAGTTTCTTAATGCCACAAAACATATTTTGGCGACTTAACAAAAAATAATATTCAAAAACCCACTGACTCAGGAAGATAGAACCAGAAATGCTAAAATGCTAACTAGCTTCTGGGTGTCACATGCACCACTGTTCTGGTAAATCATAGAAGAGATACAGCTGCATATTTATTGGCACGCACACATCAATACGTTATTTTACGTGGATGTCATTTTAAAAAATGAAAGCGAGGCTGCAGTGGGAGGAAACCCGGAAGTATAGGTTCAGCACTGTAAACATTGCAACAACATGCTGTGGACTACAAACCACTAGCTGTTGCCGCGATTTCAAAATGCAGACGTGGTGTAAACATCACTTTAATATCATTCAGTTTGGTTTAATTTAAACAATTAAAAACATATTAGGCATCCAAAAATAAAATCACAATCTCTTTAATAGTAATACACTTAAGTGGGGAAAGAAAACGTTAGATAACTATTGCTATTTCTCTTAACTGAAAATGAGGTCTGATATCCCTTTTTATTTTCATTATCCATTCAAAACAGACCTTCGGGTCACTGAAAACTAGATTCAAAACTAGATTAAAAACCTATCTTTTTAGCAAAGCATACACTCAGTGCATCACTTAGCGGTATGATGCATGAGTGTGCCCCACGCAGGTTTTTGCCTCTCGTTTATATACACTACAGTATGAACAGCAGCTACACTAATTATTTTCTTTATTCTCTATTTTCACCTGGGGGTACTCATCCCGAGGCCCTCAGACTATGCAGCGCCACTGATGCGATCCAAGACGAGCTACGAGATGATCCCAAGGTTTTCATAATCCTGGACCAGGCCGTATCCTGAGCAGCTGCTGTGGTGGTCATGGAAGAGTGGAGAGCATGAGACTGATTCCTGTGACCCTCCAGGGACAGACAAGTCTTCACAGAGGTCCAGCATTCTCCAGCCTCTGACGCCTAGACTGCAGACTCCTGGCCGCTGTCGCCACTGGCTTGCATGGTTCGGGATCTGTAGAGCTACATATCGATGGAATTGCTTTTCAGTGTTTGGACTCTCAGTAGTAATCATTAGACCACACTGAACTGAGCTAAACTGAACTGAAACACTGAAAACTGAACTGACACTGTTTCAATTTACTATAATCTTCTATGTGTAGCTGCTTTGACACAATCAACATTGTAAAAGCGCTATAGAAATAAAGGTGACTTGAATTGAATGGAATTGATAAAATTGTGGCACTTTCTCTTCACTGATAAGGTACAGGGAGTTACAACTTTTCTGTGTGACTTTCTTAGCACCGCAGCCTCAATTTCACTTTTAAAATGGCGGTCGCTCACAGCAAGAAGGTTGCTCGTTTGAGTCCCAGCTGGGCCAGGTGGCATTTCTGTGTGGAGTTTGCCTGTTTTCCCCTTGTTCACATGAGTTTCTTCCGGGTGCTCCGGTTTCCCCCACAGTCAAAAGAATTACGTTATATAGGTAAACTAACCTGGGCGTAGTAAATTGTCCGCTGTGTAAAACATATGCTGGAACAGTTGGCAGTTCATTCCGCTGTGGCAAGCCCTGATGAATAAGGGACTAAGCTGAAGGATTGATGAATGAATAATTTTTGTTAACTTCCAGCCGGAGATGTATCCCTTCTAGCAACAACACACTATTCTTGACTGCTTGGCACCATCTTGTGACTGAATAATATGTAGGTACTAGGTAAGTGTAGGCTGCATTCAGCAGTTTGTCTTTCGGCAAGCAACATTTAATTAAAGATTCAGCAAATTATTACAGCTCAGATCAATATTTTGTGGCTAATTGTTGACAATTGTGCAACATAGGCTCATTCTAAAAACATAGTCCTATATACGTTTCTTGAGATCGGAAATTATGTAGTCAGAGCTACGTATGGCTGCATTTCGTCTTTAAAATGAATGCTAGGGGGTGGTATGATGCCGTTCCTTTTTTGACTTACCAGCTAACCGTTTACCTCCATGTGGATGGCTTTCCCGCAGTTTGTCTGGTAGCTCGACATGTACATCGGTGGATTTAAGATGCAGATTGGAGTTGACATGACGACGGGGTTCGAGTCTGGTAAAGAACGGTTCCAGAAAGCGAGTAAGACAAAAACAGAAGCCAAAAAATAAAATAAACAAGTAAGTAACAGGGTGGCAATGTGGTGGCACAGTAGGTAGTGCTGTCGCCTCACAGCAAGAAGGTCACTGGTTCGAGCCCCAGCTGGGTCAGTTGGCATTTCTGTGTGGATTTTGCATGTTCTCCCTGTGTTCTCGTGGGTTTCCTCCGGGTGCTCCGGTTTCCCCACAAGTCCAAAGACATGCTGTACAGGTGAATTGGATAGGCTAAATTGGATTAAATGGGTAAGTGGGTCAATCTGTGATTTTTAAAATACTATTGGTTGGGTTATGAGAAGGGTGGGGGGATCAATTGGATCAGTTGGTCGGTAAGTCAGTCGACTGCAGCCTCTAGTGGATTTACGTCAGAACAGCAGGCACAAATGGCACTCGTGAGAGAAATTTGAGATCTGAAATAGCTTACACAGTGGCCTCTGGCGGATTTGCGAAAATAAAAACTGCAAAAGACGTACCTCCTGGGACGTATTTTGCTCTCTCCAGAAATGAATATAGGGGTACATAATCAGAATGAGCCTAGGTTGCTATTGTGGCACGTAACCATGTAAGTAGCTTTAGTTTAGACTGCTGATAAACCTGTCAGACTTTATTCTGCTAGAACAACTGGCTACATGTACACTATACCTTCGAATGTCATGATTGTCCAATCAGAATCAAGTATTCCAGAGAGCTGTGTAATTATATGATAAAACATAGCATTATCTGCTATTTAAATTCTTTAAAATTTTCATTTGACACTTGAAGCACACCACAATCTTATGTCTTTTAACAAGGGACCACATGATGCTTGATATGTTAACATTCTATTTCTTTAATAGCGCAACTTTGATTTTACATGAATTTGTATCAAACCATTTCTCTATTAATATTGGTAAACAAGTAAGCTTTAGACTGAAAGATGGGTTAATGTGTTTAGACGTGTAGCACATACTGTATAGCTCAAAGCACTGACAGGCCCATCAGACAATACAAGCACACTTGTAAAAACATCTGCTCGTATACTGGAAACATCTATCACAAACCGTTTTTCCTCAAGACATCAATATATAATGGTGGACTGATTGTCACCCCATCCAAACGCACCTTCCCCTTTCTCTGTATGTATGTGTGTTCGTTGTGCTAAACATCTTTTGTGTGTCTTTCTTTTTGTATCTCTCAAGTGTGTGTGTACATGCTCCAGGGGAACATGGACAGATTTCTCATCTATTTCAGGGTCAGGATTTGATAAGCCCTTTGGTGGCGTGATGGACTGACAGTTCGTAAGAAAAGCGGGTCATGGGGGGCCTCTCCTGATGGCCACTGACGAGCATAATTACTCATTCATTATCATATAAGTTAATTACCGGACTGGCTGCTTTCTCTTCGGAAAAGGCCCTTCTGGATACCAGTTCAAATGAGGACAGCTTGATTCATTTTTTTGACCATTATTATTTTTGCCATCTCGCCTCATCATTAGTGTGATGGCGAGACAATAGGCCGTGGTATTGTGACATCAGTAGGCGCCATCTGTGCCAAAGTTATGGAAGACAATGCACATCCACATATGGTGGTGGCTTCAAGACGACACACTTGTTCTCTCCATTCACAACCATCACAGAAGCTGATTAAAATGATGATTTTAAAGCATTTTTATGACTTGATTCACTTGCCACAAACACATCCCCCATGTAATTGTCACCACATTCTGTTTTGAACAGTGCTATAATGCAGTGATCTTTATGCACGAATGTTGCTAGATGTTTTATATGGTCATTAATATTACTGCATCTGTTTGATATCATTTTGCACCCTCCCCCTATCAGATGCATCCCCCCAAATGGCTGCTGGGCTTTTTTAGACATACCCATCTGCTGTCTCACACCTTTTAATCTTTGCCCTGCACACCCCCTCCAATACACACATGCACAGTGCACACATATGCACACGTCCCAACAGCAGATCTGTTACTCAAGATGTTGTGTACAATCGGATATGCCAATTGTGCTTGCATATATGCCTGGTGCCTAAGCATAAGACAATCTAGGGTGTATTGCACACTGCCTCTACACTTAAAGGCACAAAAGCGGTGGGGCTGTCACTTAAAAGAACAATTTATGTATCATCAGTCACAGTATGATCATTTTAGATATGCACCCTTTCAGGGTAGATACAGTATTAAAGATACAGTATTAAAGTTGGACTTTTTACTGCATTAGTGAGTCTATATTTGATTGATTTCTTTTAATTATCATTCATTCATTCATTTTCCTTCGGCTTAGTCCCTTTATTAATCAGGGCTCGCCACAGCAGAATGAACCGCCAACTATTTTAGCATATGTTTTGCGCAGTAGATGCCCTTCTAGCCGCAACCCTGCCCTGGGAAACACCCATACACACTCTTTCACACACATACACTATGGCCAATTAAGCATTTTCACCTATTGTGTCTTTAGACTGTGGGGGAAACCGGAGCATGGGGAGAACATTTAAACTCCAGACAGAAATGCCAACTGGCCCAGCCAGGGCTGGAACCAGCGACCTTCTTGCTGTGAGGCGATAGTGCTAAGCACTGAGCCACCGTGTCACCCTTTTAATTATCATTTCAAGTAAATATGTAAATTTATTTAGCATTTTCTTAATATTTTGCACTGCTTTTGTTAAGTCCATCACATACACAGTCCACCATTGTATGCATGTATATGCTATTTTGTGTAGTTATACAGTAAATAGTGATGTGCGGATCGATACTAAAATATCGATATCTCCGATACCAGCTTTGTATGTTCTAGAATCTAGGAAAGGAAAGGCACAGGTGCTGCTAGGGCAAGACAGACATCGCTTTCAGAATACTTAGGTGCAGCAAGCAGGCACTATCCAGGTACAGAGGGACAAAATGTAGCTGTATTTTGGGGGCTTGGGTTTTTGTGACAATGAATATGTAAGTTGGCCCTTTGTTTGTATGATAATTCTTCATCACTAAACAAGAATAACCCGTAATAGGTCTCGTATTTAGCATGAAGTGACACTTTTAAGCAAACTACTTGTTACTTTAATTTCCCAAACAGTAATTTTTGCGCAAAGTATCGGTATCGGATCGGTATCCCCTATACTCGCCTTCATCTTACTTGGTATCGGATCGGATAGGAAACCAGTGGTATCACACATCAATAGTTCTAAACTCTTTTCATATACCTTTGATTGCACAGTTAAAAAAAGAAAAAAAAAACTTTGCAACAAGCAATAAAATTGTAAATTTCATTTTTTAATTTCAGTACTCATCATTAATGTGTCTAATAAACAAATATATAATTCATATTTCATACCGACAAATACTAGGCTCACTAGGTATTTCATTCGGAGCATTTAACGAATTGATATTGAAGTTTTTTTAAAACAGACTTTGTCTGTTTAAAGTAAAATGTACATTAAATGTATTTTTTTGAAGCTGAACAATGCATATCATATCATGTTATAGTAGTAGACCAAATACGTAATATTAGATTAGATTAGATTCAACTTTATTGTCATTACACATGTATAAGTACAAGGCAACGAAATGCAGTGTAACATATACTGTACAACCCAGGGTCATTCTGAAAACATACTGATATATACATTTCTGGAGAGCGGCAAATACGTCGCAGGAGCTACATTTTTTTTTTGCAGTTTTTTTCGTGAATCCACCAGAGGCCGCTGTGTACACTGTTTCAGATCTCAAATTTTTCTCAAGAGTGCCATTCGTGTCTGCTATTCTTGGGTAAATCCATCAGAGGCCACTGTCAACTGACTGTCGACAGACTGAATGACTTATTGACCGACTGACTGATTGACCAATCGACTGACCCACCCTCCTCCTTCCCTAAACCCAAACAAAAGTGTTTTCAAAAGCATTGATTGACCCGCCCACTCACTTCCCTAAACCCAACCGATAGTTTTCAAAAGCAATCCAGAAAAAGAAAAGCCCTAGCCTGATTTTTACCATGTTTTCAGATTTTACCACATTCTCACCCTGTTATTTACTTGTTTATTTTATTTTTTGGCTTCTGTTTTTGTCTTACCTGCTTTTCTGATACCGTTCTTCACTGGACACGAACACTATCATCGTGGTCAACTCCTCTCTGCTTTTCAAGTCCGTCAACATACATGGCAAGCTACTGGACAAACTGGTAACAGCGGGAAAGCAGTCCATAAAGAGGTAATCGGTCAGCTGGTAAGCACGAAAAGAAACAGCATCATACCACCCCGTAGCATTTGTTTTAAAGACGAAATGCAGCCATACGTACTTCTGGCTACATAATTCACAATCTTCAGAGATGTATATTGGCCTACATTTTCAGAATGAGCCTATGTTGAATGTATAAGTACTGTAAATTAATGTTATTATTGTCTCTATAAATGGCTACATTAAAAAAAATGGATGAATAAAAATAAATAAGAAAATAAAAAATAAAATACAATTTGTACTTCTCAAATGTATTTGAAACAATTGCTATCTGAAGAAAAAACAAACATCTTTTTTTTTTTTTGTAGCACGTTTTGGATTTCATATTCAAACAAGGGCCTCGTCTCTTCACTTTGAAGTCGGCAGTGCTGGCAGAATAAATTTACGCATTCATTTTACTCAGCATTTCGTGATTTACTAATCACACAAGGTCATAGCACAGTTTTGCTTTTAATTTGATTAATTGTGCAGCCCTAGTTTCTTTATCTAAGTCAGGCAAGTAGAGTAAATCAGGCTGTGTTTGACCTGGGCCGACCCCTCACCCTATGCATGTGTTTATGTGCAGTGAGGAACCCTAATCCGTGTAATTCCACAGAGTCGAAGGCAGGGGGTACGAGCTGTTCAACATGATTACAGAGAAAAAGAGCTAAAGAAGAGGCGAAGGGGAGAGCGGGGAAGAAGGGGGGCAGGAAACATGACAGAAGGAGTGCATGCAAGACACAGGGGAGGGCGATAGAAGAGGGGGGAAAAGAGGAGATGAGGGGCAGAGCGTAGACAAGTAGACCACTGGGAGAAAGAAATCCAGAGAGCAGAGGAAGAAGCTCTGGGCTGTTTGAGTTCCATGCTTATCTTTCCCCATCCTGCTTTTTTTTCCTTCTATCTCCACACTGTCATAGTCTCACATCTTTCCGTTTCACTAAATAATATCTGAAAATGAAGTGTGCCACAGAGCGGGATTAATTGGCTTTCAGCATTCATAATTAAGACGATGCCTCAACATGCTGCCTGTGTATTGTCCTCCATTAATTTCCGATTGCTCTTGTCATTTGCACATTATGCCTTTGCAACAGCAAATGAAAGTGTGGCAGGCTCTCCCTCCCTCCCTCCCTTCCTCATGGTGTTGCTACCTCTTTCTCTGAGATGAGAGATTTATGCTCAAGAGCTCCACGCTAAGGTGATGTGGCTAAAGAAACTACACAGACTCTACTGTAAGATTTTATTTATATTGTTGTGTGTGTCGGTTCCAAACAAACCACACACTGGAAAGGGTGGTGTTAAAATACTTGAAATCCCACTAAATTTTGTGTTGAGTTCATAATGTAGGCTACATCTTTATATGAGGAAGGGATTCAGGCTTGTATATGTCAAACAATAGACAATTATTCTGTCTTGCTAAAGGCAATGAGTAGCATTGCCTCCCACTTTCTGCACCCTCCCTAATGCCTCTATCCCACAGGGCAGTCCTGGGACATCTTCAAGAGGATGTACCACTCCAACTCTCAACCTCCCCCCCCTCACTCTCCTTATGCTCCGGAGGGTCATGTTGGGCATTGCTGTCTATGAATCACCCCCCATCGCTTCCCCAAGGGTCCAGGTCTTAGATTGGGCCAGTGTGCAAAGAGAGACAGCTGGGAGCTTTCTGACCTCCAGACTTCTCTGAGCTTGAGCCCCAAATCCTGTTGCCCCCATTGCCACTGGACCAAGCAAATGACCAATCATCTCACACAACACAGACTCCCTTTCTTCTTATCTTTATAAATCAAACTTTACCTTCAATCGACAAATGTGCATGCTTGCAGTTCAGCTGTTGTCTCTCTCATCATATTCATCTGTAAGGTATAATAATTTGCCCCCTAAAATATCCCCGCTAGCTGCAAGACCCTGTCACGCAGTGCTGGGCACGTATAATTTAATTTGAATTCATTATGCTCTTCTGTTAATATATTCATGACTTCCAATTCCCTGCGCTGTCCCGCCACCTGGAGTGTCCTCCGTGATCTGTGTCAGTGCAGCCCCTCCTCTCTGCTCAGGCCCTTGGGGGGCCATGAAGGGGGGTTAAGGCAGAGGTCATATCGGCCCCTTAGTCCCCACTGTAATTAGGCTGCAGCGGAATGTGTTAGCAGGACCAGCTGGGACCATGCTGGACCCTCTCAGAGGTGAAAAGGGGGAGGGTAGGGCACCTGCACCCCTGCCTGATAAGAGACAAATAGAGACAGGAGCAGAGGATGCAGGGGTTTCCGGGGATTTCACTTGAAGACAAATGCACCGTGATCAAAGAGAGGCTGTGGAGTTTAAGACTTATCTGTGCAAGACTAGAGGCTGTGAGAACAAGCAGTACGAGGGGTAACCTGAAGCAAAGATGCTAACATCATTGTATTAGCTTGTAAAACAGTGCAAGTTGTCAAGATTGGGTAAACAAATGATTGGCCCAAGATTGGCCTAACAAATTGCGTTACCTAAAATGTTGTACCTATGTTGTTTGGATAAGCTGAGAAAGGTGTTTTTCCTGCTGGATTGTCAAGCTGATGCTGGTCAATTATGATAATGGGCTGGGCCCATCTAGCTTATGTAGTTAACCAAGTAGATTACCAGACTGGGCTCCTCCTAGTAAACCATCTTGTTTGGACAAGTATACCAAACTGGACAAGCAAAATCCAAGTACCTAAATTTAACATGAACTTCCTTGGAACATAATAAATTCTAAAGTTTGTGTGTGAGTGTGTGAGTGTGTGTTGATGATAATGGAGGGCTGTGGGGTGTGGTGTAGTCAGTAGGATATCGTGCAGACCCCTGCAATGCAATGGAAGAGCGAAGCGGTCCAACTGACAGCCCATAATTACCTCTCATTTACTGTCATTAACAGAAAGAGAGAGACTGCTCCTACAGTGCAAGGGCTCGATTAAAGATGCAGCCCCCATCCTCTTCAAGAGGCACACACTTTTACACACTTCAGACATCTTAATTCAAGACTTGAGAATTGTAAATGCTTTATTACTAATTTATAAATCAACTATATACATACTGCTCTACTCTCTCTTAGTTGCTCAGCAGGCCTACTGTTGGTAGTTCTGATATTACTCCTCAACTCCCAGAGGCTTTACCCTACAGCCACTGGAAATTCATACATCATATCCTGAGGCAATGGTTTCCTTCTGATCTAGGGGGAGAATTGGTGCGCGTTTGAGGTCAGGTCAAGGTTTTGATGCCTTCCATTCTTCTTCATCTCACCTCTTCCTCCTCCTTGTACTCTTCATTGTTGGTTCTCATGCTCTCCCTTCTCTCTCTAAGGATGAATCTCAGAGTTGGTTCTATAATAAAATATTCAGAAGAGAGGATGAATATTGTCTTGGAATGAGGTATAAACAAAAGAAGAAGCTGAGAGGAGCAGCGAGCAGAAGTACAGCTAGAGAAAAGATATTCCAGAGAAACAATGCAGTGAAACTTTGGTCAAGCTTGTTTTTTTTTTTAGCAAACATAGACTTATTCTGAAAACGAAGCTACATTATTAGCTGTACGTAGCCAGAGGTACGTATTAAAACAAACACTACGAGGCGGTATGACTCCGTTCCTTTTCTCGCTTATCGCTTACCTTTAAATGGAAGGCTTTTCTGCTTTTACCAGTTTGTCCGGTAGCTCGAAAGTATGTTGGCGGACTTGAGATGCAAAGCGGAGATAAGATGCATCCAAAGGTACCTCTGGCTACATAATTTGTGGTCTCCAGAAACGTATATAGGACTATGTTTTCAGAATGAGCCTATGTTGTTCAAAACGCTGCTGCTCCATGTCATTGTGGATGGGGGGAAACTGAGACATCTGAAAATGAAGGCGGGGCTGCAGACATTCACCTATCTGATTGGGACTTTTTCCTCAATATTAAGTAGCCTACACAAAGTTCAGTCTTGCACCGTTTCCCTAAGTTCAGACTTCGCAAGTTTGATATGGAAAACAAACTCCTGAAGACACTTCGGTTAAAAAGTGTACTTTATAACGTCATTCGCATTACACTGGCTACGCTGTTTTACTATCTTAACAATAAAATGAAAACATGATATGAGGAACTGCCTATTATCATTTTGATATTAACTTAACAGACACCAAAAATGTTGAGGCATCGTGTAGCTGCATATTTATTTGACCGTCAGCTTCAGTGTATGCATATTTATAACAAAACAGAGCCTATAACACAACTGCCTCCTCTCATTTTCATTGAAAATACGAAACATACCCTCTTGCTAAATTTCAGTTATAATAATCAATAATGGCCATTCTAAAAGTATAATATAGCTACAATAAGTTTATACAATATAGAAAATAAAGGCAAGCAATCAGTCAAATGTATCAGTGTACGTGGTCACATAAATTGACTTATCTTTGTGCTGAGCCAAAACACATTACCTGAGAACAAGTAATAGATTCAAAAGACCTGTTAGATAGTGACAAGATGAATTAAATATTATGTTTGACAACTATACTGTAGTGAGATGAAATCCAGCGGAAGATTCTTGATGAACTGTCCGACCTGCACTGCTCTCGCCCAGGGAGGTGTGCTCAAAGCACCCGCTGACTGCCTGTGTGGTCATGTGATGTGCGTTTTCAGTGATGTAGTGTGGAAGAAGAGCTGTTCAGAAACGCTAGGTGAAATGCCAGTGTGGACGTGGATCATTTTCATTCTAAAACGTCGTTTTAAAACTAAAACGTATTAGTGTAAACGGGGCCTAGGTCAGTCAGTCTGCAGAAAAGTATATAAGGGTACGTTTTCAGAATGAGCCTGGGTTGATTTTAGCTTTACCAGTTTTAGTACTGTAGGTTGGTCTACCAGGTTTGGTCTACATGTCATTACTGTCAGTATAGTTAGACCAGCTTTGTATCCCTGCAATATTAGCTGTCAGAATAAACAACTTTGGTTTGTTTTTTAAATCCATGAGGGTCTTTTCTTAAACTATATTTTCATTCTTTTCCACATCCCATGGTCTCATTTAAGCTGATCTTTATGCAGCACGCTATTTGTCAGTGTTGATGATGAATCTGTTTATGTGTAGAATGTACTGATTTCCCCGGAGTGGAATCTCTCCCTTTGTCTCGCTCTCCCCTTTCTTCTTCAAATATCCATCTATCAATCCATCATCACGATAGATCACAGACTGAAGTGTTCTGTTCTAAATGAGTGCTTTGACGGGCCCAGTTAATCATACAATTTGTTCAATGGCATTCTGGAATTGCCAAAGATTTAGCAGTAATGCATTGTGGAAGAGAAATCTTCTACCATTTCCAGTTATGTTTGTTTTATTTTATAATAATAACAATAATAATAATAATAATAATAATAATAATAATAATAACAATAACAATATTAATAATAATTATTATTAAAATTATTATTATGATTATTATTATTGCAATGCGGTGGCAAAGTAGGTAATGCTGTCGCCTCACAGCAAGAAGGTCGCTGGTTCGAGCCTCAGCTGGGTCAGTTGGCATTTCTGTGTGGAGTTTGCATGTTATCCCCGCGTTCGTGTGGGTTTCCTCTGGGTGCTTTGGTTTCCCCCACAGTCCAAAGACATGCGGTACAGGTGAAATGGGTAGGCTAAATTGTCCGTAGTGAATGAGTGTGAATGAGTGTGCATGGATGTTTCCCAGAGATGGGCTGCAGCTGGAAGAGCATCCGCTGCTTAAAACATATGCTGGATAAGTTGGCGGTTCATTTTGCTGTGTCGACCCCAGATTAATAAAGGGACTAAGCCGAAAAGAAAATGATTGTATTAATATTATTATTAGTTTTCCTTTGGCTTAGTCCCTTGTTTATCTGGGGTCGCCACAGCAAAATGAACCGCCAACTTATCCAGCATATGTTTTAAGCAGCGGATGCCCTTCCAGCTGCAGCCCATCTCTGGGAAACACTCATACACTCTCGCATTCACACATGCACTCATACCCTTTGCTAAGTCAGTTTATTCAATTCACCTATAGCACATGTTTTTGTACTGTGGGGGAAACCAGAACACCCAGAGAAAACCAACGCAAACCACACGAAAATGTCAACTTGTACTTCCTGCACTCTAAGAAAAAAGGTACAATGTTGTACCAAAGATGGTACAAACTCACTGGGGCAGTGTCTTTTTATGGAACAGAATTGTACCTTAAGACAAAGAAACAAATTTGTACCATTGCAGTTTGTACCTTTAGGGACATGATTTGTACCATGGGAAACCAAAATGTACCTTTGTTTTTAAAACCTGCAGATACAATATCGTACCTTCATCAAAAGGTACAAATCTGATCCATGAAGTATACCATTACAGTGACAATACACTTTGCACCTTAACAGTGTCAAATGTGTTCCTTCAATAACTATTTAAAGGCATTTGGCTCTATATAAAATGCTCAATTTATTTTCAGTAAATATAAAACATCAAATACATTTTTAAACAACGTTCTTTAAAAAGTTAATTTATGTGTAAATGCACCTTTTCCATCTACAATAAAGAATAAAAATGACTTTAACATAAATCAAAAATCTATTTCTGCTAAACATTTCACACTTTTCACAAAAATGTTACAGAAATACATTCTCACATGTACAATATAAAACATTTTTTTCTCCAAAATAGAAATAGAAATATGCAAAAGTATTGTAACGAGATATGCACAATGTTTGATTAGTTTTGCAATACTAAAATGTCTGCATGAACACTTTGCATATGCAGGACTTTTGCCAGCTCACGTTCGTAGTGGAAAGCAAATGCCAAAAGGTGCGGATATCAATAATAAAAATGTATTTATCAGAAAATGCTTACCAAATGTTTATTAAAAATGCCTAAATGTTTAGTTTACAATACCTAGTTTTGATTTACCAGTTGTTTTGTGTTTTTTAGAACTTAATAATTAATGTTTATGATTTTCTTTAAATGATGATTCATGTTTTAATATGGAAATTCTTCATAAAATCCTTTTGCCTTTCCAGTAATATTTATTTTCATAGATATTGTAATAAAGAAGGAGTTGTCCAACACTTATGTAACTTTTTATTGTACCTTCATTTCAATTGTACCATAAAAGGTACAGAACAGTATCATAAGAGGCCTTTTCTGTACCACATAAGGTACTACTTTTACAAAGGTACAAAACTGTTCCTTAAGGAACATTATTTGTACCACTGTGTACCTTTTTTTCTGAGAGTGTGGGGCATATTTTGCGCTGTCCAGAAATGTATGCAGGGGTATATATACATAATGGGCCTTTGTATTTGTCTCAGCCATTTAATGCTCCTGATAATTACACAATTACACAATAAAATTACACAATTTTCTGTATTTTTAAAAAGTAATTAGTTACTTTAATTTAAAAAAGGGAGTAAACCTGTTGTGTTAAAAGCAACTAATTGATTAATTGAAAAAAAGTGAGTCAACTCATTGTAACTTGTAGCTATTAGGTTGACTTAATTTTTAGCATGCACATATTTTATGCAAATAAAAATTAATGCAATGGGTTTACGCACTTTTTTTAAAGTAAAGTCAACTAATTTTAATTGCAATGGGTTTACTCACATTTTTTTAAGTAAAAGTCAACTAATTCCCTTTCACTGTGAACAAACTGTCAGAATTTAAAGTTGCACATGTACTCAACAAAAACACTACAACTAATGGCCAGCCAATGGGTAAAGTCTGTGCCCACATGAGAGAAAATAATCATCTATAGCTGGTATCAGCTGACCCTTCTAGCCACAACCCAGTACTGGGAAACACCCATACACTCTCGCATTCACACACACACTCATACCCTATGCCAAGTTAGTTTATCCAATTCACCTAAACAGCACAAAAACAGCACTAAAAGCAGCACAACAATAAAAAGATGCAATAAAACAATAAAATTATGAACCATATAAGATAGAATAATAAAATAACAAAAATATTCATCCTAAGTTAAAAGCAATGCTAAAAAGATGAGTCTTAAAACGGTCCAGAGGAGCGTCATTCCTAATGCTGATCGGTAGTGCATTCCACAGCTTAGGCGCACTGTATGAGAAACAGTATTCATCTATATACATCTACAGTATATAATCTACACTGAATAAATGATTATTTATATTTACTAAATTATTTTGAGGTAAGTGGTTGCACAATTTAAACAAATGAAATTGAGTAATGTTCAAACTTAATTTGTTTGTTTAAATTCAGCCCATATACATACAGTAGTATGGACTGAATACTACTTACTTACTTTCTTACCTTAAAACAATTTAATAAATCCAACAAATAATTTTTTATCAGTGTATATACATCATTCAAAAAAGTAGATTGAAACTAAGACTGTAAATAAGCATCACTTGCTTATCAATTTAAATAAGATTTATGCTGATCGCTTCCTTTTTTTCCAGACATGTTGTTATGAATATATTTACAATTGTAATGCTCAGGTAGTGACAGTTTTCCGTCTGTGACATCTTGAATTATTTGCTTGCTTTTATCATTTTTGCTTTTATTCTCGATGTAAAAAATATCCATTAATTAAAGGTTGCTTTTGCTTGTAACTTACAGTTTTTTCGTTCATTTACACTTCATGCATTGATTTATGGGGCCTTGATCTCTGCTCTGACACCTTCTGATGTTGAGAAATTTCACAAAGAAAAAAAAGAAACTTTTATTGCCATTTTTGGTAGCTTGAAACGATATGCTGTCTACATTGTTTGTGTAAATTATTATTTTTTATTATGAGCTACAAGTACTTTTACCAATACTTCTATGTATATTAACAATATACTAGGTCACACTTTATTTTGATGAATGACATTTAACAGTCCTTCAACAGACATTTAACTGACTATAAGAAACTTTGCAAGTACATGTCAACTTACACTAACCCTAACCCCAATCCCAACCCTAACCCCAACCTAACAGTCTACTTATAATCTAATGATAATTAGTTGCAATGTAACTTACATTCAACAAACGGACCATCAAAATAAAGTGTGACCTTGAATTGCATTATGGGACTTTGATCTTTCTTCCAACATACAGTATTTTAACCTTAAAAGTGACTTTTATCAACATTTTTAATAGTTTAAAGTGATATATTGTCTGGGTCGATGCGTATATTACATTATAAAAACCTTGTAATGAACTGCCAGAACATTTTCTGTTATTTTACAGACTTAATTCTCTATTGGCCTGTTTCCACTGACTGGTAGAGTGCGGTACAGTAAGGGTCAGTACGGGTCACCTTTATCAGCTTTGCGTTTCCACTGCCTACAGGGTACCAAGGGTACCCTTTTTGTGGACGTGGTGTACGACACAAAGTTTCAGTCAACATCATTCTTGCTCGAGGAAATCTCGCTAAAAATAAAGCTGTACGGGTCGTTCACATATCATATGAGAAGCACTTCTCACATAACAGATGCGTTATACACATAAATACTTGTGTATGAATGTTTATTACTAACCTTTCTATGAACATGATTTGATTAAAACTGCAGATCAATGATGTGCAAATCAATGTAACAACTGCGATTACATAAAATAAATAAATAAATGCAACACATATGAACAAATACAGCCCCTTACAGTCTCCAATTACATTAATATGTTACCAAGTACAGATCAATACACACAGCATACATTCAGTCCTTATTTGGGTTCAAAAACAACATGCAACATATAGCCCATAGTCAGTGCAAACCTCTCATCTGTTTTTTAATCTTCGCCAGCACATGTAACCTCTGTTAGAGAGTAATTCCATCATTCAGAGTTCATAATAGTCCAAAAGGTGATGATATAGATGGCAGTTTGTTCATGTTTTAGGTTGGTAAAAGAATCATTTGTCTTAGTTTTTTCCGGCTACTCCTTTGTTTATTTGCGTGTCACTCTCACGTTTCTCTGTTTCTGAAAGGATTGTATGTTAAAAGCACTTCAATAATCACGCGCACGTACTATCATCAGCTCAAGAAGTTTATTATTTCAAATATAGACGTGCACACGAGAGATCGCAAGCTCCCTGGAGAAAGTGAAACTGCTCGCACTTCTAGACGGCCTCATAAAACAAAAATAGGACATGGCAGATTTTGTTCTTCTTGGCTCAGCACTGATTTCCCTTCGATTTTGGGGCACATGTCTACGATTTCACAAAACCTGTCAGCAACTGAAAATTTAGGGCTAAAATCATGTGAACTCAGCATAATATTCAGTCAGGCAAAAAGTCCACAATGGTTTTCACACTACTAAAAGTGCAAAAAAAAAAAAACTACAAAAGAAAAAAATATATGTGCTTACCTATGCTTATTGACACCCTGACATGGCCATGGCCTACTGTTGAATTTTAAGTTGAATATTTAATTTCATTTAATACACCTGTAATGTGATGGGATGCTGACAATGGAGTTGAGGATCCAAATGCAGGTTTATTCAACAGAATGATCAGGTGAGCAACGGTCAACACAGGAACAAACAAATGTACTGTATATAGGCAAATCCAGAGTTGTGGTTATAAACAGGCGGATGGTCAAAAGGCAGGCAGCAGACAGGAATAAACAATAAAATAAAGCAAGGGTCAAACACTGGCAAGACAGGGCAAAGGAAACGCATCATAATGTTTACAGTACAGTTTAATAAAGCTCAGCATTTATTTAGGGGGATTAGACATGGGTGCCCTATATCTCCTTATTTATTTTTACTTTGTGCGCAACTACTGTCTACATTTGTCTATGAAAGTGGTATACAAGGTATCTGTTTAGCGGGTCACAAAATAGTTATTAGCCAGTTGGCTGATGACACCACTGTTTTTTTAAAAGATGCTTCCCAAATTCCTATAGTTATTGATAGAATTAAACTTTTTCGTAAAGCATTAGGCCTTAAGTTAAACTCAACAAATGTGAACTAATGTAAATTAAAAAGTGTGCGACTCCCACTGTCTACAATATCTCAGTTAAGTCTGAAGTAACATAATTAGGCATTGTGATTACTAAAAACCAAGAAAGGAGATATTCTCTGAACTTTGATCCTGCTATTATTAAGACACAAAGAAGATTTTAGACATGGCTGCAGAGAGACTTGTCTTTAGGAGGCAGGGTGTTGCTTACCAAAGCGGAGGGTATAGCTAGGCTTACTTTCCCTGCACTTTCTTTATAGATAATAAAGTTTGTAAAAGCGTGGATAAAAATGTTTCATTTTGTCTGGAAGAATAAAATCCATTATGTTAAGAAATTTGTAATTATGAACAAATATGAATATGGAGGGTTAAATTTTCTTGATTTTTCTTATCTTTAAACAATACTTAAGTTAACTTGGTTAGGCAATTTATAAGTAAACTCAACTTGGAATTTTATACCCAATTACTTTTTTTCAAAACTGGGAGGTCTCCCTTTACTACTGATTTGTAACTATAATATTGCTAGAATCCCTTATAAATTATTCAATTTTCATAAGCAATCTTTACTTGCATGGTCACTGATTTACAAACACAACTTTTTTCCTCATCAATATTTTATTTGGAACAATCAGGCCATTTTGTATAAAGTATAGGTGGGCATAGATTAATTTTTTTAATCTAGATTAATCTAGATTAATTTCAAAATTAATCTAGATTAATCTAGATTAAAATGGCTCATTTGAATTCTGCCGAAGATATTCAGAATATGTGTGCTACCCAAATAATAAGTCTTTGAGAACGGGTTTCTCAAGCCGGGTGTCGCATTAGACCAGGGTCTCATCTCCAAAATGTTTCCAAAATGCATCACAAACTGCTTGAGAAACTGTTCTACTATGATAATTGGTGATGAAAATAAATGATGTTCAATAAGATGTGTTTACTTACTTGTGTTTACTAACTGTTTATTCAGTTAAACATGAATGTTGAACTGTAGGCCTACATAAGCTCCAAACAGCAAATTCTGATGAGCTTAATCAGACTAAAGTCAGCACTGAACTAAACAGAAATGGAATTAAGACGTGGAGTATGCAGATTTTAGTGGCATTATTGAAGTAAACACCGCGGTCTTTAGGACCTTTCGCCATATTTTCCGACAAGGTCCACACGCGGCTGTCAGAAAGGACTGCACACACACATACACAAACACACACACATCGCGAAATGCGGAAGTTTTTTTTTTCTTACCATTTGGCATGCGTTATTAAACTCCATAACTCTCTCACCTGTCCTTACTCCGTATTTGCGTCTATATTACCCCAGTTTGTCACGAAGGAATAAATGAAAAGTGAAACTGCAGTTAGAGTCAGGCATCCTGCTGATTTGATTCAATAGAGCAGACGGCTCACCGGTCAGGTACTGTATACATCCGCGGTAATATATCAAGGTGAAAGTCATCATAGCTTGCGTAGAATAGACCCAGCTCCCAACCCAACTTTGAGAATAGATTAACGGCGATATTTTTTTTATCGCGCGATAAGAGTCTCGCGTTAACGCAGCACGTTAACGCCGTTAACGGCCCAGCACTAGTATAAAGGCAAGTCTTTATTTTTAAATGGTTGGTTTGAGAAAAACATTTTGACTGTATCTCAGTTATTTATTTCAGAAGGTTTTCTCTTAAATTATAAAGAGTTTTTATGCAAGTTTGGTTTCCCGGAAACTCCAAAAGAATTTCCATTGAAGTGGATGCAATTCCTAAAAGTGTTATAGTGCTTTTTAGAGGCTATGGTGGAGTATCCAGTGTTTCGTCTGTGCCATTGCACCGCTCGTGGAAACTTCTGTGGGAAAAATATGTTTTTTGTCACAACCTTCCTCATGTAATTACAAAATCAGGTCTCTCTTTCAAAAGGAAATTGTAACAACCTCATATGTGACGTTTTTTCATTCAATGGAAAAAAAGTTTGGTCATTGTCTGTAAAATATATAATAACTAACAAAGTCAGAGAAATTTCATTTAAACGGTTACACAGATTTTACCCAGCCAAGACATTTTTGAAAAGACTCAAGTCGGATATAGATGCATGCTGCTCTTTCTGTAATATACCCAGTGAAACTTCTGATCACATTTTTTGGAATTGCCCTCATACACAATGTTTTGAATTTAACTTTCTTTGGTTATTCATTGCAAAATACTATCCGAATTCTTGTTATCTTTAAAGGATATCCTGTAGGGTTTTTTCAATACCCCTGATGATAAAAGGAATATTCCTTTTTAATTCTTGCAAAATTCCATATACACCACTGTAAATTCTCACGAACTTATACCTTGTTTTAGAAAAGGAACTTCAACAGTACATTTGTTGTACAACAGTACAACTATTGCTTCCTCTAAAAAATTTAAATCTATTAGAACTGTTAACTTATTTTCTGTTAACTGTTAACTTAACACACAATTTTATATTATTTGCTGTTTGTTTTTTTAGTTTATTTTTACTCTTATATGTGCTTATTTGATGCTTTACTTTTCTGTAAAACTCATGTACAATCTACGTAACAAATTTGTATGATTCTGTTATTGTTACCCAGACATTAATTTAAAAAAAAAAAAAAAAAAAAAAAAAGCACTGAAGCACTGACTCGTGTGTGTGTGTTTGCTGTTTATAAAGTATGTCTAATCAGTTCATGGGCAGCTGCCAGCCTTGTGTGTGTGTGTAATCAACCAGATGAGGAACAGGTGCATGTGAACGGTGCATGACTGGATATGTAGTTCTTTAAGGTGGCAGATTTGTAGTTCTTCAGCGATCTGCACAGACTGGATCACTGGTGACCGTGACAACATCAAATTTAATTTTGTATAACATAAAACAATTGAGCTGAATCACTGTAACCTGTTTTTATAAAATATTCATTCATTTTCCTTTCGGCTTAGTGCCTTTTTTAATCAGGGGTCGCCACAGTGATATGAACCGCTAACTTATCCAGCATATTTTTATGCCCTTCCAACCGCAACCCAACACTGAGAAATACCCATACACACTCTTTCAGACACATACACTACGGACAATTTAATTGATTGAATTCACCGATAGCGCATGTCTTTGGACTTGTGGCGGAAACTGGAGCACTCGGAGAAAACCCACGTCAACATGGGGAGAACATGCAAACTCAAGACAGAAATGCAACTGACCCAGCCGGGCCTCGAACCAGCAACCTTCTTGCTGTGAAGATCGTGCTATGCACTGCGCCACTGTGACACTCCTAAAGTAATAAAATAAAATATGCTTATGATGACTGTAAACAGCATTGATGTCCAAGCCATTTAAATATTTAGTTATGTCAAGTGAGGTAGACAAAGGCATTGAAAGGCATTAGACTGTACTGCTTTTGTAGAATAAAAACTCATGTGGCTGAATGTGTTCAAACAGTCATTGTATGGAGAATGTTGTTAAAGCATGCTAGCCAGATGGGATTTACACTTTGCTTTCTGAAATTGATTAGTTTGGTTTCAGGGTGTAGTTTTCTGTTGCCTCTTCCCACAATTACATGCAAATTGTGTGAATCTATTTGACAATGTTAGATTAGATTGAAAAATTGGAAATTACAGTACATTCAGTGGGCGTCACGATGGCGCAGTGGGTAACACAATCGCCTCACAGCAAGAAGGTCGCTGGTTCGAGCCTCGGCTGGGTCAGTTGGCATTTTTTTTGTGGAGTTTGCATGGTCTCCCCGTGTGCACGTGGGTTTCCAAAGGGTGCTCCAGTTTCCCCCACAAGTACAAAGACATGCGCTATAGGTGAATTGAAAAAGCTAAATTGGCCTTAGTGTATGAGTGTGAATGAGAGTGTATGGATGTTTCCCAGTGATGGGTTGCAGCTGGAAGGGCATCCGCTGCGTAAAACATATGCTGGATAAGTTGGTGGTTCATTCCACTGTGGCGACCCCAGATTAATAAAGGGACTAAGCCGTAAAGAAAATGAATGAATGAGTACATTTAGTACACATTCATAGATTGTTCTGTTAAAGAAATCAGAAAAGTGATTAAAATGTGTAAAAATATATGTTATTATGTATAAAGAAAGCCATAACTGGTCCACTATTGTGCATGTATGTGATCAAAGGCATGAAACTTCCCTAGACTATTGACCTTATTCTTCAATGCTGAAGTCCGCTCATTTTTGCGATTGTTTTAGAACTTCTGATTCAGTTGCCTATGGGAGAAATGACTAGGAATAATAAACGGCTGAAAACGGTCAAACTACTCGCTCTACAAACAAGTGTTTGCATGATTATACAGACAAAATAGAATAATATAATAAGAAAACCTCAGTGTGCAATATCAAGCAGCAGAACGAGCTGTTTTTAACATCTAAAAATGAATGGAAGTGAATGAGACCGGAAGTCTCGAGCCAAAATGATTCAAATGGCTGCGCCCGCTCGTACGTGAAGAATAAGGTGAATACTTACAAGACAATGATGTAGCCATAAACTGAAAAGTTTTGCGTTTTTAAAATGTTTTTTTTTAATTGGCCCGCATTTACACATCCATGAAAAAAAACACTAATGCTGTATTTTGTTTGACAGGTGGAGGCACAGTGGCTCAGTGGTAATAACTGTCGCCTCACAGCAAGAAGGTCGCTGGTTTGAGTCGTGACTGGGCCAGTTGGCATTTCTGTGTTGAGTTTGCAGGTTCTCCCCATGTTCCTCCAGGTGCTCTGGTTTCCCCCACAGTCCAAAGACATGCGCTAAAAGTGAATTGAATAAACTAAATTGGCGTAGTGTATGAGTGTGTGGGTTAATAAGTGTGTTTTCCAGTACTGGGTTGCTGCTGGAAGGGCATCCGCTGCATAAAACCAATGCAATCTCACGGCAATTCATATCTTTTTGATTTAGTGGCTAATTCATATGAATTCGTACGATCAAATTCGTAAAAATTTGTATGATTTGTTCATCACCCAATGACGGTTGGGGTTAGGTGCCATGCCTCCTTTTTAAAATCGTACATTTTCGTACGACTCAACTCATACAAATTCGTATGAATTAACCACTAAACTGACAAAACGTAAAATACTTACGTTTCTTCGTGAGATCAGGCTGTATAAAACATATCCTGGAATAGTTGGCTGTTCATTCCGCTGTGGCGACCTCTGAAATAGAGACTAAGCTGAAAGAAAATGAATGAATGAATGAATGAATGAATGAATGAATGAATGAATGAATGAATGAACGAATGCCTACAATAATTTTCCACCAACAGTCAGACTACGTGTACACCTATTTATTGTCTTCTACGTATTACTGTCAACATTGCTAATTGTATATTGTTTTGTTTTTTGGGAGTATGTTGTTGTATTTTGCACTGTTGTTGTATTTTGCACTGTCTGGAGCCAGCACCTAAGCTTTTCACTCATCATAGTACACGTGCTGCTGATGATGTGACAATAAAAGTGATTTGATTTGATTTGGAATGAATGAAAAACTGTAATAACCTTGTTTGAAACAACATCAAATACAGCATAAAAAAATGATCAAAAATTAATTACGGGAAAGCCCTTTAATCAATATTTGACGTGTTTTTGTCGCCAAATTTTAGATATAAATTTGATGTTGTTTTGATATCAAGAATTGTATGCATACAACATCCCAGAAAAAGTATGTCAATTGTAATTGAATCTTTCAGATGAATTTACCTTTTCTTACATTATAATTTATAATAGTTTTTTTGGGCATCACAGTGGCGCAGTGGGTAGTTCTGGCGCCTCACAGCAAAAAGGTCACTGGTTTGAGCCTCGACTGGGTCAGTTGTCATTTCTGTGTGGAGTTTGTATGTTCTTCCCGTGTTTGCATGGGATTCCTCCAGGTGCTTCGGGTTACCCCCACAGTCCGAAGACATGCGCTATAGGTGAATTGGGTAAACTATGTTGTCCGTAGTGTATGTGTGTGAATGAGAGGGTGTTTCCCAGTGATGGGTTGCAGCTGGAAGGGCACCCGCTGTAAAAAACATATGCTGGATAAGTTGGCGGTTCATTCTGCTGAGGCGACCCCAGATTAATAAAGGGACTAAGCTGAAAAGAAAATTAATGAATAATATTTTTTTTGTGTCGTTATTTTGGTGGTGAAAAGTGCATCAGTGCGTTGACATCAATTGGACGTCAAGGTTTTGACATTAAATAGATTAGCATTTTTGACACGTTTTTTTTTTTTTTTTTTTTTGACGTTTTTAATGTTGTTTTGGCATCTAGGTGCCCACTGGGTTGACACACGTGTGAACATCAAAGCCAGAGCTTAAACAGAATTAGCAAATGATGCTTTAAAGGCTGAGGCATGCTTTATCTTCTCCATATAAAACATGTTTTGTGGCTGATGTCTCCTGGCAGTTTGATTACGGACAAGCTGCTGAAATTCCAGCAGCATCTCCAGACCTCTGCTGGAGGTGCTGAAAGAGGCAGCTATTATCAATTAATCTTGCCTTTCCTTCCTCTCTCTGAGACTTGGGCCATATGGTCTTCTGTCAGGTTCTGCTTTTAATTTACTCGTTGTGTCTGCTGCGAAAACAGACCAAGTCTTTATCTGAATTGCTGATTTAATCAGGAGCACCAGAAGCAGCGGAGGAGACCAGCACTTCAGATACACACACACACACACACACACACACACACACACATATATACTGTAGGCACATATAGAAATCAAAGCACATCAGCAGTGCTTATATAAAAAGAATTAAACAATCACACATAGTCTCGTATGCAGATACTTAAAAATATACCTACTGTAGTAGACAACCCAGGATCATTCTAAAAACGCACCGCTATATACATTTCTGGAGAGCGCCAAATACGTCCCAGGAGCGATGTTTTTTTTGCAGTTTTTGTTTTCGCGAATCCACCAGAGGTCGCTGTGTATGATTTTTGAGATTTCAAATTTTTCTTGCGAGTGCCATTCGCGCCTGCTGTTCTCACGTAGATCCACCAGAGGCCGCTGTCGACTGACTGACTGACCAACTGACTTAGCGATCGACTGACCCACCCTCCTCCTTCCCTAAACCCAACCACTAGTGTTTTCAAAAGCACCGATTGACCCGCTCACCTACTTCCCTAAACCCAACCGACAGTCCTCGTCTGATTTTTACCACGTCTTCAGATTTTACCACATTCTCATCCTGTTATTTACTTGTTTATTTTATTTTTTGTTTTTGTTTTACCCACTTTCTGGAACTGTTTTTCACCAGACTCAAACCCTGTCATCGTGGTCAACTCCTCTCTGAGTCTCAAGTCCACCGACATACATGGCAAAGTTGCTGGACAAACTGGTTACAGTGGGAAAGCAGAAAGCAGTAACAGTGTAATGCCACCTTATAGCGTTCATTTTAAAGACGAAATACAGCCATATGTACTTCTGGATACATATTTTGCGATCTCAAGAAATGTACAGTTGAAGTCAGAATTATTAGCTTCCCCTCTGTTTATTTTTTCCCCAATTTCTGTTTAACAAAGAGAAGATTTTTTCAACACATTTCTAAACATAATAGTTTTAATAATTCATTCCTAATAACTGATTTATTTTGTCTTTGCCATGATGACAAGACATAATATTTTACTAGATATTTTTCAAGACACTTCTATACAGCTTAAAGTAACATTTAAAGGCTTAACTATGTAAATTAGGTTAACTAGACAGGTTAGGGTAATTAGGCAAGTTATTGTATAATGATGGTTTGTTCTGTAGACTATCGAGAAAAAAAAAATTGCTTAAAGGGGCTAATAATTTTGACCTTAAAGTGCTTTTTTTTTAAAATTTAAAACTGATTTTATTCCAGTCAAAATAAAACTCCACTAGAAAAAATATTATCAGATATACTGTGAAAATTTCCTTGCTCTGTTAAACATCATTTGGGAAATATTTAAAAAAGAAAAAAAATTCAAAGAGGGGCTAATAATTCTGACTTCAACTGTATATAGGGCTACGTTTTCAGAATGAGCCTATGTTAGTGGTAGAACCAATATATCATGCTTATTTATTGACTTTGCTCAATAAAATAGCACAATATAACCACAAAAAATATAACACTACAACTACAATTTACTCATTATTTACACTGGTTACAAACCTATTTCAGTTTTTTTTTTTCTGTTGAAAACTAAAGAAGACATTTTGAAGAAAGCTTAAAACTTGTAACCATTGACTCCTATAGTAGGACAAACAAATACAAAAGGAAGTAAATCGTTACAAGTTTCCAGCATTCTTCAAAATATCTTCTTTGTTCTTTTTAGGTTTAGTACAAGTAAAGAGGGAGTACATAATGACAGAATTTTCAGAATTTCAAAGAATGAGTTTCGAGTGAAATCTCCTAATGTTTTCCAACCATTTCGATTACAGAGGTTTAGCAAACTAAATTTTTGCTGAAAATATATTTACTTTATTTTCTGGCCTTATTTGAGTGACTTTTTTTTCAGGAACGAGCCAAAATAAATAAGAAAAAAAAGAAGGTGAGTATTATAATGATGATAAAAAAAGTAATAAAGTATTTAGGTTTTAAATAAGGTAAATTCAGAAATTATATTAATCAAACATAGAAATAAATATGCAAACGTGGCAGAGCCAAATTAAATAGTTTGTAACTAAATCTCTAAAGGAAATCAACAGAACGTAACTTCAATAAAAAAAGAAGGTGAGTATGATGATAAAAATAAAATAAAATAAAAAAAACATTCATTCAGTTTTCTTCGGCTTAGTCCCTTTATTCATCAGGGGTCGCCACATCGGAATGAATTGCCAACTTATCTAGCATATGTTTTACACAGCGGATGCCCTTCCAGCAGCAACCCAGTACTGGGAAACATCCATACTCACTCAATCACACACATATGCGGCCAATTTAATTTATTCAATTCACCTGTATTCTGTACTTCCACCTAGGGGTTCTCATCCCGAGGCCCTCAGATTATGCAGTGCCACTGATGCGATCCAAGACCAGCGACGAGATGATCCCAAGGTTTTCTGGACCAGGCCGTATCCTGAGCAGCTGCTGTGGTGGTCATCGTGGAGTGAGAGCATGAGACTGACTCCTGTGATGCTCCAAGGACCGACGATGTGCATTGAAGGATTTGCTCTTCAGTGTTTGGACTCTCAGTAGTGATTATTAACCCACACTGACCAGTCAAACTAAAAGAAGTAGGACTTTTCCCAGAAGAAAAAAAAGTATTGCTCTTTTTAACATCACTTGGGGAAATATTTGAAAAAGAATAAAAAATCCACGGGAAGGCTATAATTTTGACTTCAAATGTACATAGTTGACATTTTCTGTTTTGCCACCTTTACCGACTGTAATGACAGGATTTGAAAAAGAAGGAAATTTCATGCAAGCAGCTGCCAGTTTTATTCATCAGTGATACTGATGTCTGTAAAATTATTGCTCTTACTCGCCTTTCTGAGCTGAGATGTTATGTTACCCAGATTGTCAGTGACAATAAACATTAGCTTCAAATAGTTTTGCTCTAAAGGATATTTATGACACAGACACAGATATAGGATTTTGTTGTTGTTGTTGTTGTAGCTGCTGCTGTTTTAAGTTCTGCCATCCGTTGTTATAGCTAGTAGCTCCTGGCCGAAAACCACACATCTGGACAGAAATAATTTACTCATCATTTAAGTTATCTTACCAGCAGGCATTTTTCATTTGTTTGGCAAATGAAAAGGAGCAAGGCATTCAAAGCAGCAGTGCAGATGGCGAATTAGGCTCAATTCTGAAATGGTGTTTGAGAGACAAGTTGTGATGGCTTACATAATGTAATGTGGGCAGTTAAATTAGGCTGCAAGGAGTTTATAACGTCCAAGTGTATGGAGACGTATCGGTTAACAACAAGGACAATAACACAAGTAAAATTGTGTGGTAATGATGCGCAATGTGAAGAAAATGACTCTTTTGAGTCATATTTTCAATGAATCAACTTAACTGTTTTGTATATAGGATTTTAATGAAACATCAAAATCTTTTTTTAAGATGAAAGACGGAAAAGTTCCGTAGTATTGTTTCTTTCTTTTATTTTAAGATTTGTTTTTATCAGCTAAACTAGAACCTGCCACAAACACTAGTGATCCAGTCCATACAGATCACTGGAGATCTACAAATCTGCCACCAAAAGAACATCAAATCCCATTTTACCTGTGCACTCACACACACACACACACACACACACACACACACACACACACACACACACACACACACACACACACACACACCTGTTACAGATCACCGATGATGACACACACACAGACACAAAGCTCAAACTCATCACTGAATCATATGAAGACACCTCTCTTTGCAACACACATTGCTGAGTCTTCTCACATAGCAAAATTTCTCTGGCCCACCTTTGGCCCACACAATCAACTTTTGCTTGGCCCACATGCCGCAGTGAATTACGGTACATGACTGGACCAAGTCTGGCTTTCAGACAAGGGTCAAAACATGGACCATATCTGGGTCAAGTCTTAGCCAAGTTAATTGATGCATTGCGCTTTAGGCACACTATGGGCGTGCTTTTTCTCGAAGTGACCTGATTGGTAGAATTTTTTTCTTTACTCAATAATTATTTTTATGTATTTAAAATGTGGGTCAAGACAGGCCAAACTTACATGGCCCACAAATCAATTTTTAACATCTGGGCCAAATATTACATTTTACATCTGGCCCAAATCTTGTGTGCCGCCTTAAAGACGGTGCCACCTCTTCCAAAGCCGGGCCATGTTTGGCCCACATGATGCCAGTGCTGGATGAATGCCTGCTGTGCCAGCTTTATGCCAAATCTGGGCCAGAATTCGTTGCTACCTGGGTTGTTTTACCCCGTGTAGCATTTCACGAGTTCAAACTCACAGATATTTGACTGAATAGAATATGCGTATTTGGCATGCTGTCCGGGGAGAGGGCTCTGAGCTTGGGAAGACCCCCTAACTCGTGTCATTCCCCTTATCAGGATAGAGAGAAATAGGGTCCGAGCGCAGTGTCTAGCCTGGCTCCAGAACGCTCCCCCCTCAGATTTAAATGGGTATTGGGTTTAGTGGTGTGGAGTTGGGGTGGTAGAGGGATGCTGAAGTCAAGAGAAAACAGAATTATGACATGTTTGACTATTTATAGGAGTTTGGTCTTGAGCTGATTGGATAATAGAATGATTGTCTGTCATGAATAAGCCTTGTCAAAGACTGATCGTGCTCCTCCCGAAATTCGTTTATAAAACATCACTACAAAGTGGTTTCCTCGTTTGTCCTTCTGTGCTTGGACCCTTTGCTAGTTTATTGCTTCCGTTGTTTTGCCACCTAGCTTGACCGTTAGCCTGTATTTTGACCATGTATTTTGGATTACCCTTCAGCCGCAGTCACACTAGAGTTTGAGTTTGCGAAATTCTGTCGTACGGCGCTGCGAAAAGGGGCGGGATTAAATAAGATGATAAGACATTAAAAAAGCGAGGGATTGCTCCATGTTTTAAGTTTCTGTTCAGAGAGGTCATGTTTTGATCCTGGATTGGCCTCACGCAGTCTAGTGATGCGATTTTGCAGGTCAGAGTTCACCAAGTTTGAACTTTGCACCGCAGCAACCTGCGAAATCTGACGCATGACCCTGCGTTTCCGGTCTGATGCATTCGCGTGCGTATGAATGGAAGTCTATGGGGAGTAAAGTCCAGTGTGACCGCGGCTTTATGCTACTATTTGCTTCTGTCTTTGACATTGCCTGCACAACTTCTCTTTAGAAAACTGCACATGGATCCCCAAATCCATTGCCAGTGTCTACCATTTCAGGATTACAGCAATTTGAACTGGACACTTATTATTATATTAATAATAATTTATTCAAATTATCAAAAAGAACAATTTGTGCACAAATAAACATTGAAATAATGATTGCAATGCACCACTAAAGAGCTATTTCAAATGATTTTTGTTTTGTTTTAGTCCAAATATCTAAAAATTCTTAAAACAAGAAGTGCTTTCTAGGTAAGTAGAACTAAAACCAGCTTGACCAGCCTGGTTTAAGCTGGACATAGCTGGTTTTGGCTGGTCAAGCTGGTTTTAGCTGGTCAACTCCCAGCCTGGAAATGGCCAAAACCCCTCTAAAACCAGGCTGGTCAACCAGCTAAAACCAGCCAACCAGCTTAGGCTGGTTTAAGCTGGATTTTTCAGCAGGGATTGTAATTGTTATCGTAATTTACAGTATTTATTTAATTTTTTTTTCACAGGATACAAATTATTATTACTTATTCATCAATCTACAAGCATGAGAAGTTTCCTCACAATTTACCCCCATTTGGGAAACCCTGCTTTAAAACAAACAGTTTCTATCACTTGCGTGTGTGGTGTAGTTTGCATCAGCAAAAAAGCAGACTGAAAGTTACATGATGCAACACTAAAAGCACAGTTTCACAAAGTCAGTCTGCTCCACACTGCAGCTTATTTTGGCCACCAGCTTAGCCAGGAAAATGTTTCAAAGACATAACTACATCAGATGGAGACTTGTGTGGACTTGCAACACCCAGGTATCCCATAATGTTTCACAACAGCATACTGCAATGGAGAAAGTCAGAATAACTCAAAACTACTAAAATTGCTTATTCACGTAAGTTGTTTTAAGAGTTTTAGTCAAAATGTAGTTTGAGCCTATAAAATCTGGGCTCAGTTTTCAGACTTAAGAGTGAAAACAATCGTGGCCACCATATTGAAGTGTCGTTCCAAACTGAAGTGCTCAAAACTGGCTACTTTGAAGGGCTTCTGAATGAAGAATTTCACCTGATAGACACGTCAGTCCCCCATGATAATTTGCGCATCAAACTTGATTGGTGTCGCATACTGTTTTCCATTCAGAAGGGAACACTTCCGCCAGCAAGAAATTAACAGGGAGCAAAGTTTTATTAAAAAGACCAGGGAAATAAATATGGTTTTGGATTACATTTATTTGACACAAGTATTATTTAACAAAGTATTATTTCCCAAAACATAGAATTTCTTTGGTGGAAGCCCCATTCATAGCTTGAATCAGAAGATTGTAGATCTATCTATAACTGCCAAGGATAGCTACCCCCCTGGACAAGGCCAACCTGGTGGTGGGGAAAATGATGGATGTATAATAATAATAATTAATAATAATTCCTTACATTTATATAGTGCTTTTCTGGACACTCAAAGCACTTTACACATAGGGGGGATCTCCTCATCCACCACCAGTGTGCAGCATCCACCTGAATGACGCGACGGCAGCCATTTTGCGCCAGACCGCACACCACACACCAGCTGATTGGTGGAGAGAGGACAGAGTGATGAAGCCAATTATGGTATGGGGATGATTAGGAGGCCATGATGGACAGAGGCCAGTGGGCAGATTTGGCCAGAATGCCAGGGTTAAACCCCTACTCTTTTTTCAAAGGACATCCTGGGATTTTAATGACCACAGAGAGTCAGGACCTCGGTTTAACGTCTCATCCGAAAGAAGGATCTTTAAATCAGTCTTTTAAGACAGTATCTGCAAATGAATGAATGAATGGTTTATATATTCTTTTTGTCGTGTGGCTATTGGTGGGAACTGATTATATTAAGTGACGTGACATTATTCCTTGTGTTATGTGGCTATTGGTTGGAACTGGTATTGACCAACGTAACATAATGTCTTCCTAGTAGAACTAGCACTTAAGCTACATTTTCTCAGCAATGATTCTTGCATGGCCAAATATCTATGTGTGGGACAATACTTTATACAGGCTACAAACAATTGTGAATTTACTAAACAGAAATCTTTGATAAATGTTTTTTTTTGTTTGGTATATAGCCAATAAGATTTTCTTTTGGTTCACAGCTATCAGTCTCTATTTTTGAGAAGTGTCTGGATGCAGCAAGCTGAGACTGCATGCAATTCTTTTAATGTGTACACTTAACCCTCCTGCCCAGTGATGTCACTAGCTCTATAGTGCGTGTGTCTGAGATTGCATGTCTCAGCTTGCATGTGCAAGTCTGCAGGCAGGTGCTTTTGCTTCATTTGCTCTTTGCAAACTCTGTTGTCTGTGCGTTGAAATATTTTGGAGGTGGTTTGGCTTGAGAGAGCTATACTTGGCGATACCACACCATTATGAAGGAAGCTCTGAAGTGAAATCTGCTTTTTTACAGTAAGCTTACTATGGCTATGGATGCTTTGATATTCAGAGAACTTTTTAAATTAATGTTTTCCTAACCTAATGAGAATGATAGCAACTCATTTTATGAACATATTTCTGTTAGACGAAGGCGTAGACAAATATTGAAAAGATGAACTGAGTGACATTATAAAGTACACTGTTGTTTCATTTGACTAGACTGCGTCCTTCTGTCTTTGAGATCCTATTCTTCTGAATCAAACTTGGCAGGTACAAACTACCAAGGATGCAGGTCTACACTTTGTATACTTGCTATTGAGAAATCAGAATAATGTAAAACTGCCTTTCTGGCAAAGATTTACTGTACACGTCATGTTTGCTTCTGAAAAAATGCAGCAGGATATTGCAAATGAATCTTTAAGAACATAAACTGTTATATCTACTGCAGTATGAATATGGGTAGTATAAAAAGGGCACCTCTGATGCAAAATCATCTATTGTAAGCTGTTTGAACAGAACTGAGTGTCGGTATAGTGTGTCCACAGTCATATTGAAGTGATATAAACACAACACAAGTCTCTTTTTAAAAATGTCCTGATGTTAAAAGTATCCAAATCCCAATGATTTTGAGGCCCAACGCATGATAGAAGTGCAGTTTTTCCCACCCACCGAATTGATTGACAGGTGCATAATAACATGTCTCCATAGTAACGCATATAAACATGTCCACAGAACAGGATTTGCAAATAAACTGGGATAAAAAGATCTGTTCCAATTCTCTGTGATCAGCTGCATATCAAGAATCTAAATTTTTTTAGAACACTGCATGCAAAGGTAAACGTGTGTGTGCTGCAAACTTTGTAATGACGTTTGTGTGAGACTCATCATTTCAGAAAGGCTTGAATAGACTCCATCACAAATACATAGTTAATAAATACATGATTAATAAGCTAGATTTCTGTTTTATCCACATCTGTCACTGTCACTGACTCCTGTTTATCTGACGTAATGCAAAAGAAACAGACACGCATGTGGGAATTGTGGGCGGAAGAACCAGCTCATTTGCATTTAGAGGCACAGGCTACAAAAACAGCTACATTTTGCTCAGAGCTCAAATTGGGCATATTCTGCATTGTATAATAAATAATCCCATGGGTATTTTGAGCTGAAACTTTACAGACACATTCTGGAGACACCAAAGATTTATCTTATATTCTGTAAAAGGGGTAAAATAGGTGCCATTTAAATTTGGATGTATTACTGTATGTCCACCATGTTGTTTATAATCTGTTAATTATGATATGACCTACCAATATCTGTTCACTTTCATTTATACAGTAAGCCTTATTCCTTGGCCTCAAGGCCTAAGGCCATGTCTATTAGGATCTCTTTTTGGCCTACTGTTTTTGAATGCTTTGAATTTTGAATGTATTTTTTGGCTCACAAATCTGTTTTTTTATAAAACATCCAGTAGGGAAGTTTACAGTTTTTGGATGCAGCAAAATGTTTTATATATATATGCATGGTGCATGGGGCATGGTGGCATGGTTATTGGTGCCTGACAACCCGCACAACCATCTCTAGGGTTTACAGAGAATGGTCCGACAAAAGAGAAAATATTCAGTGAGTGGCAGTTCTGTGGCCACACATGCCTTGTTGATGGCAGAGGTCAGAGGAGAATGGCCAGACTGGTTCCAGCTGATAGAAAAACAACAGTAACTTAAATAACCAATTGTTACAACCAAGGTATGCAGAAAAGCATCTCTGAATGCACAACACATGTACCTAACTGAGGCTACAATTCACACAGGCTCACCAAAATTGGACAATAAAGATTGGAAAAAAGTTGCCTGGTCTGATGAGTCTCGATTTCTGCTGCGACATTCGGATGGTAGGGTCAGAATTTGACGTCAACTACATGAAAGCATGGATCTATCCTGCCTTGTATCAACGGTTCAGGCTGGTGGTGGTGGTGAAATGGTGTGGGGGATATTTTCTTGGCACACTTTGGGCCCATTAGTACCAATTGAGCATTGTGTCAACGCCACAGCCTACCTCAATATTGTTACTGACCATGTCAATCCCATTATGACCACAGTGTGATGATTTTCTGATGGCTACTTTCCAGCAGGATAACACGCCATGGTGTACTCAAATGGCCTTCACAGTCACCAGTCTCAATCCAATAGAGCACCATTGGGATGTGGTGAAATGGGAGATTCGCATTATGAATGTGCAGCAACTGGGTGATTCTTTTTTGTCAATATGGAGCAAAATTTCTGAGGAATATTTCCAGTACTTGGTCACACTTTACAATAAGGTTCATTAGTTGATGTTAATTAATGCATTTACTAACATGAACAAACAATGAACAATACATTTACTACAGTATTTATTCATGTTAGTTAACGTTAGTTAATGAAAATACAGTTGTTCATTGTTAGTTCATGTTAACTCACGGTGCATTAACTAATGTTAACAAGCATGGATTCTGATGTTAGTAATGCATTAGTAAATGTTCAATTATGATTAACAAATGCTGTACAATTGTTGTTCATGATTAGTTCATGTTAGTAAATGCATTAACTAATGAACCTTATTGTAAAGTGTTACCCAGTACTTTGTTGAATCTATGCCATGAAGGATTAACACAGTTCTGAAAGCAAGAGAGGGTCCAACCCGGTACTAATAACGTGTACTTAACAGTGTGGCTGGTGAGTGTATATAATTCAAAAACAAAATATATGAAGTGGAATGGTTAGAAAACATTTACAAAGCACACCCATGCCAACTAAAATAAGAAATATTTCAGACAGCTTCTAAACAAAATCAGAAATTTTCCATTTCCCAATACAATCTGTCAGGATGTAGTGTGAGAAGCAGAAGTCAAAGGGACTTTAATCTGCATTTTTCTGCACCGAGCTACTGTAGTACTTTACTTTATTTGCCATAAGTTTCATCGAGTGCAAGCAAATTGATGCCAGGAAAAGAGGAAATCTAGTTTAATTGGAAATGTTGATAGAACAAGGGAAGTGAGCAGAAGGAAAAGGGGATGAGAGTTTGAGAAGATAGAGAGATAAAGAGAGAGAGGCAGCTGTGTGGTTCCCTTCTCCAGGTTGTTGGTAAACAGAGGGTGGCCGCCGCGTGCTGTGAAGTCTGATTAAAAGCTGACCAGGGAACTCATTCACGCCTGTGGGACGCTATCTCACTGCCTGCACCTGTGCATCGACACACACACACACACACATACATTTACACACCTCAGCCTGCACACAAACGCGTGCACGTGATTTCGAAGAAAGACACAAGAAAGGAGGAGAGAGGAAATTAGGAGTATGGCGAAAGGAAGACAGAAAGTGTAGAGTACTACTAGACATGATCAAAGCTGCACTCTCCATTCTGCCATTCTGACGCTGAGATTGGATTGCATGTACTTTAGATATGATTGTGTAAGACGTCAAGAAGCCCTTTTTGATAATGCATTTTAATCTAATCTGTTTATGGAGGAAATTTCAGGACTGAGAACGAAGCAGACCAATTCCTCAGAGTCTTTATTGATTCAATCAAAAAGGAAATCAATGTGGTCTCATTGAGAGCTCTTGTGTCTCTCTCAACAGCCTGATTGATTCATCAAAGAACAATATGTGCAAATTAGCCTTTTTTTTGCTCTTATTTTTATTCATTTTCAGTGATATGTTACTTTGTATAAAAGAAACAATTGTTAAAATCAGCTGAGTAGATTCTTTTTGAAACATTGAGCTCGTGTCGAAACACATGCTTGTGTTTAACAGTTCAATAAAGGGTGCTTTAGAGAGAATTACAATCAACTGGGTTTAAGGAACTCTGCTTTGCTAAGAAACAAGCCTATCAGACTTTATTTATTTCATAAAATGATGGCAACAGCAATATTAAAACAAAAATACATATTTAAATAAATAATCAAGAAGGTCACTGGTTCGAGTCCCGGCTGGATCAGTTGGCATTTCTGTGTGGAGTTTGCAAATGTGTACCTTTTGAAAAGGTACCATCCCAGTGACAGCTTGCATACCTTTATTTCTGAGTGTACTGTGCCTGGAAAGGAGTTTCGAACCAATTGTTTAATGCACTTTGAATGTGTCCAATCTTAAGGTAACATTTTAGTTTTCTGTCTAAGGATTTCAATGATTATTAAAAACATTTCTGTGATCTCTCTTGACTACGGAGGGCATAATATCATTCAACGCAACATGTTTTAAAACCACAGGTTACATATAAGTCACTAAGTGATTCTTTGATCCTTCTATCACACAGCAGCAGATGTAAGTATGGACTTAAATGCTTTCGTGATGACTTTTTTTACTCACAAGGCAACATGGAATACACACAAACGCACAGACATAAACCTTTACCTTATTTACACATTGAAGATTAGTTGAAATGAAAGCAAGCATTTGACCGTGACCAGCAGCAGAGAGTTCAGCTTTCATTTAGACAGACGCAGTGTTTTAAAATCATTCCACAGTTAAAAAGTCTTCCATTCTGACAGTCTAAAACAAACAGATAAAACTGAAAGGGTATCTCAGTGCAAATGTACTGGCTCTATCTCTAGCGGAGTGAATGGACAAGGCCGTCAGCGCTATATGCACCTGTAAGATGCTTTCTCTGGCCTCCATTGTGTTCAATCCTTGCACTCTCTCTCATTCTCCATTGCCGCTTTCACATCTGAGTCAAGGCTTCTCCCTGCACAATTCTACTGCACACCCACTTTCTCTCTTCCTCCCTCATCACCTTCAATAGGTGTGGACAATAACCATTCAGCCCTCAGGCACATATTACCACAGATTCATTAAACTCATTGAACGCGGACAAATAAAAGCTAGCGAACGGTATTCGATAAACCATTCAGTATGGTGCTATAACTGCTGGTACAGCCATCCAAGAGTCTGAAAACTCTTCTGTTAGTTCAAAGTTCAGTTTTACTGCATATCATGAGCTTATTCTGCTAAAGAATAAAACCATCTAAGGTCTATGATTGGTTTTACATGGCTTCTGAGTTGTGCAAGCTTATATTTACATTTATTCACTGGTCAGAGGTTGATCTAGTGGACTATGTGGTCAAATGCATTTAAACAGCCATTTAAAACCATCTACTCTCTGCATGCTGACCTCCTTTTTGGTGACTAGGGTGCATTTTTCAAACAATGGCGTAACTCACGGCTGAGCTACTTTAGTATATACAGTACAGATAAATTTCTTAATAAATAGCCTATACTATAAATGAAAATTATAATGTATCCTATATATTTTTGCTTTCACAAGATTTAAAGATGTAATGTAGATTCTGCTTTTAAACCATAGATACCTAAAACTTTCATCAGGAGCACTGTTAGGTAAGTTACTTAAAAAAAGCAGTGTTGGGCAAGCTACTTGGAAAATGCAGTGAGCTGAGCTACTAGTACTTTTTTCAACTTCAATCCAGGTCAGTACTGTCTTAATGATCAGTAAAACTGCCAATAAAAATAAATAAATAAATAAATGAAAAAAAAAAAAAAAAAAAAAAAAAAAAAAATATATATATATATATATATATATATATATATATATATATATATATATATATATATATATATATATATATATTTTTTTTTTTTTTTTATTTATTTATTTATTTATTTATTTATTTATTTATTTATTTATTTATTTATATTCAGATGCAAAACCCAGCTAAATCCACTTGTGCTTTTTTGCAAAAACCTCTAAATCCACCTATTGGGACAAGAGAGTGTAATTAGTTGAAAAATCACTAAAGATGCAATTAGAAATTATTTTATCAAACATAAAACACATACACAAACCACCTTAAATTAAAAATACATAAATCTGTCAACTAAGTGTCGGTTCATTCCGCTGTGATAAACCAGGGAAACAGCAGAGGGAAAATGAATGAATGAAATCTGTCAAGTAATTGCATTAATCAATAAAATTAAAACTGACATTAATTAAATCCTAACAATATGTTGTCATTTCAGATTTTTGGGATTTAGATTTAATGTGGGTAGAACAATGTAAACATTGCAAACATTGTTAACTAAGCCTGATAGATTAAATTTGTGTAAAATTAGTGAACATTATGAAACCTCCATATCTGTGCATTGTCCATTCATATAAAAAGCTTATCAGACGTATTATGAAGTAATACAAATAATAGGGCATCCGCTGCGTAAAACATGTGCTGGATAAATTGACGGTTCATTCCGCTGTGGCGACCCCAGATTAATAAAGGGACTAAGCTGAAAAGAAAATGAATGAATTTTTATCTTTAAAAAACAACTTAAATTAGCAAATAAAACACAAGGTAGGCCTACTGGACAAAATGGGGATGCCTCTCAGACAATTTTAGAAGCTGTCATTCATTCATTCTCACCATACCTAAGGTCGAGGTCTCTTGTTTATCCTCATAGCATCTAAGTGGGATAAAAGAACGGCATCTTCACTCTGTCTTTCGTGAAACGCAGTTGTAGTTTATTGTATAGTAAATTGGACTCATTCAAAGTAAAAAAAGTTATGAATGCATGCTACACTTCCGACTGTACAGTGTGTTTTCTTTTTTCTTTTTAATTCACAGAGTTTTGAGGTGAGGGACGTTTTCATTTGCCATTCACTGACATATGATTCAATTCGTGCCTTCTGATTGGTTCTCGGGATATAGCGGCTTACTAGTTGCTGTTAATAAATTTAAAACCAATTAAACTCTAACAAGAGCACAGCATCAGGATTAACTTCAAGACATGTACTTCGAGGTAAGGTTGTGCTTCAGAAATAATTCCTCCACGGTCATCTTTCCGTCAAGCAAGTTTGAGAAACCACTGAGAAAAGTGGTTGAAAGTGGACGAAACAGAATGCCTGATGTATACAGGAATTTGTAACTTATGTACTTGCAATATTGACAAAAAATGCATCTCAATAGGACTCACCTTGGACTTATATTCTATTTTATATATATATATGTAGAGCATTTGTGTCGTATCTGGTCCACAAGTATTATTTAATATTATTTTTTAGACTAAGTGGTTGCTTAATCAACTGGACTAACATCTGGTGGTCAACTTGGTAGACCTCCATCAACCAGGAATGTTTTTTATCCCCAATTCACCCTGAAAAAAAAAAAAAAAAAAAAAAGATGGTATAAACATGTTTTCTGGGGATACAGTGGGGGAAATTAGTATTGATCATGTCACCATTTTTCTCAGAAAACATATTTCTAAAAGTGATGTTGACGTGAAATTTTCGCTGGATGTTGGTAACAACCAAAAAAATCCAAATATGCAAAAAAAAAAAACACAAATCTAATTAGTTTACAAATAAACTTATGAGTAATAAAACGAAATGCCAAAGGGAAAAACTAATGAACAAATGAAGAAAGGGAGGGGTAAAAAGGCAGTGAAAGTCCAGACAGCAGCTGAATTCTCAGTAGTTCTTCAGCAACACTCTGCCCTTCCTCATTGTAAATTAATATTAGCTGCTTTAGTCCAAGATCTACATTAGCAGGATGATAAAGATGAAACCAGGGTGGACGTTTCAGCAAGGCAATGATCCGAAACTCTCAAGTGGCTTGAGAAAAAGTACAAAAAAAGTATTTTTATGTGTGTATTATTTGGGTTTTTATCAAAATCTGGTTTAATTCCATGTCAACAGCCCCTTTAAAAATATGGTAACACTTTATTTTGATGGTCCATTTGAGTATTAATAGACTATCTGCTTAATATCTGTTGATAATGCTCCTTCAACAGACATTTAAACTTTGCAAGTACATGTCAACTTACACTAACCCTAACCCTAATCCCAACCTAACAGTCTATTTATAATCTAATGAGAATAAGTTGGCATGTAGATGCAAATGCAACTAAAAATCAACAAACGGACCATCAAAATAAAGTGTGACCAAAAATATTATACCCAGAAAAAAAAAACAAAAAAAAAAACATGACGTTTTGAATACTTTTCCCCCACTGTACTGTATCTACCAATGTACACCAGACCACCTCATAGCTGGTTCAGTTTTAACTGATCCAAAGTGATTATTATTAGCTAGTCCATGTTGGTCAAGCTGTGTGGTCAACTGGGTTACTTGTTACTGGTGGGGTGTTCTGGTAAACTCTAAGCTGCTATGACTTATTTTCCAACAGTGTAGCCATCAATATTCAGCAAGTACTTGAAAACAATCGCATTGAAAGATAAGCAAAATGACACTACACTGGTAAATGGAGCATCCTTTATTTTTCAGCATTTAGCACCTACCAATGGCTTCTGGTGTTTTAAATCCAATTAACAAAACAAATCAGCCAAATAATCCAAAGATCAGCTCAATAAGTCTTTTTTTTTTTTTTTTTACGTTTTATTGGCTTTTTTTAAGTTGGAAGCTGCTTTCTCGCCACAAGGGTCCCTGTGGATGAGACCAGATGTTCCAGGCACTGCACTTCCCCACTCACTGCTCTCATGTAATATTCATGGCCAAGCAGGCAGACATTTAGTTATTTATTTATTTATTTCATCATCCTGCACAACAGCAGGCCATGCACAAAGCATCCTCTTCCCTCTCCCTCGGTCTCACTCACCTTTCTATTTTTCCTTTCCTCATTTTGTGGGTCTCCCGACATCAGCCTCCCAATGGTTGTTACTGTCTATAAATCCACCCACATGGTTCCTTAAGAACTGCAATTCTCTTTTGTTGATCCATTTTTTACTTCATCTTTATTTAAGAGATGACATTTTTTCTTAAATCTGAAGGTAAGATGCACCTAAAAATATAAATTCTGCCATATTTTATTAAGCTTTAGGCAATGTCTTTTTAAAACTCATACATTCATTAATTATCCTTTAGCTTAGTCTCTTATTTATCAGGGGTCACCACAAAGGAATAAACCGCCAACTATTCCGGCATATGTTTTATGCATCGGTTGCCCTTCCAGCCGCAACCCAGTATCGAGAAACACCCATACACAGTCATTCACAAACACATGTACACCACGGTCAATTTAATTCATCCAATTCACATATAGCGCATGTCTTTGGACTGTGGCCAAAACCGGAGCATCTGAAGGAAACTTACGCCAATGTTTATAATATGAAGTGTGTATACAATGTTTTTCATGATACAAATCTTGTCCAGATATTATTCTTGATAAACAAGACGTCTGGTGAGGTAAGGGTGCAATTTGTTTTCAAATTTTTGAAAGTTCAGCATTACAAATCTACAGTACGTTGTGTCAGCAAATACTGTGAAATCACTGATTCAATGGAGATATGTGTCACGGCAAAAGATTTAGTTAAAATTGGCCAATGATTTCAGATGTTGTTTCAGCTTCGCTTTTGGAAAAAACAATATTAACCCTTTCACACATAGGTTCTGATTACCCCCGCTGCATTTGTAATGGCATTTTTTTTTAGAATATGGGATCAAATACGCTACCAGTCAAAAGTTTGGGGTTATTCATTCATTCATTTTCTTTTCGGCTTAGTCCCTTTATTAATCTGGGGTCGCCACAGCGGAATGAACCGCCAACTTATCCAGCATATGTTTTACGCAGCGGATGCCCTTCCAGCCACAACTCATCACTGGGAAACATCCATACACTCCCATTCACACACATACACTACGGACAATTTAGCCTACCCAATTCCCCTATAATGCATGCCTTTGGACTTGTGGGAATAACCAGAGCACCTGGAGGAAACCCTCACGAACACGGGGAGAACATGCAAACTCCTCACAGAAATGCCAACTGACACAGCCGAGGCTCGAACCAGCGACCTTTTTGCTGTGAGGCGATTGTGCTACCCACTGCGTCATCGTGTCAGTTTTGGGGTTTTTTCGATGTTTTTTTTTTTTTTTTTTAATTGAAATAACTGCAGCCTTAGTGAGCAGGATAAGCTTATTTTAAAACATTTAAAAATCGTACTAACCCAAAACTTTTGACCAGTAATGTATATTACTATCGCGGATTGAAAATATAATAGGTGTAAATCAAAAATTTGACATTGTGTGTAAAATTATTACACGCAAAAACTAAAACTAAGTGCAGAATAAGAAACAACGAGGTCATGTATCAGAAGATAATGAGTGTGAATCAAAAATGACAATGTGTTTAGAATGACATTGCACAAAACTGAAACCTAAATTCAAAGTTTTCAATTGCAAACAAAATGAGTTTTTCCGCTTATATAAATGTTTTACAGTGTTTTTTGTCTTTGCTCTTGCTCCCACATTCTGTGTTTTCTTAAAGATGCAATTTGAGTTTGAATTTGAGCTCCTCTAGCCAATCATTGCTTTAAATCATTGCTTTCCATGCTTTTTTACCTTTTCTGCAAATATTGACACATGTCCTAATACTTTTGTGAAATATATGATATTGGATTTTCAAATATGTTTAAGATCATGCATTTCATCATTTAAACAGTGATCATATTATTTGATCTGTGACAGATGATGGACGTTGTCATGTTTAGCACCCAGAATAGTAAAGTCTACTAAAGGAGGTCGAACCTTCTCATTTATGGCTCCTAAACTCCGGAATAGCTTTCCTGATAATGTCCGAGGCTCAGACATGCTCTCTAGATTAAAGACCCATCTTTTTAGTAAAGCATACACTACCTGACAAAAGTACCTGTCAATCCCAGTAGTAAAAGCAACAAATAATAACTTGACTTCTACTTGATCATTTGGAAAAGTGGCAGAAGGTCCGATGAATCATCTGTTGAACTGCATCCCAATCATCACTAATACAGCAGAAGACCTATTGGAACCCGCATGGACCCGAGATTCTCACTGAAATCAGTCAAGTTAGGTGAAGGAAAAATCATGGTTTGGGGTTACATTCAGTATGGGTGCGCGCAAGTGATCTGCAGAGTGGATGGGAACATCAACAGCAAACACTTGTGTTGCTCATTACATTACAAACCACAGAAGAGGGAAAATTCTTCAGCAGGATAGGGCTTCATCTCATATTTCAAGCTCCTCAAAGGAAAGAAGGTCAAGGTGCTCCAGGATTGGCCAGCTCAGTCACCAAACATGAACATTATTGAGCATGTCTGGGGTAAGATGAAGAAGGAGGCATTGAAGATGAATCCAAAGAATCTCGATGAACTTTGGATGCTTTCTTTGCCATTCCAGATGACTTTATTAATAAGTTATTTATCCACTGCACCATGACTTTATATTCTATACTGTACATTATTTCTGTTACGTGACAGGACTTTTATCTGAGCAAAGTCAGACCTTACTGTCCTAATTAAATAATTAAAAATCAAGACATGATCATATTTTATTTAGGTAAAATAAGCGTAATCTAGAGGCCTTTGCCTTTCATATAAGCCACTTCTGATACCAAATGATCAACTAGAAGTCAAGTTATTATTTGTTGTTCCTAAAACTTGGATAGGCGACAAGACTTTTGTCAGGTAGTGTACACACAATGCATTACATAAACGGTATGATGCATGCAGGTGAGTGGGCATGACGAACCACCTGTAGGACATACTCCTCCTGTCTTAATGCACCAGGTATTTTGTTCAAAATACTCATATGCTTTACGTTTGTTTCTGTTTGTTTATACAGTATAACTGCTATTTTCATTTATAGTGCTTCATTTTCACATTGACATTTAATATCTCTTGTTTAAATACATTATGAACAGCAGCTACACTAATTATTTTCATTGTTCTTTATTTCCACCTGGGGATGTCCATCCTGAGGCCTGTAGAGATTGTAAATCTCCATTGATAGGATCCAAGACCTGTGAAGAGATGATGCCAACCATCAAGAACCTCAAGGACAACTCATACAAAGAGATGAAGAGATGATGCCAACCATCTAAGGCCTTCAGGACAACACATGCACTTAATAAACAAATACATTTCATTAAACATGTACACATAGACATCATCAACTGTATATACAATAAAATAGCAGGTTAACTATGCTTGTATATACTGTAATAACTAATATTTGATTGTAACTTTAATTTAATTTGATTGATAAAAATGTGCACATTTTGTAAAGCTTCTTTGAAACAATAATTATTGTATAAAGCCAGTACCGCCGCTCCCTATACGCAGAGTACGCAGGCTGAGTAGGGCCTCAGCTCCGAAGGGGGGCACCATCTCGGACGGTTGTTCAATAAAAATTAACCTTTGTTTAATAATATTAACATAAACTGAGTGTAAATAAAGTTTATATTGATAATATGTTGTTAAATGCATTAAAAAAAATCATTTATGACGAACGCAAAAACAAACATGTGACGTCATTTTTCCGTGTACGCGCATAGACGCGTACGCGCGGCGCGGTCCGGTCCACTTATCCGTGCGGCTGCTAGCAGCAAATATTTATAATTAATGCAAGTTGCAGCTCTATCCCCGGGAAGACAACAGCAGTCTGGAGCCGAGAAGAGGGAAAAAGTGCAAGATGAATCGCGTGCATCATTTTCAGGTAACTTACATGAATCTGGAAAGCATATTTTTGCTTGTTCACTAGTGAGGCTAACGTTTAAACTTCGCAACAACTGCACCAAATCTGCCTTATTTGTTGTTGTTTACGTTCAGTTGTTTTGCTTTGCGGCTCTGCATTGCGCTTTAAACTATGACAGGACATGTTTTATGACTTCGGGTTTGCCCCTCTTCCCCATGTTGCACCGCTGATAAATACACAAACTCAATTTTTTTATTAACTTGTGCAATACTTTACAATTCTGTTTGCACACCAGCTACATACACACGCACTGCACAATTATTTCACTGTATGTATTATTTATTATTATAGTTATTATATTATGTTATATAATTATATATTATATAATTCTTTGCTGTTTATTGTTTTGTCTATTTCTATACATTTCTTATTGCTGCTGTTGTTGTTATTGCTTGTATCACTGCAATGACAATAAAGTCTCTTTAGTCTTTACATCGGTGAATTTGTGTGTTTTAGGCCGGTTTTTCATTTTTGTACATTACTATATGAAATAACAAAACTGACTCATTCTGTAATTTCTGAAAGGTCAATAATATAAAGTCTAATATTATATAAAAGCATACTAATCTTATATAATATAAAAGCATGAATTCATTAATGATTATTTTTTCTTAATATTAAGTTTTTGTTTAAAAAGACACTCATTTTAATACACTTTTTAATTCTTAAAAACCTCAAATGTCTTTGATTTATACTGACAGTGAGGCTCAGTGTTTGTCACCATAGATTATAGTGCAAGTTAAATCCACATTTTGGTTGTAGTTTAGACACATTAAGAAGAGTGCTTGACTAGCCCATTTTTATAATGGTATGTCATGAGTTTTTCTCTAAATGACTGATTTCTTCTGTATTGTATATGGAGGTTCAATGCTGAAAATTGTCAAAAAAAGAAGATGAGGTGGCATGATCCAGCACTGCTCCAGAGGCACCAGCAGCTGCACAGGTAGACACAGAGACAGGATGCAACCCTGAGGACCGCCCATCTCTACAGGTACAGAGAGGGTTTTATTCCTTACCTTTAGTAAAGTTTGAAATTGGGAATGCTTCTGCAGATGACATGTCAGTGTTTACTTTGATGTAAACTATCATTTTATAATGTAAATATTTGAATGTTTAAGTGTAATTTTGAGTGTTTAAATGCACATTTATCCATATAAATAAATAAATAAATACATGTTTAAATATATATGTTTGTGTATTTTTGTTCCTCTGTGGGGGCACCACAGTAAAATTTCGCATAGGGCACCCTTTTGGCCAGCAGCGGCCCTGTATAAAGCGCTATACAAATTAACTTGAATTGAATTGAATGTTAGTCTACACCACAGGAGAAATCAGAGCTGTTGGATTTACAATGTGATCTTTCATAATTTTCTTTCTAAATATATAAGTACGTGGCTGTTTAACTGGGAGAGAAATAGAAGGTTAAAATTTGCTGGTAATTTTAGTTGGCGTAAATTTTTTATGGCGTCAAATATTAAGTACACGTAATAACAAAAACATTTTTAATCATTTACTGTATTCTCTATTGGTAATTGGCCTACTGGTTTATGAGGAGTTAGTACAGCCCGCACCTTTGCACGGATACAGCTTGGTATTGGTTGACAGGTTGATCTCTAACTCTCCCACTGGTGCTCATCCACATGGTCAGCCAGGTCTGTTCCTGCTGTGGTCCAGACACTGGTCTGAAAGAGCGCATGGGGCCTGGCTCCTGTCTCAAATCGAAAGCCAAAGATATAACAAGCTGTGCATGGCTACAAGGGCATGTCTCCTGAGGACCACGTGCCCATACATGCTTGGTGGTGGTGGAGAGGTGAAGTTTAAGATGGACTCGAGGGGAAAGGTAGAGGAAGCTGAAGAGAAGAGGGCTGGAAAGGTCATTTTATTGAGGGAAGAAATTCAATAAAATAAACTATATGTATCACAATATTTGGACTGTGGATGAAAAAAATTAACACAATCAAAATCAAACTTGGCAACGCAGTGGCGCAGTAGGTAGTGCTGTTGCCTCACAGCAAGAACGTCGCTGGGTCGCAGGTTCGAACCTCGGCTGGTCTGGGTCAGTTGGCGTTTCTGTGTGGAGTTTGCATGTTCTCCCTGCGTTTGCGTGGGTTTCCTCCGGGTGCTCCGGTTTCCCCCACAGTCCAAAAACATGCAGTACAGGTGAATTGGGTAAGCTAAATTGTCCATAGTGTATGAGTGTGGATGTGTGTGTGTGTAAGTTCCCAGAGATGGGTTGCGGCTGGAAGGGCATCCGCTGCGTAAAAATCGTGCTGGATAAGTTGGCGGTTCATTCCGCTGTGGCGACCCCGCAAGGGACAAAGCCGACAAGAAAATGAATGAATGAATGAAAATCAAACTTTTCTTTAACTCTTAAACAACTTATTTTTTAATCGATATCACCATAAATTTCTAAGAGGTCAAATAAGAAAGGTCTCAAACTTGTTTTTAAATTGTTTTAATCACTAAAAGAGTTGCTGAAGCCATCACATAATAACATTAGGCTGAATTAGCTTTTAGGTAGGCCCACACAGAGTATGTGCCCACGGAATTTCAATGATTTTTTTTGTTTGTCTATTTATTTGCTTATGTAAACTTGTGTAAATATATATTTATTCAGATTTTAGATTATTTCGGTAATATTGAATAATATGCAAATGTTCAATTTTTTTATGTACAATACAGTTTGTAAAGTAATATTTTCTGTCATTTAGTAGATATATTTTGAGATACTTACGCTGTTTACTAAACAAGTGATTCTAATTAGATTTGCATTGTAAACCTTAAATAAATGTTTAAACATTTTTAGTAACTATGCTCTTAAAATCATTCTGCATACATCTACATCAGATTTTTTATTTATTAATTACAAAATTATGTGCAGAAAAAGCAAAACCATGTCTGCAGATTCAGTCTGGCTGTGCTTTTAGATAATGTTATAGTTTCATTTTATGTTTTCTTATTTTCTTTGTTTTGGAGTTGTCCTGATCACTACAGGGTACTTGTTGCTTTTGTGTGTTATCCCTTGTGGGTTTGCAGGGTGGAGAAAAAGGCAGGTGCACTGTGTTACCTGTGTTGAGTTGGTGAATGATAAAAGCAACTTTTTTCTCCCGTTTGGTCTCTCTCTGATTTTTGAAAGCTTGACCTAATGTTACTCTGCTTAGAATTTTGTAGTTTGCAATATGTGGGGGCTCGTCCAGGATTACAAATAGAGTGCTATGTGAATATGAACAGCACTTTAACACTGTAAAGGATCATGTGACTATTTTGTTTGTACAAAAACAAAATTTCCCACTGGAGAACAATGTTGCGAGAGAGAAACAGAGATAAAATGGGAATGCAAGCAGACTCCATTAATGTTACACTGCCTAGAACTTGGTAGTTTGTAACATGTGGGGGCTCATCCGGGATTACATAAAGAGTGCTATGTGAAAGTGAACAGAACTTTAACAATGTAAATGACCATGTGACTATTTTATTTGTACAAAACTACAATTTCCTGCTGGAGAACAATGTTGCAAGAGAGAAACAGAGATAAAATGGGAATGCAAGCCTACCCCATTAATGTTACACTGCCTAGAACTTGGTAGTTTGTAAAATGTGGGGGCTCGTCCGGGATTACAAATAGAGTGCTACAAATAGAGTGCTGGAGAAAAACATGTTGTTAAAAAGAAACAGATAAAACAGGGGAATCTAAGCAGACCCCATTAATATTATTCTGCTCAGAACTTTGTAGTTTGTAACATTTGAAGTCTCGTCCGGGATTGCATGTACAGTGATATGTGAAAGTGATTAGCACTTTAACACTGTAAATTATCATGTGACTATTTTGTTTGTACAAAGCTTCAATTTCCCGCTGGAGAACATGCTGCGAGAAAAAACAGAGATATAACGGGAATCCAAGCAGACCCCGTTAATGTTATTCTGCCTAGAACTTGGTAGTTTGCAACATGCGGGGGCTCCTCCGGGATTACATAAAGAGTGCTATGTGATAGTGAACAGCACTTTAAGACTGTAAATGACCATGTGACTATTTTGTTGGTACAAAACCACAATTTCCCACCAGAGAACAATGTTGCAAGAGAGAAACAGAGATAAAATGAGAATGCAAGTAGACCCCATTAATGTTACTCTGCCTAGAACTTGGTAGTTTGTAACATGTGGGGGCTCGTCCGGGATTACACAATGAAGGCTATGTGAATGGGAACAGCCCTTTAGCACTGTAAATGACCATGTGACTATTTTGTTTGTACAAACCTACAATTTTCTGCTGGAGAACAGCATGTTGCGAGAAAGAAACAGATAAGGGGAATGTAAGCAGACCCCGTCAATGTTATTCTGCCTAGAACTTGGTCATTTGTAACATGTGGGGGCTCGTCCAGGATTACGCAATGAGGGCTATGTGAAAGTGAACAGCACTTTAACACTGTAAATGACCATGTGACTATTTTGTTTGTACAAAACCACAATTTCCCACCGGAGAACAACATGTTGCGAGAGAGAAACAGAGATAAAACAGGGGAATGCAAGCAGAAACAAACAGCGCAGAAATGAAAGTCCATAGAGAGGGAAGCGATGAGGTTCTTGACTGCGGTCCAAGCCGACAGCTGACAGCGGCATCAGTGACATCATGTACGAGCAGATGTGGCGGCAGCTTTCCAAGTGCTCCACCACGATTCCCCTCCCTCTGTTTCTCTCTCCCTCCTTCCGTTTGCATCACCTCTTTCCTTGCCCACCCCTCTCCCACTCCGGCTCCACCTGTGAGTGGGATTTCACCTGAGATGCACCTGACTGCTCTCCAGTCCACACAGTCTTCGCTGCTGCAGACTTCCTCCCCTCCCTGCTGCATTAGCTCCTAATTACCAGCTAATAAGTCATTACTCCTGCTATGCATGGGGGAATACCAGGGCCTACTCGTCCCATTATTAATACTGGCACCCACCCTAATGCACCGTCCATCCACTCCTTCTGGTGGGTAGGTGGGATACATGTGCAAGCATTTCAGTGGGTACCAAAAAAAAAAACATTTAGGGTGTAAATAATAGAAAAGTGTTTAAGAAAATATCAATGTAATACAATTGTTGATTTTTATTATTTCTGATATGGACAAATTCTAACTTGCCATGTAAATAATATTACACAATTTTTAGTAGTTCTCAAATGCAATTTTTTTGTTCATACACTGTACAAAATGTAGGTTTCCACACAACAAGAACCTGCATATATAAATGTAAAAACACATTAGAAACCATAAACAACACAATGGAATCCACACACAAAACTCGGGCATCAGCAAATCAACCTAAATACCACACAAAATTCCTTAGCTATAGCTAGAAACCACCCATTTTGGAAAGGTGAGTTTTTCACAGGCATGCACCCTTCACACCACACACAACAATGTGCATATCCAAGCTCATGAACAAACTGACATCAATATTCAAGGGTCTAATGTGTAGTTGTGGATAAATCACATGCACAGTATATGCCACTTGAGTGTGTGGGTTTGCGTATGAGTGGCCACGCATGCCTGAAATTTCACCGAAGTACTTCAAAATTTGATCAAAACTGACTGCACACTCCATTCAAAGATAAAAACACTTGAAATAGGAGGATATCTCATATATAGTCCTTCTGGGTAAAAGCGTGTGTGGGTGCATTTCATAATACGAATATCTCGTGCTTACTACTGTTCTGTAATGTGATATATGTGTGTAGTATTTAGGAGAAGCCATGCTCCACAGAGCAAATGCTGTTTATTTACAGCACATCTCTGAAGTTGTATATTAGAGAAAAGCCTTCCAGGGGGAGGGGAGTACAGGAGGGAGCAATATGATGGCAGGGAGAGATACAGACACACAGAGAGAGAGAGAGAGAGAGAGAGAGAGAGAGAGAGAGAGAGAGAGAGAGAGAGAGAGAAGGAGAGGGAGAAGGCAGCAGCTGTGCTGGAATTAATGTCTGCATGCCAAATTAGAAACACCATGCATCTCCGTCAGAACAAAAAAAGAGGGGGGTGAAGGGAGGGGGTGGACGTACAGACAGATTTCTGGCACATCCTGCGGGTGACAAGAACGCTTACCACTTACCACACGTAGAGCTAAAGAAAAACAACAAAGCAAACTCTGTAATGGGGTCATTGTGTGCAAATCAAGCCATTGCTGTGGTATATTGGACATATTATGATGTTCAGGAATTCCCAACTAAATGGTTTGAATTTGAAGTGTTAAGTAGGGTTTGCAAAGGCAAGAATGGTGTTTTAAGTGTAACTTGTGTAAAGCAGGCAGGCTTTTACTGAAGAAGCTACTACTGTCAAGAGACAGTAATATAAGAAACTTGCTGGTGAACTTTGCTATTTAAAAACCCCTTAGCATTCTCAGATTACTACACATTCAGAAATGAACGTACAAAAGTTGTCTTTTCAAAAGACACAAATTCTACCAAAGAGTCCATTGTATACCTTAGAGATACTCGATTGTACTGAAAAGGTACTTTTGAGGTACCAAAATATACACTTTTGGTTCAAATAATTATTTTCTGAAAAGGTTCTGAGGTGTCACGGTGGCTCAGTGGTTAGCACTGTCACCTCATAGCAAGAAGGTTGCTGGTTCGAGTCCCGGCTGGGCCAGATGGCATATCCGTATAGAGTTTGCATGTTCTCCCTGTGTAAGCATGGGTTTCCTCCGGGTGCTCTGATTTCCCCCAAAGTCCAAACACATGCGTTATAAGTGAATTGGAAGAACTAAATTGTTTTCCAGTACTGGGTTGCAGCTGGAAGGCTGTGTAAAACATATGCCGTAATAGTTGGCAGCTCATTCTGCTGTGGTAACCCCTGATAAATAAAGGGTCTAAGCTAAAGGAAAATAAACTAATGAAAAGGTTCTGTCTCAATGACATTGCTTCTGTACCTTTATTTCTGAGAGTGTAATGGCTCAGTGTACCATGGGTGGAATGCTGGAACACTATGATCACATTGCAGTGCATGTACCTATTTATAAATCTCAAGTATTAGCAAATCCAACATGGTAAAACCACACAAAATAAAATAGCTATGACAAAGTAACACCCTTTCAGCAATTTAGGACACCATAACAAATGTATAGCAAAGGGTTGAACGTATCCTGGTCCATGACCAGTAGAGTTTATCTCCTCAATAGGTGATGCATTAAATTGCTTTTTGTCAAAAGTATTTAATTCAATTCATCGTTATTTCTCTAGCGCTTTTACAATGTAGATTGAGTCAAAGCAGCTTATAGAAGTTTTCAGTTTTCAGAGTTGAAGTACAGTTTAATTCAGTTCAGTGTGGTTTAATTTTCACTGCTGAAAGTCCAAACACTGAGGAGCAAATCCATCAATGTGCAACTCCACAAGTGCCAAATCAAGCAAGCCAGTGACGAGGAACAAACTTTACCAATTGACGAAAGTGAAGGAAAAAGAACTCGAGAGAAACCAGGTTCAGTTGAGCATGATCATTTCACCTCTGGCCAAACTTCTTTCATTTTTTATTAAATATACACAGTGGTCCCTTGTTAATCGATTAATGTTCTAAAAATAACCCATAATTGGCGAAATCTACAAAGTAGTCAGCTTTTCTTTTTTTTTTTATTGTAGATGTTTTGAGGCTGTAAAACTGAATGTAATGAACCAAATATTCATTTATTTCATAATTGAGGCCCAGAGACCTGTAACTTCTACCTTCCTTTAAAATATCCAGATGTCCAACTTTTTGTATGACGGTTAGCATCTTCCTCTGCTTTTTGGGTGCAAACCCATGGTGCTTGAACATTTTGCCGACATTATGGGGTTTGTCGGGGAGAAACTTGCAAACATAAAGTACAGCACTTCAGAGTCACACGGTTAGCGATTGAAGATTTATGTAAATTTGGCAGTATGAATGCATTCTTTACTGTACAGGAGACACTGCAGGGAGGGGATTGATTGACAATGGTCTACAGCCAATCAGGACGCAGAACACAATGCTCTGTAAAAAAAGTTAATAAATCCCAGAAACTGCGAGGCTGCAAAAGGTGCAAAAATGTGTACAACTGGCAAAAAAATTGAAAAATGTAGTTGAAATTTTGTAGATTGTAATTTTTTTTTGTTGTTGTAATAATTAGCTTTAATTTAATTTTTTTATCTTTCAATTTCTAAATATTTTTGGTGACTAAAATAATATTATATATCTGTTCAATAAATCTGTTTTGTTTATATATATATATATATATATATATATATATATATATATATATATATATATATATATATATATATATATATATATATATATATATAAATTATTAGCCCCCGTATAATTATTAGCACATCTCAGCACATTTCTAAACATAATAGTTTTAATAACTCATTTCTAATAACTGATTTATTTAATTTTTGCCATGATGACAGTAAATAATATTTTACTAGATATTTTTCAAGACACTTCTATACAGCTTAAAGTGACATTTTAAGGCTTAACTAGGTTAATTAGGTTAACTAAGCAGGTTAGGGTAATTAGGCAAGTTATTGTATAATGATAGTTTGTTCTGTAGACTATCGAAAAAAATATAGCTTAAAGGGGCTAATAATTTCAATAGTATCTGGATGCAGCCTTTATGATGCAAGCTGAGATTGCATCACTCAGCGACGCAATGTCAGACGCAATGAATTCAATGGAGTGAGTGACGTCACTGTGACGAGTAGGGTTAGGGGTGGGGTTAGGTGAGGGCATTAAAAAGCATTGGATGCAGCTCAGATTGCACTGCACCAGGTCTGCATCCAGACCCCTTTCAATAATTTTGACCTTAAAATGGTTTTAAAAAAATTAAAAACAGCTTTTATTCTAGCCGAAATAAAACAAATAACACTTCCAGAAGAAAAAATATTATCAGACATACTGTAAAAATTTCTTTGCTCTGTTAAACATAATTTGGGAAATATTTAAAAAAGAAAGGAAAAATCTAAGGGGGGCTAATAATTCTGACTACAACTGTATATGCAAAACCCAAATATGCATCTATTTTCCATTTATTGTCCTCTTTTTAATCAATTTATCATCTGTTAACCATCCCATTTTTCCTAGAAACTGTAAAAGTAACAAGCAAACATCCATTCAAAGGACCTGCAACTGCATACAGTAACTACCACCCATATCTTAGCAATGCTAGTGAAATGCATAACAACTCATAACACCAATAGCTTTTCGATTATTGCCTGTTACTGCACATAGTACTGTGAACTGTTCTTGCTTGCTATTACTGTGTAAGTAAAAGTAAAAAAAAAAAAAAACTAGATAAAAACGCTCAAAACATCATTTCAATAGCAAACATTAGCAACACCATGCCAACAATCCAGAACACCACACCAACTGCATAGCAATGAGAACACCTTCAGTTCATTTCTTGTCGTCAAACAGCAATTCTTTAAAAACACTACAGTATAATGCAACAGTATAGCTTTGAGTCCAAACACTTCTGCAATTTTTTAATCATAATTTAAACAATCTCCTGCATGGTGTGTGTACTGTATCCTGATATTAGGTGTTTGTTTGTATATACCATGTGACCGTGGTGGCCGGTGGGATGCGGTGACACAGTGATGGAAGAGTCAGAGTGCAGAGGTGTTCGGCCACCAGTCTGAGCTCTGCCCCTGGGAGATGCCCTGAATAACATTAGCAGCCGCTGGATCAATAATGACTTTACAGGCTCTTTCTAATGATACCTGCAGGGCACAGGGTTACACGCCTGGGGGCACGGACTGCTCTGAATGCAGGATGAATTTGTGTGTGTGTGTGTGTGTGTGTGTGTGTGCATCAACATACTATATATTCTGAGAATTGCCATGCGTGTTTTGCTCATTCTGGGTTTGTTTGTGACTACTAGGTGCGTGTGTGTTCAGAACATATATAAAGGGCTGAATAAACTTTTCTGCTTTACATTTAAATGAGACCGTCTTTGTGTACTATGCGTATTGTCATGCATATTGGTTTAAAAGGCCTGTGTATTGTGTACGTGTGTGAATGCACATGTGTGTAAAGGTGTTAAAGGGAAGGTGAAGGAGATGTCGAATGAAGGACGCATATGAGCATATGGTGGCTCGGTTGTGTGTGTGTGTGCGTTGTGTTTATGTGTTGGTGAGCTGTTGTTAAGCAGGGTTCTATTACATTTTTTTTTCAGGTAAAGTGAGACAGAGGCAAACTGTATCTATAGCATGCTCAGCATAATGCACATTACAGAACAATAGAACGAAACAATGCGAGAATCAAGAGGTAGTCAAAATTAATGAGGAAGGTAGACTATTAAAGCCAACCCATTATGCTGAAGCGCTGGTCTCTATTTACAGACGATAAGTCAGCTGTAGGCTTTTCCATGCTTGGTGTGTTGTGAATGAGGAGATAATAGGGAGATGGCGGAGAAAATAAATATGCATTAAAATGTTGTTCAATTAATTGTATTAATTTCCTCAAGAGTGTCTTTTTGAGATTAGGTTTTGCGTCTTAACCACAATATTCAACTATATGAACACTGGCCATGTTATTCTAAAATAGGTTTACGTTACAAACATATGCTTTATTGCAAAAATCAATCTTCAAAATCTAAAAATAGATGATTTTTCTTTGCGTAAAATGATTTGTATTTGGTTTGTAAAAACAAGCCAATTAAAAACTTGACAATTCAATATACAAAAGAAGTTTTATATCTGTAGCAAACTATGAATGCATTCAGATTATATGTGAACAGCAATTATTGAATTAAGAAATTATTGAATGAAGTCATTATTTTATTTCATAACTTCAATAAGGGGGCGACACGGGGGCTCAGTGGTTAGCACTATCGCTTCACAGCAAGAAGGTCGCTGGTTTCGGTTAGCATTTCTGTGTGGAGTTTGCATGTTCTCCCCATGTTGGTGTGTGTTTCCTTCGGGTGCTCCGGTTTCCCCCACAGTTCAAAGACATAAGGTATAGGTGAATTGCATAAACTTAACTGGCCGTAGTAAATGTGTGTGAATGTGAGAGTGTATGGGGGTTTTCCCAGTACTGGGTTGCAGCTGGAAGGGCATCCGCTGTGTAAAACATACGCTGGATAGGAGGGCGGTTCATTCCGCTGTGGCGACCCCTGATGAATAAAGAGATAAGCTGAAGGAAAATGAATGAATTTATAACTTCAATAATTTATAAATGAACCACTGATGAATTGTTTTGATGATGTCCTTGGTATTCTTGTGAATCTCATTAAATTAGTATTTTAGACAGTACTTTGAACATTTCTTTTATGTTAATAGTGATATATTGGGAAATAATTAATCAACATCACATAAATACAGTGCTGTTATATTGTATACTGTGATTTGACTATACGGCTTTCTGTGTGACATTGCTTTTATAGAACAGCTTTATAAATTAAAGCACAATACAACTTTCAGTGAGATTTTCACATTTTGTTGTGTAGATAGCAATGTTAAGGGCGTCACGGTGGCGCAGTGGATAGCACAATCACCTCACAGCAAGAAGGTCACTGGTTTGAACCCCGGCTGGGTCAGTTGGCATTTTTGTGTGGAGTTTACATATTCTCTGGTTTCCCCCACAGTCCAAAGACATGTGGTACAGGTGAATTGGATAAGCTAAACTGGCTGTAGTGTAGTGTAAACATATGCTGAATAAGTTGGCGGTTCATTCCGCTGTGGCGAGCCCTGATTAATAAAGGAACTAAGTCGAAAGAAAATGAATGAATGAATGAATGAAAATACTCTAAAATACTTTGTAAGAAGTCTTTACGATGACACCATATAAATTTACCCTCTGACTGGTGCTGATTGACATTATTGATTGTTTCATTTAAAGAATAACTTAAAAAATATTTGGAGAAAGAGCACATTGTACAAATAAAAGTAGTTTTGAATGGATTGCTGATGCCAGTTGTTAGTCGCTAAAACAAACAACATAAAAATAAGTCCTACAGTGGCGATTCTGATGCTGTTTTAAATGCCTGTGGTTGATCCTTTACAAAACAAAAATATATTGGAATATACCAGAATTTATATTGCAATACATTAGAAAATATGTTTCAATGTATCGGAAACTTCCTAATATATTTGTAAATATATAGCAATATATGGAAGGACATCCTATTGCTATATAATGCCCCCCCTGCATTATTAGCCCCACTATTTATTTTTTTCCCCAATTTCTGTTTAGCGGAGAGAAGATTTTTTCAACACATTTCTAAACATAATAGTTTTAATAACTCATTTCTAATAACTGATTTATTTTCTCTTTGTCATGAGGACAGTAAATAATATTTGACTAGATATTTTTCAAGACACTTCTATACAGCTTAAAGTGACATTTAAAGGCTTAACGAGGTTAATTAGGTTAACCAGGCAGGTTAGGGTAATTAGGCAAGTTATTGTATAATGTCGAAAAAAATGAGCTTAAAGGGGCTAATAATTTTGTCCTTAAAATGGTTCATAAAAAATTAAAAACTGCTTTTATTCTAGCCGAAACAAAACAAATAAGACTTTCTCCACAAGAAAAAAATATTATCAGACATACTGTGAAAATCTCCTTGCTCTGTTAAACATAATTTGGGAAATATTTAAAAAAGAAAAATAAATTCAAAGGTGGGCTAATAATTCTGACTTCAACTGTATATTGATTCATATATAAAAATACATTGATATACAAACAAAACTGTATTACATTATTGCATGTATTTTTTTCAATGAGTTAAGCAAGCTTATGCATAGGTTTACAGAGAGGTTGATTAACAATAGTCCAAATCAGACTTTTTGCATTATATTTTACATTATATCGCCACATGGATGGACCATATATGGCTATGTATTGATTCATATATTGCAAAATTTAGATGAGAGTATTTTAAATGAAATTGTCATTAACAGCAGTTTTATTTTTTTTTGAGTCCACATTTTATTTCTCCACATGTCAGACATTTCATCATCAACATGACATTTCAGTCCCCCACACTGTAACATGGAGGTATACATGCATAAAGGTTGGCTAAATGTGGCAGATCAACTAACATGCATTTCCTGTTGAATTGCATTCCATCAAAAACCCTTTTCCTGCCCTGTAAAACTCTTTTCATGCCAACTACATTTTCTAAATTTAGCTCTGAACTTCTCTTACAAGTTCAATATTCTACAATATATAATATAATAATTATATATAATATATAATGTAATATAAATCAATATATTTTTCAACATATTTAAGACATATGTTCTCATATAAATCTGATTATATTATCTTGTATCTCATATAATTATGCCTCTTCCAGTATATAATTTCATATTATGTGGGATTAATTTCAATATACAGTTGAAGTCAGAAGTATTAGCCCCCTGAATTATTAGCACCCCTGTTTATTTTTTCTCCAATTTCTGTTTCACTGAGAGAAGATTTTTTTTCAACAGATTTCTAAACATAATAGTTTTAATAACTCATTTCTAATAACTGATTTATTTTATCTTTGCCATGATGATAGTAAATAATATTTGACTAGATATTTTTCAAGACACTTCTATACAGCGTAAAGTGACATTTAAAGGCTTAACTGGGTTAATTAGGTTAACTAGGCAGGTTAGGGTAATTTGGCAAGTTATTGTATAATGATGGTTTGTTCTGTTGACTATTGAAAAAAAATAGCTTAAGGGGGCTAATAATTTTGTCGTTAAAATGGTTTTAAAAAATTAAAAACTGCTCCAGAAGAAAAATTATTATCAGACATACTGTGAAAATTTCCTTGCTCTATTAAACATCATTTGGGAAATATTTAAAAAAGAAAAAAAAAATCAAAGAGGGGCTAATAATTCTAACTGTACATAACAATATATGAAATAGTATAATAATATGTATTTATTTAATATATGAAAATGGCAATAATTGCAGTATTGTCCCATATATTGCAATATACCTTACATTTATATAATATATTATTAGATAATATATCATAAGATATATTACTATGTAAATTTCACAATATATGGAGACACATGAAATGTATTGTCACGTAATGTATTGAGAAATATATTTTTGTTGCGTAAGGGATCTGCAGGTGCATTGTATTAATGAAAAGGAAAGATGTATGCCTAAAGATGTGAAAGTGTCAACATATGAAACGCACACTTAATAATCAAAAACTTCTTACAAGTTTTACAGTAAGAGCAGAATATAGTATTTAAAGAGTTTATTAAGTTTTAGAAGTCATGTTTTTACATTGAGTATTGAAGAATAAGTATAATGGTGAAGGGACTGATCAAGTAGGCCTGTTAATGAAAGCTTTGTAAAGAAATCTCATGTTCCTTTTTAAAATGTATTTTGTAGTATTTTTAAAATACAAAAATACAATATTTTACTTTGATACATTTTGTGGCTGCTGTATTTTGTAGTTTATTTTGATACACTTAAACGTAAGGTATTTAATATTTTGTTTTAAAATACATTTTTATTTTTGCCCATCCCTGGTAGCTCAGTAAAACGATACAGCTAAATATAAACTACAACTAAACATGTTGGACAAAAAGACTACCACTGTGGGTTAATATAACTATATTGATAGTATAGCACGGCTAACTATTGATAACTAAATTACTAATAAATAGATGGACTTTAAATGCTTCAATGTTAGCAATTTAGGAATTCGTTGAGAGGAACTTTTATCTTAATAAACTGGCATTACATCATTAAAAATATACTTGGTATCATATCTACAAGAATGATTTGTCTCATTGTATACATTACAGTTACCTCACAAAGTGAGCTTAATTGAGGAATCAGCGTTAAAAAAGTTTCAGTTTAAACAATTAGCTTTTGGGCTAACATTTAGCAAGAACCGCAACTAAACAGACTCCTGAATGAAAGCGAGTAGATGATGCACACAGCTCTTGACTGCTGCTACAGAGATGTGTAGCGTACCGCTAAGTGCTACACATTTGTCAAGAGAAAGTACTCAACAGCAAAATTGCTAACAGCCACTCAAAGTGTGTCTAAATCGGAAAACACATACACAATCATGCAAACAACAAAGCGTAGAGCTCTCAGCTACATAATTGCTAGCGGGGAGTGCTACCATTCAAACATTTGAACCGCCACCCGTTAAAATCACCAGGGGTCCATACTATAGCCTCACGCTATTGATTACACACCGAGCCAACCTCACAGCGGGAAGGTCGGCCATTTTGCCACTTTCGTTTGGGCGAGCGAAACGTGCCGTTCTTTTTGTCCTCTGCTGAAACAAAGCCCTCTTATTTCTACCCACCCATTCAACCCCCCCCCCCCTTCTCGTGTCTGACCGAGCACCAAACCCCCATCACACATCCACAGCCCCCATCCCTCGACACCCCCGGGAGGTGACATCTGCCGGGCCGTGCTCGGCTGCTTCCAGATGCAGCGAGCGCTAATTTCAATTCCATCATCCTCTCCCAATCAGCTCCTCTCTCCCCAGTGCAACATTAACGAGCCTCTTTCATTTGAATACGTAATTAGCCGCCCGAGCACTCTGCTTCACTAATTTCGAGACAAAGGATCGGGGGTGGGGGACAGACAGAAAACGGGGGAAGTGTGGCGGTGAAACCTGAAAGAAGAAGAAGAAAAACGAAAACATTTGCATGCCAATTTAGGAAAGGGGGATGTTTTTCCAGCATGGGATGGGGTTGTGAGTATTTTTAGGTCTTCTTTTTCATTCTCTTTGTTTTATTTTCCATGTTCCATTCTCGCTAATGGTGTAGCGCTTGTAGCGAACCCTCAGGCCATCAATATAAATGCTGACAAAACAGTCATGCTTATAAATAAGAGGCATGCACAAAACATGCAAAATGTGTACAATGAACATCCCACTGCTTCGTCGCAACAAAGGTCATGAGACAGAAAAGCATGAAATATGCAAATGCACACGCTGAAATCACACCTGTGCGTGTGGAAAGCTGGCATTTTGAGCATTTGCGCAGGGATGTTGAAACGCCCCGAGGTAGTCCGCACACACCTGGAAGGTGCTAGAGTGCTGCTTTATTGCAGATTTCACTTTTTTGCCTAATAGAATATTATTCATGCATGTATGTGTGAGATACACACACACACACACACCTGTCTGTCTGGCCCCAACGCTACTGTGAAGGTGTGGGTGTTCGAATGGTGATATTATTGCAGTGCATATGTGTTGGTGTCACAGGCACGCGTTTGTGTTGACGTGTGTCTGAGTGGTAGTATCATGGCACCATATGTGCGCATGTAACACTATCACCATTCACACACGTGGATGTTTGTGTATTATACAGTATCTCGCAACTGTATCGCTCTCCCTCTCTCTCTCTCTGGTCTCCTGCCAGCCCAGTGCTGTTGTCAGTCAACTGGAAGCCAAATGGGCTCTTTGATCCTATTAGGGCCCATGCCAAATCAACACTCCCCTCATTAGAGCCAGCACGTGGCAGCTAACAGCACACACAGCCTGGCAGCGCCCGCCTTCCTTCTGTCCCGCAGCGAGCAGGCAGGCATTACCTTCTTTTTTTATTGATCACTTCTTGAAATCCTACATATTGATTATTTCGAATCGATCACAGGGTTGGATCATCCTTGGGAGGAGTTAAACAATGACACAGAGCATCAGCCCTGTCTTTGATTTATATTATTAGTTACTGTCAGTCTGCAGATACCCTTCATGCAGGATTACTGTCATTTGCTAAAGTTAAAAACCCATTTTTGTGCTAATACACTAACTATAAACATCATTCTGTTTGCTTCAGAACACTCTAAAAACATTGAGTTACATATTTAACCCATTGGTTGAGTTAAAAATATTTGGTGCTGGGTTTTTAACCTTTATTGGGTTAAAAATAATAATAATAATAACAATAATAATTCTTTACATTTATATAGGGCTTTTCTGGACACTCAAAGCACTTTACACAATGGAGGAATCTCCTCATCCACCACCAGTGTGCAGCATCCACCTGAATGATGTGACGGCAGCCATATTGCACCAGACCGCACACCACACACCAGCTGATTGGTGGAGAGGAGACAGAGTGATGAAGCCAATTACAATATGGGGATGGTTAGGAGGCCATGATGGACAGAGGCCAGTGGGCAAATTTGGCCAGGATGGCGGGTTAAACCCCTACTCTTTTTTGAAGGACATCCTGGGATTTTTCACGACCACAGAGAGTCTCATCCGAAAGACAGCGCTCACAGAGCAGTATGGAGTCCCCTTCACTGTACTGGGACGTTAGAACCCACACAGACCACAGGTTGGGCGCCCCCTGTTGGCCTCACAAACACCACTTCCGGCAGCAACCTAGCTTTCCCATGTGCTCTCCCATCCAGGTACTGACCAGGCGCATCCCTGCTTAGCTTCAGCGACCATGTGAGGGTTGCAGAGAGCTAGCTGCTGGCAATTTATTGCCGGGTTATTTATTAATAACTCAACCAGTTGGGTTAAAAAATTTGAATTTCAACAACTGATTGAACTGACAAAGAACAGCTGTACTAATATGCGTATGTAATGTTATTTTTTGTGTTATAAAGTTTATTTAAGCTAACGCAATAATATAGTTGTTAATTTTTTAAATCAAATTCCAACCTCTCCGTGTCGTGTTTTTTTATATCAGTTTCACCAGCACTCTTGATTATTGATAATACAAACGCGCGCTTCATAGCCGATCTATATTAAACAGATAAAACCGCTTTCTCTACCTCCCGTGTTCATCTTTGCAATTTGAAATTTCTGTTTTAAGGTTGGAACTAACATAATTTGGTATATGGATGAGTAGGAGCCGTAGAGGCGAATCCATCATGTCCTGGAGTTTTGGGATAAAATTTCAAAGTACAAATCTTCATTATCATTGGAGGAGCATCATAAAAGCAAGACTATCTTTTAGAAGCTTTTGCATGTAGTTTAAATGGTAGATTGTGGACACTGAGTGAAGCCTGCTGCAGCTGCTGGACAGTCTCTACAGCACACAGAACTCCATATTCTGCTCCATCAACACATGATTTCTGCTTGCACAATTTAGAACTGTCTGTAATTTGTTCTGTTTCTTCATTATTTGTGATTCTTGATTTATTTTAATAAAAGTGTCTGGAACTTAAAATGTAATGGAAATAAAGCATTGTCAATATTTTTCAAAACTGTATGTTATTTATTTTTACAGCCATAAGTATACAATTAATAGTAGTACTGGTAATAGTAGTAATAGTAATACCAGAATGGAAAAAAATAACATTTAATCAAAATAACCCAATGCATTGGGTTAAAATAACCCATAGTTGGGAAGGTGCTATAGTAACCTATTTGGGTTATATGTTTCAACTGAGAAACACCTAAAAGCATCATTAGCTAACTTTGGCTGGACATTGCACTGTTGCCAAAATAGTTTAATAATTCTGTGTTCGTCAAATGCATAGTTTAAATGAGCATCTGCAAGCCGCTTCTTCCAGTAAAGTCGCGTAGGTAAGAGGTGGCGCTGTTTTCTCATAATTATATTTTAAAGTTCTGTTTTAATGCTGTTCTGTGCAGGTTGGTAAAATACACAACATATTAAAGCATCTTCAGTGTTTGCCAGGTGTTTGAAGTGGGTATGATATCATTAGCAATGGCGACACAGGACCGGAAATTTGCTTATTTCTCTTGAGTTGACCATTCTTCAAAACATTTTGTTTATGGTAATGTGAGCTGCACGGTGGCGCAGTGGGTAGCACGTTCGAGCCTCGGCTGGGTCAGTTAGCGTTTCTGTGTGAAGTTTGCGTGTTCTCTCAGTGTTCGCGTGGGTTTCCTCCTGTTTCCCCCACAAGTCCAAAGACATGTGGATTAGTCTAAATTGTCTGTACTGTATGTGTGTGAACGAGTGTGTATGGATGTTTCCCAGTACTGGGTTGTGGCTGGAAGGGCATCCGCTGTGTAAAACATGTGCTGTATAAGTTGGCAGTTCATTCCGCTGTGGCGACCCAGATTAATAAAGGGACTAAGCCGATAAGAAAATGAATGAATGAATGAATGAATGAATGAATGAATGAATGAATAATTACATGTGTCAGGAAAATAAATAACACTGTTCTAGTGGTTTAGGGATACTTCAATAACAAAATCTTGCGTTTTGTGCCTTTATAAAGTTAGTCCTTCTCAAAATTTAAATTCTGTCATGGCTTATGTTGTTTCAAACTCATGAAAGATATTTGTTTATCATTTGAACACAAATGAAAGATGAAAATCAGATCCGATAGCTCTTCTGAAGAGATTCATGATGAACACATTAAATTTAGGACTTTTTTCTCTTAAAAAATGTATCAGATCACTGTTATTCCATTAGAAATTACAGAAGACACAGAAGCTTGTTCATGTTTGTGTGAGCTTGAGCTACCAATAAGGTTTATTCTCACACATTAGACAGGCTTGTTTTTTTTTTTCAAAGATTCAACAGAGGTAATTTAGGCTTTTATTTATAAATGGCACAAATCTAAACAATGACACACAATGCATCACAAGTGCCAAAATCATACTCTGGAAGCACAGTATATAATTTGTGATGTGAAAAGACTAAATTTTATTTGTTTAGAATATATCTCTTTACAAGTGGTGGATTAATATTGTTGGGGTTTTTTTTTTTCGAATTGCTGCAGACTTTTATTTACTATGTTTATTTACTATGTTTATTTACTGTTTTTTTTTTTAATTGCTGCAGACTTTTATTTTTATTTACTACTTTTATTTTATTTACTATGATGAGGCATTTCCTATATCACTATATATAATATATATAGTATATTATAAATAAATATATTACTATTGAGGGCGACACAGTGGCGCAGCAGGTAGTGCTGTTAAGGTCGCTGGGTCGCAGGTTCGAACCTCGGCTGGGTCAGTTGGCGTTTCTGTGTGGAGTTTGCATGTTCTCCCTGTGTTCGTGTGGGTTTCCTCCGGGTGCTCTGGTTTCCCTCACAGTCCAAAGACATGCGGTACAGGTGAATTGGGTAGATTAAATTGTCCGTAGTGTATGAGTGTGGATGAGTGTATGGATGTTTCCCAGAGATGGGTTGCGGCTGGAAGGGCATCCGCTGCGTAAAAATGTGCTGGATAAGTTGGCGGTTCATTCCGCTGTGGAAACCCCAGATTAATAAAGGGAATAAGCCGACAAGAAAATGAATGAATGAATATTACTATTGACACAATTACCCAACACAGGCTCATTCTAAAAAACGTAGCCCTATATATGTTTCTGGACATATTGTCAATTATGTAGCCAGAAGTGTGTATGGCTGCATTTTATCTTTAAAATGAACGCTATGAGGCGTTCCTTTTTGCGCTTACCAGCTTACCGTTTACCTCCATGTGGATGGCTTTCCAGCTGTTAGTTTGTCCAGTTAGCTCGCCATGTATGTGAGTGGACTTGAAACGCAGAGAGGAGTTGGCCGTGACGATGGGGTTCAAGTCTGAAAAAGAACGGTTCCAGAAAGCAGGTAAGATCTGTGATAAAATCTGAACATGTTTCTGGATTGCTTTTGAAAACACTGTTGGTTGGGTTTAGGGAAGTGGGTAGGCAGGTCAATCAGTGCTTTTGAAAATACTAGTGGTTGGGTTTAGTGAAGGAGGAGGGTGGGTCAGTTGATCGGTCAGTCAGTTGACAGCGGCCTCTGGGGGATTTGCGTGAGAACAGCAGGCATGAATGGCACTCGTGAGAGAAGACCTCCAAAATCATACACAGCTGCCTCTGGTGGATTCGCGAAAACAACCACTGCAAAAAAACATAGCTCCCGAAACGTATTTGGCGCTCTCCAGAAATGTATATAGGGCTGCAATTTCCGAATGAGCCTGAATGAGCCACTTCCAGCAGATTAATGGTTGTTGGGGCGTGGCTAAGCATATCTAACTGGCATCATCAGGCCGGTCTTGATAGCCTAGTGCACAGTGTGTCTACATATAGCACATCTGTAACGTGGGCATCCTGAGTTCGAGTCCTGGCTCATCGACCTTTCATAACTGACAGAGACAAAAAGGTACAAAATTTGTCACTGTAGCAGTAGCCCTTAAAAAATACTATGTATCATTACTAACATGTAATGTACCTAAGATATTAAAATAGAACCTTTTGTTGTATGAAAGATAGAAAAGTGTAACCAGGGACAACTTGCACTTTTATTTTTGAGAGTGAAGTGCTGACAAATTTCATTTGCTTGGTGAGTTATCAAACTTCTCTGCATTGACTAAGGTATGCTGTGCATATATTTAACAAACTTTCTATATGAGTGGGACACGTAGATGATCTACTGTATCCCTTAAAGGACACCTATGATGAAACTCATCTTTTGTAAGCTGTTTGGACAGAACTGTGTGTTGGTATAATGTGTCCACAGTCATATTGGAGTGACAGAAAGACAATAAGTCTCTTTTTTAAAATTTCCTGATGTTAAAAATAGAATCCAAATCTTTCCCATTTTGAGGACGTTCATATCAAGAAAACAGAACGTGCGCAAAGCAACTGGGATGAAACGATCTGTTTAGCTCTCTGTGATCATCTATCATCATCAAATGTAATCAAGAATGACTTACAAGTTTAAAACGTTTTTAAAACAGTGCATGTTAATGAATTACAGCGATTTTACAGTCTTTATCACCAGTCGCATGTCAGTACAATTATAAAAGAAAACGCTTCAATCCCGGTTTGTGGACTTTAAATCAGGTTTATTTTGTACATTAACATAACAGATATTTCCACACTCTGATAAGCACGTAGGAATGGTGGGTGGGGAGAACTAGCATTAAAGGCACAGGCAACAAAAATTGAAAAAGGGGTAAAATTGCTGCCCTTTAAAATATGCAGCATTATATTGCAAAATATACAGCAAAATCTGTCATAATTGCCATTTTATTTTTGTCTTAACAATTCCTTCTAAACTCATTTTAAACATCAAACATTCAATGCAAGGAGACCATTAATCATTATGAAATGTTGATTGTCGTATACTGCATTGTGTTTACATAGAATTTCTAAAACATGAAGTAATATAAAATATTAAACTACAAACGTTGTCCATTTTTGTCTTTTACTTTATGCTTCACATATTTGATATCCTATTATGATGACTAATTCTATATCTAAAATCCTTAACTAATATGAAACAGGAGAGAAGCATGAGGATGAGTTCATCCATCCCGCTCTCTCTATCTCTCTCCAGTGAGCTCCAGGTGACTTGGATGTTATTGACCTGTCCAAATCAGAGGTGCTGACCCACATCTCATGCCTGATGACCTTTCTGGAGAGAGGAGACTGACATCATTCCGTGCGTTATTTACAGCAGCGTCTGCCCTCTCACTGTGACCCCCAGGGCTCACTGAGTACCCGCAGAGAGAATAAATGGGCCTGTCTGTCCCCCGGGATGGCCTTCATAACTCCCAAATGATTCCTTCCGGCTTCTTTACTGTCTTTTCTTAGCACACATTAACACATTCACACACAGAAGGGAATTTACTTTGATGGCAGTTGTTATTACTTTAACTTTTTATTACAAATTCTGGATTTTTTTTTTATTTTCAAATCTTACCCCTTTTTAGGAAGTATTTGCCATGTTTATTAAAAGGAAAAGACTTTGTTTAAGTTCTTCGTGGTGCTGGTATCATCAATCTATTTCCATAAATGAAAATAGTATGTGTGGACATTTGATCCACAGAAAAAAAAATAAATAATAAATACACGTATGACACATAGAAACATTATGTAACCATTCTGTATGATTCTTTACTTTTTTATTTCCTTAATTTTTATAAGAATATATTGTAATTATGTGATTTTTTTTTTTGAAAGCATGCTTTTTATAATAATACATTTATTTTTTAGATGAAAATGTTGGTATATTTTCATGCAAAGTCCATCTGCCACACCTTAGTAAAAACATTATTGAGATACATTGACCAGCCACTTTATTAGGTACACCTTACTAGTACCGGGTTGGACCCTCTTTTGCCTTCAGAACTGTCTTAATCCTTCGTGGCATAGATTCAACAGGGTACTGGAAATATTCCTCAGAGATTTTGGTCCATATTGACATGATAGCATCACGCAGTTGCTGAGGATTTCTCGGCTGCACATCCATGATGCAAATCTCCTGTTCCACCACATCCCAAAGGTGCTCTATTGGATTTAGATCTGGTGACTGTGGATGCCATTTGAGTACAGTAAACTCATTGTCATGTTCAAGAAACTAGTCTGAGATGATTCGTGCTTTATGACATGTCATGTTATCCTGCTGGAAGTTGCCATCAGAAGATGGGTACACTGTGTTCATAAAGGGATGGACATGGTCAGCAACAATACTGAGGTAGGCTGTGGCGTTGACACAATGCTCAATTGGTACTAATGGGACCAATGTGTGCCAAGAAAATATCCCCCACACCATTACACCACCACCAGCAGCCTGAACCATTGATACAAGGCAGGATGGATCCATGCTTTCATGTTGTGAACGGCAAATTCTGACCCTACCATCTGAATGTCACAGCAGAAATCGAGACTCATCAGATCAGGCAACGTTTTTTTTCCATTCTTCTATTGTCCAATCTTTGCGAGCCTGTGCGAATTGTAGCCTCAGTTTCATGTTCTTAGCTGAAAGGAGTGGTCAATTTAGTGAAAATGTACAGTACCTATAGAAATATATATTCTGAGAAAAATGGTGTCTTGTTCAATATATATTACCTATTTTTACATTTTAAAAAAAAATTTTTTTTTGTTGTTTACACAGGGATACCAATATAAAAAATGACATTGTTTGAGATGTATTTGTTATTACAACTTAACATTAACATATACATCACATCTGTCATAAACATGATTGTGATAAGGCTATTATAATTGTGGATATTCATGAATATTTACCTGATCAATTTTTCAATTCAATTTAACTTCATTTCTATAGCACTTTTGCAATGTAGATTGTGTCAAAACATCTTAACATAGAAGTTTTAGTAAATTGAAATTGAAACTGTGTCAGTGTCTAGTTTTCAGAGTTGAATTCAGTTTAGTTCAGTTCAGCTTGGTTTAAATTTCACTGCTGAAAGTCCAAACACTAAAGCGCATATCTATCGTTGCGCAGCTCCACAAGTCTTAAACCAAGCAAGAATGAAATTGAAAAAAAAAATGTTGTTTATATTTCTCAGTAAAAGTTTCAATACCCAGTCAAATACTTTTGAATAAGAGGATCAATATTTTTAATGATATTTAATGATAATTCAACTTGTACCACTGTATTTGGGGTCAAGAAAAAATATAAATGACGCTGTTATATAATTCATTACAAAATTATAATGGCCTCGTGACAGTAATTTTTATGACAAGTTATGTTGTCTTGGTGATGTCAAGCTGTTAGAGTTTGACAATGACAAAGAAAGTGATGTATATGGTCATGTCAAGTTGTCACAACAAAAACATCTTAAACAATGTCACCTTTGTATTTAATATGGCATACAGCAAGTAAAGTAAGTATTGAACAAGTCCTGATTTTACCCTATTAAATATATTTCTAAACATGCTGCTGACATGAAATTCCCCAATATTTAATATTTTACAATCCAAGAATACAAATAAAACAAAACAAAACAAAAAAAATATCCGAAGGAAAAAAAAAAACAGTTATGTGTGATAACAATGGAATGACACAAGGAGAAAGAACAGAAATAATAAAAGACTTTTTGGGGGGCGAGGGTGGGACGAGATTGACAGCAGGGTTCATACAAGCACAACTCGATGAAAATCAAGGACTTTTAAGCACTTTTTCAAGCACCTATTTTTATTTTCAAGACTGACACGCAACTTATTAATACAAATTTTACAACTAAAAAACATTACTAATAATATAATAATTAAATAATAATATTATGTTAATAATTAATATTATAATAAACATGTTTTGAAAAGTTTTTTTATTTGTTGATATTCTCACAGATGGTAAAAGAGAACTGAACATTTGTGCTCAAGTAAAAATACTATTACATTGCTACAATAATACAAAATTTAGTAAATAATACTAATATTGAGTAAATACATAGTACTCTTTTAGTTAGTTACATTCGGAAAAAAATCTGCTTTTCATTACTTTTTTTAGGAGTAAACTAGTTTGAATGGTCTAATTGTTTAATCACAAGACTACATGTATAGGGATTTGTACTCACAAAGGAAGTATGGCCATCTTTTCAATACCACTGGCAAAGCTACCACATATTATATAATAAAAAGTCTTTTTCAAAAAAAATTCAAACAAAAGACTGAAATTTTGCCTTTTATTTATGCATTTTACACAATTTTCCTTATTTGCTCAGTTTGTGTCTGTTTTTGATAATATGATAATATAAATATATAAAAAAGGTGGTTTGCCATCTCCAGGTTGGAGGAAAGTCCTTACCCCAGGTGGAGGAGTTCAAGTATCTTGGGGTTTTGTTCACGAGTGAAGGAGCTGAGCTGAAAGGCAAAGCTTTCGATTTATCAGTCGATCTACGTTCCTACTCTCGCCTATGGTCATGAGCTTTGGATCATGACCGAAAGGACAAGATCTCGGATACAAGCGGCCGAAATGAGTTTCCTTCGAAGGGTGGCAGGGCGCACTCTTATGGATAGGGTGAGGAGCTCTGACACTCGGGAGGAGCTTGGAATAGAGCCGCTGCTCCTCCACATCGAGAGAAGTCAGCTGAGGTGGCTTAGGCATCTGTTTCGGATGCTCCTGGACGCCTACCTAGGGAGGTGTTCCAAGCATGTCCCACCGGGAGGAGGCCTCGGGGAAGATCCAGGACACGCTGGAGGGACTATGTCTTAAGGCTGGCCTGGGAACACCTCGGGATCACCCCAGAGGAGCTAGAGGAAGTGTCTGGGGAGAGGGAAGTCTGGGGTTCTCTCCTAAGACTGCTGCCCCCGCGACCCGACCCCGGAAAAGAGGCAGAAAATGAATGAATGAATGAATGAATGAATGAATGAATGAATGAATGAATGAATGAATGAAATAGCTGTACATTACTGGAATTTTATTTTACACGATATTAAACAAATTATTCTACAAAAAAGACAAGTACACTGTCAGTAATAAAATAATAAAAAAATGACTTCATTTCACTTATGGTGTTTGAAATATGACTACATTTTTCAAAGCAGTGTTTTAAGAGCCTTATTGTTTATTTTGATAAATGTAACGACAGATTGCTTTGACCTGTAATGCTTGTATGACTCAGTAATGCTTTAAGACAGACCGGAAGACAGCTATTGTGTATAAATAATACAAATACCTTATTCAGAAACTTTTCTAGCATTATTCTTTAATCGTAAAGAAATCTAAATTCCACCTTTGCTAAAAGTTCTGATAAGTTTCACTTTCCGATACACCCAATCAAGAGGTCTGTTAGCATTGTCTTCTGTCATGGGTCAATCTAATTCTAAACACTTGATCGTTTTTGAGAAAGTTAAGTCAAGGAGCAAAGATAAATAATGTCTAGTTTTAAAGAGAGGAGATCGCGATTGCATACAGTCTGAGCGCTAACAGACTTCACACGTGACGATGAGAAGGCTTGCAGTTCGTTTGAAAAAGCCTATTTAAGAACTCACGTATCCAGATTTTTGCGATTAACGTATATGACTGCGCTCTCATGCTAAAATAAAGCACTTGTGACAGGGGCAAAAATTATTAAATGCGCAATACCCAACACAATCTCACGGCAATTTGTAACTTTTTGATTTAGTGGCTAATTCGTAAGAATTCGTACGATCTAATTCGTACAATTTAGTACGATTTGCTCATCACCCAATGATGGTTGGGTTTAGGGGCGGGGTTAGGTGCCATGCCTCCTTTTTAAAATCGTACATTTTCGAACGACTTAACGCGTACGAATTCGTACGACTTAGCCAGTAAACTGACAAAATGTAAAATACTTACATTTCTTCGTGAGATCAGGCTGCAATACCTGCGTTCCTGCACCGACATTCACACTGTAATTTAGAAGAGTCACAGGTCAGAGGCGAGTCAAACTCAAGCGGAATGGCAGGAAGAATGTCCGCGGTTTATTTACTCAAGTTAATAACATAACCATCTCCATAGTGAAACACATCCAATGAGCATTATGCCAATAAAACATTTGTTTATATTTGCTTTTAATATTCAGTCATCGCAACACTTATGTTTCACGTAAAACTAGACAAGGTCGACTGAGATTTGTCATTTTTTATATCAGTCAAATCACCGCTTCAGAAGCAGTTTGTGCGGGCATTTTTGCATTAAATATTAAAATGAAAATTTCATACAAAATCTCCTTGTTAATTTAAGCACTTTTAATCACTTTTCAACAAAACAAGCCAATTTTCCAGGTATTCCAGGAATTGAATTTCTAAAAGTCAAATTCAAGCCCTTTGGGCACTTTAATCACCTTGAGCTTCAAGACCTCTCTTGTATGAAGAGTACGTGATTGGTGTGATTTTGACTTCGACAGAGTCTTCAAATTTGGATGATTCTGTGGGTCTCTTCTTGTATTTTGTTTTTATTGGATTTAAATCAGGTGACTGGCTGGGATATTCTAGCAGCTTTATTTTCTTATCTGAAACAAGTTGAGAGTTTTGGATCATTGTCTTGCTGAAATGTCCACCGTGGTTTCACCTTCATCAGCTGGTAATGTAAATATTGTGACTGAAGCAGCTAATATTCATTTGCACTGATGAAGAGCAGGGCTGCTGAATAACTACAGAGAGATTTCAGCTGCTGTCTGGGCTTTCCATGCCCTTTTACACATCCCTTTCTTCATGTGTTCAATACTTTTTTTTTCCCCTGTGGCATTTAATTAATGTTTTCACACACAACTTAATTTCTAAATCAATTCGTTTTGGTTTCTTTATTTTTGAATTCATTTGGGTGTTTCTGACATTTAATGAACAATTTTACTTAACAGTTTCTATAGAAAAATATATGTTTGGAGAAAATTGATGACTTGTTTAATTTATATTTTACATGCTGTAACTGAGTGAATGACACTTACTGACAGTTATAAATCATAAGCATCTTATGAACACCCCATTCAAGTAAACTGTTATCTTTCTAATATCAGCATTCAAATTAACCACAAAAAAGCCAAAATAATAATAAATTAAAAAGTACCCTAAGTAAGCTTCCAAGCTCTGATTACAAATACTAAACAAATGACTCCTTATCTGCCCAGATGATACAGATACACAAAGACCAGAGCCTGCTCTTGCTTTCTCAGCATCAGGACAGAAGGAGTTAATTCAGCTCCCTCTTGCATGTTGTCTCTGCATCAGTGTACATTATATACTCTTCATTTGCATACTGCAGCGCGAGCTCAATTAAAATGAACTTTTAATTTCTTAAAAGTAAATTAGTTTTGCATGTGATGCGTGCAAATGTCGGGATAATGGGTGCTTTTTAATGAGCGCCAAAGCTGAGCGCATCCGATAAACTCCAGAAGAGGGTGTGTGTGTGGTGGTGGTGGGGGTGGGGGTGAATGGAGCCACGGGACGATACGCTCACAAGCACTGCACCATCACTATCCTTCCCAGCATGCCTTTCTCTTTTCAGCGTGACCTGAGGGCCAGAGGTGGCCTTTGTGTGGTTGATGTCACAGGCTGAACAGGTGCACACGGAGAATGGGGTTCGTTGTTGTGCTGCCATGGCTGCATAAACAAACATGCACTCCTGCCCAATCCACTTGCTGCCCTGAGTTCCCATTGTCGTCCATCTGAAAAATGGTGTTGAGTACACTCACACACACACACATACATGCTAAAGCGCATTGGCAGACTGTTTGTGGCTCTCTTGAAGGGGTTTCATGAAGCTGACCCTGCAATACACACTGCCACAACTAGCATTAGAATATACTAGGCAAGCACAGCTGCAGGTGTGTTCTGCATTGCTCTTCGTGGTCTGCAGATCCACAAAAAGGTGTGTCAGAGGGAGCGGAGCCTAAAGGAGATTTTTGCTTACTTGATGCATCAGAGAGTTTAGTGAATGCGGTGAGTTCAGTGTGGCGCTGATCAAGGTTTATGAAATTAAAGCTGCATTCTGATACCTTTTAGATTAAAGACCTATCTTTTTAGCAAAGCATACACTCAGTGAATTACATAGCGGTATGACGCATGAGTGTGCCCCACGCAGGTTTTTGCTTCTTGTTTATATACACTATGAACAGCAGCTACGCTAATTATTCTCTTTATTCTGTATTTCCACCTGGGGGTACTCATCCCGAGGCCCTCAAACTATGATGCGCCACTGATGCGATCAAAGACCAGCAACAAGATGATCCCAAGGTTTTCATCATCCTGGACCAGGCCGTATCCTGAGCAGCTGCTGTGGTGCCATGGTAAAGTGAGAGCATGAAACTGATTCCTGTGATGCCCCAGGGACAGACGAGTCTTTGGCCATAGGAGAAATGGTCGTGCCAAACTGAGTCTGGTTTCTCTCGAGGTTTTGTAAATCTTCACTTTCGCCAAGTGGTGATTTTTTTTTTCCTTGCTGCTGTAGCCACTGGCTTGCATGGTTAGGAATCTGTAGAGCTTATTCATCTTCTATGTGAAGCTGCTTTGACACAACCTACATTGTATAAGCGCTATACAAATAAAGATGAATTGAATTGAATTGATACCGAACTTTGAAAATAAGAATAACAATTGATTCAAACACTTTGCAATTGGGTATGATAATTTAGATTATTTCGTCCAGTCATGCTCTGGAAATGTTATTATTAGTATTATTAATAATCATAGTAATAACTGTAATAATTCATTCATTTTCCTGCGGCTTAGTCCCTATTCATCAGGGGTCGCCACAGCCAATAAACCGCAAACTTTTCCAGCATATGTTTTACACAGCGAATGCCCTTCCAGCTGCAACCCAGTACTGGGAAACACCCATACACTCTCACATGCACACACATACAGTACACTACGGTCAATTTTGTTTACCCAGTTTACCTATAGCACATGTCTTTGGATTTGGAGGAAACCCATGTGAACATGGGGAGAACATGCAAACTCCACACAGAAATCCCAGGACTCGAACCAGGGACCTTCTTGCTGTGAAGCAACAATGCTAACCACTAAGCCACCGTGTCACCTCAACTGTAAAATAATAATAATAATAATAATACTCATTATTCTTATTATAGGCGAGGAAATGGCGCAGTAGGTAGTGCTGTCACCTCACAACAAGAAGGTCACTGGTTTGAGCCTCGGCTGGGTCAGTTGGCGTTTCTGTGTGGAGTTTGCATGTTCTCTCTGCGTTCGTGTGGGTTTCCTCCGGGTGCTGCGGTTTCCCCCACAGTCCAAAAACATGCAGTACAGGTGAATTGGATAGGCTAAATTGTCCGTAGTGTATGAGTGTGAATGAGTGTGTATGGATGTTTCCCAGTGATGGGTTGCAGCTGGAAGGGCACCCGCTGCGTAAAACATATGCTGGATAAGTTGGCGGTTCATTCCGCTGTGGCGACCCTAGATTAATAAAGGGACTAAGCCGAAAAGAAAATGAATGAATGAATGAATGTTCTTATTATTCTTCTTATTATTCTGATTACAGTTATTATTATAATTATTAGTAGTAGCAGCAACAGCAGCAGTAGTAGTGGTACTTTCCAAACTAGCACAGGTCTGTCCAGTTTTGATTATTATTGTCAAAGAGCTATTCTGAACACATGGTTTAGCAAAATATAATAATACCCATTAATAATACCCATAATTAATCAAACTATGCTAGCAAAATAATACAAATAAAAGCTAAATCTTAAATAACTAAACATCCAACTGCTGTGTAATTTTTGTTACATATTTTTTTATTTTCAATTAGTAATTTCCTAAGGATAAAAACAAAACTAAAACCTTTTATCAAAGACCAAAACTCTATATAAATAGTATTTTTAGAACTTATATTATATATTATATTGTATAATTTAAGATTTGATTTTAATTGACCCTTTAAACCCTCACTGATTTTCTTCGACTTAGTTCCTGATCTATCAGGGGTTGCCACAGGGGAATGAACCACCAATTACTCTGGAATATGTTTCATGCCGTGGATCCCCTTCCAGTCACAACCCACTCATACACTACAGCCAATTTAGTTTATCTAGTTCACCTATGTCTTTGGACTGTGGGGGAAACCAGAGTCGACAGACGAATCACATGCGAACACGGGGAGAACATACAAACTCCATAGAGAAATGCCCTCTGGTTCATCTTGAATGGGACTTGAATGGAACCAGAAACCTGTTTTTCTCACGAGTGCCATTCACGCCTGGTCTTCTTGCATAAATCTACCAGAGGCTGCTGTCGACTGACTGACTGACTGACCAACTGACTGATTATCCCATCCACCCACTTCCCTAGACCCAACTGACAGTGTTTTGAAAAGCAATATGGACAAAGAAAAGCTCTGTGATTTTACCACGTTTTCAGAATTTACCACATTCTCACCCTGTTACTTATTTATTTTATTTTTTGGCTTTTGTTTTAGTCTTACCCACTTTCTGGAATCGTTCTTCACCAGACTCAAACCTTATAATCACGTTTAACACCTCTCTGCACCTCAAGTCCGCCAACATCCGCTGTAAGCCACTGCAGCCATACGTACTTCTGGCTACATAATTCACTTTCTTTTTTTATTTTTAAAGTCATTAAAAGTAATTAAAGTACATTTTATTAAGATTAGTTTATATTGTATATGGTGTCAATTGTAGTTCTTTGGAACATTTTATTTTATAAACAGCAGAATGAATCGCCAACTTATCCAGCATATGTTTTATACAGCGGATGCCCTTCCAGCTGCAACCCATCACTGGGAAACATCCGTACACACTCATTTGTAGGTGTTTTATGGGTGTTTTTCAATACTGGGTTGTGGCTGGAAGGGCATTCGCTGAGTAAAACATATGCTGGGACAGTTAGTGGTTTATTCCACTGTGGTGATTACTGAAATAGCAACGCAATCTCACTGCAATTCGTAACTTTTTGATTTAGTGGCTAATTCGTATAAATTAGTATGATCTAATTCGTACAATTTAGTACGATTGGCTCATCACCCAATGACGGTTGGGGTTAGGGGTGGGGTTGGGTGCCACGCCTCCTTTTTAAAATCGTACATTTTCGTACGACTGAACTCGTACGAATTCACACGAATTAGCCACTAAACTGACAAACGTAAAATACTTACGTTTCCTCGTAAGATCAGGCTGGAAATAGAGACTAAGCCGAAGGAAAATATATGAATATGTGGATGTTAACTCACAAAATTTATTGAAAATAAAAATGATTATATGTCATTATGTCGTCTCATGACAATTCGTAACTTTTTGATTTAGTGGCTATAATGTATACAATCTCATTCGAAGATTTTAATGTGATATGCTCATCATCCAATGAGGGGTGCGGTTAAGGGTGGATTTGGAAGCATGCCCATTTTTAAAAATCATATTTTATAACAATATGTAAAATAGTTATTAGTTATAGTTTCCTTGTGACATATAAGCTAACCATTTCTATATTATAAACCCTGTTTTGCATATTATCAGAAAGCCTCATGCATGCTTTATCCATTAGACGCTCTGTCAGATATTTCCCTAGCGTTTAAAACCATGTCTGCATTCAAACTCTGTGTGCATGTTTATGTGTTTGTGTAAGAGGAAGATGTTATTTCGCAGACGTGCCGCATACTTGATCCGTTCACAGCGTGGTATGGTGAAGGGTCTGTCTATTGTTTCTGCTTGGAGACACTCAGTCATTCGCTCACCCACACAACACAGCTGCACGGGCCCAGATGAGAGCGGTTGTACCTGAGAGGCAGAACTGGCGCGAGCTGCATGCTAAAACCTAATCAGCTAATGTTGATAAAGGAGGCGGGGTAGAGACATCTGTTCACACAACACAAACCTCATTTGAATCACAAGATGAAATGACTCACATCTGGTGAATTGGAAAATATTCTCCAGCTTCTCGGGCTCCTCTTCTCCTCTTGACTCTCTTGCTCATCTCTTGCTTTCAGCTATGTGCCTGTTTTCATTTGGATAAAAGCTAGAAAGACAGTCATGTGAAAGGCCATGCTGAGAGCCTCTTTTTGGTAGTCAATTTTACCATCGTTTTGAGAATTTTTAAGGGACAGTTGCAGTCATTGCAATAGGAATATAAATAATTGGGACTTTTGTCTTAAAAGTATTTCCTTGTGTAGTTTTTATAATGTTTGAAATGGACTTCTGTTTGAGTTGTCTTTCTTGCATTGTTTTTTTACCTTGGAATATCACTTAATTTGTAAAAACTTTTTACAATCACATGATCGGAAATCAGGCCTGATCACGCAATTTCAGACTCGATTGGAATCGGATGTTACCTCCCGATCAGGACTAATTTATATATATATATATATATATATATATATATATATATACAGTTGAAGTCAGAATTATTAGCCCCCCTTTGATTTTTTTCTTTTTTAAATATTTCCCAAATGACGTTTAACAGAGCAAGGAAATTTTCACAGTATGTCTGATAATATTTTTTAATATTTTTTTCTTATTTGTTTTATTTTGGCTAGAATAAAAGCAGTTAATAATTTTTTAAACACCATTTTAAATTCAAATTCAAAATTATTAGCCCCTATCAGTCAAACTAAGTAGGAAGTAGGAAGTACTATATTCGGATGACAGGCTATGCAGATCAAAACACGCGGCTTTGTTTAGATTTTAGTAACTATAACTTTTTATTCTATATGACTTTTTATTCAGTTTGTGGTCTCATTTTATCTGTAACACTGTAAGCTATGACCGAGTTGCCTTTTACTACAAAGACACAGTTTTCGCGTGTAAGTAACATGGTAAAGCATGGTAAAACAGGTCTCGGGCAGAAATGGTGACATAAACAAATGAATAACCACCCAAAATTCAACACTATTGTGTCGGTGGACTAAATGTGCTTGATGGGATGTTTTTCTTTGGACTCTTACCTTTCAAAATGAACCGTGATGTACAGCAAAGAATGCGTGTGTGTGTTGTTATTACTATTGATAAACATTGACATGTGGAAAAACAGCGCCCCAGGATGCTCCAGGACGTCCGCGTTGGGTTGAAGGCTATAGGCTAATTTTTTTTCCCGATAGTCTACAGATCAAACCATCGTTATACAATAACTTGCCTAATTACCCTAACCTGCCTAGTTTACCTAATTAACCTAGTTAAGCCTTTAAATGTCACTTTAAGCTGTATAGAAGTGTCTTGAAAAATATCTAGTCAAATAGTATTTACTGTCATCATGGCAAAGATAAAATAAACCAGTTATTAGAAATGAGTTATTAAAACTATTATCTTTAGAAATGTGCTGAAAAAATCTTCTCTCCATTAAATAGAAATTGGGGAAAAAAATAAAGAGGGGGGCTAATAATTCATGGGGGCTAATAATTCTGACTTCATCTGTATATATATATAATATAATATATATATATATATATATATATATATATATATATATATATATATATATATATATATATATATATATATATATATATATATATATATATATATATATATTCTGTAAAATAAAAAATGCTGGTGTGAAATATATTTAATAAAAATACAGTTCAGAGCAGTATTATCACTTATAAATAAAATAAAAAAAAAACATACAGTATATAAGAATTATTGCCTGCAGTATTTATATTAGGTGGCTGTCACTTTAAGCCAGATGCACAAATAGAGCATATTTTAGGCCCAGCTGTTTATGTTGACTTGAGACATAACTGACTGTGTTTATGTGATTATTCACCAAGACTGGCATTTTGACATAATTTGTGTGCATTTGAAATTTAAAGTGCAATAAAGCTAAAGAACACTGAATAAGGTATGCAAAATAAGGTTGTGCACTTGGTTATTTTTAGAAATGGCGAGTACCTTTTTTTGGGAATCGTAACAATATAACATGCACATACTGTGTGAAAATTGCTGCCAGTAAACAAACCATGGGATATTTTCCCTATGGTGTCATGCTGAGATATAAATTAAACAGAAATCTTCATACTATTTATAGATATCTTAATACTGCTTGTAGCTGTCATCATAAAGGTTAATGCATTTTAACTGGTTATATACTGCATGGTATACTGGTTTTCCAGACGTATGTTTAAGAAAGCTCCTGCCGTTCAGTGTTTAGTTTTCCTTTGTATGCTGGAGTGAATTCGTATAGGTTTTATGACTACATGAGAGCCCACCTGTGCTAGCAGGACATTGTTCATTTGTGTTGAATGCTAACTGATGCTGCTAATGAACAAATAAATGTCGATCACTAAAAGTGAACAGATTGGATTTACCCTTGGCATATGGAAAGGTTTTGTTTTAATGATTTCCACATTCTTTGTTAAGTTGGACAGGAGCCCCATATTTTTTTATTTTTTTATTTTTTCTGTTTTTCCTGTAACTACAAAGTAATTAAGGAAACCTAATATACAGACCCCCAAACCACCATAACAATGTTGCACTACTTTATAACCCATGCATGCTCAGTCATCACAGTTTTGGTGTTTTTTTAAGCATTAAGAACTGCAAAGATTGCCTCAGAAAGTCTTGTTTGACTGTTGCAGTCGATTAATTTCATTAATGTATAATCAAAATACATCTTGGTCATTCCTATGCCAATGATTCCGTTGAGAAATCCTCCAGAAACGTCCCATCAGACTGTCAAACATCTTTGAGTCCAGGATGGTAATGTAAACTGGTTAATAATATTTTACCTGCAGAAAACATCAATAAATCACAGTGATCCTTTTTCGCAGTGCGTATATCACATCATAATATACATGGTTATTGATGAAATGATGGCATGTTATTTAAACAGTATATTGAGTGTATATAATGATTTGACATTTTCCATATACATTATTTAGGTTAAGTTTATACTGGCTGTAATTTGTTTTACAGAAGAACATATTTTCCATAGTTTTCAAGAGTGAACATTATGCCAGAAAACAACTTTTAATCCTAATTATATAGTTTATAATAACTGTTTTGCTTTAATTTAAAAGTAAATTCACTCCCTCCATTTTGGGGCTGCTACAGCTTCCCTGACTGATCTGGTAATGTTGCAAAAAGTAGCATTAAATCACGTTCAGCATTAGGAAAGCTCAGATTTCAGAGTAAATTCTGAAATATATATATATTTATTCATTTTCCTTCGGCTTAGTCCCTTTATTCATCAGGAGTCGCCACAGCGGAATGAACAGCCAACTTATCCAGCATGTTTTACACAGCGGATGCCCTTCCAACTGCAACCCAGTACTGGGAAACATCCATACACACTCATCCACACACATACACTACAGACAATTTAGTTTATTCAGTTCACCTGTACCGCATGTCTTTGGACTGTGGGGGAAACTGGAGCACCTGGAGGAAACCCACACCAACACAGGGAGAACATGCAAACTCCACACAGAAATCCCAACTGAACCAGTCAGGGCTCGAACCAGCGACCAACAAGTTTTGCAAAGTAACTTTTCATATACAGTATAGCAGCACATTATTACTGGTCTGAAGAAATTCACAAACGTTTCAAGCTTCACAAAATTTTGTGACATTTGCTTGATTTTGCGTTAAATTATGCAATTGCAAATTCCTGGAGGGTCTAACTAAGCTCTCATTCTGCTCTGCTTAGAACTTGATGAGCTTTTTCGGTCTTTTCCACAGTTATGTGATTGTTATGACTTTTTATTAGCAAATAATTTTGTCACCAAGGATTTTCCAGAGATTTTCAATCAGGTTTAGTTCAGGACTCTGGTCTGCCATTTCATTCTTTCAATTTATTCCTCTTCAAAAATGGCTATACATGTTTTGCTGTAACAATGACATGTTTGTGTATTTACATTAGATTATTCATTCATTCATTCATTCATTCATTCATTCATTCATTCATTCATTCATTCATTTTCTTTTCGGCTAAGTCGCTTTATAAATCAGGGGTCACAGCGGAATGAGCCGCCAACTTATCCAGCAAATGTTTTATGCAGTGGATGCCCTTCCAGCTGCAATGGGAAATGGGAAACACCCATACACTCTCATTCACACACACACACACACACACACACACACACACACACACACACACACACACACACACACACACACACACACACACACACACACACACTACAGAAAATAGTTTTAGCTTATCCAATTAACTTATACCCACATGAATTTTGGGTGTAAACGGAGCACCCTGAGGAAACCCACGCCAACACTGGGAGAACATGCAAACTCCACACAGAAAGAGAAATGCCAACTGACCCAGCCTAGGCTCAAACAAGCGACCTTCTTGCTGTGAGGTATATGTATATATAGAAGTCAGAATTTTTAGCCTCCTGTTTATTTTTTCCCCAATTTCTGTTTAACGAAGAGAAGATTTTTTTCAACACATTTCTAAACATAATAGTTTTAATAACTCATTTCTAATAACTGATTTATTTTATCTTTGCCATGATGACAGTAAATAATATTTTACTAGATATTTTTCAAGACACTTCTATACAGCTTAAAGTGACATTTAAAGGCTTAACTAGGTTAATTAGGTTAACTAGGCAGGTTAGGGTAATTAGGCAAGTTATTGTATAATGATGGTTTGTTCTGTGGATGAAAAAAAAAATTAGCTTAAAGGGGCTAATAATTTTGACCTTTAAATGATTCATAAAAAATGTAACACTGCTTTTATTCTAGCCCAAATAAAACAAATAAGACTTTCTCCAGAAGAAAAAATATTATCAGACATACTGTGAAAATTTCCTAGCTCTGTTAAACATCATTTGGGAAATATTTAAAAAAGAAAAAAAAAATTAAAGAAGGGATAATAATTCTGACTTTAACTGTGTATATATATATATAATTAGTTGCCATCCTGTGATTTTTTTTTCTTTTTTAAGTGAAGTTTATTTATAAACTAATTTCGAGAGGAGCACGCTTATGATTGATAACAGCTGGTCCCCATTAACTAACGCAGTATTCACCAATCAGACGATTCCTAAATCACTATAAATAACCAGTATCTTTCCTTAACCATCTTCATCTTGAAGAATCCCCCCTTCCACCACTCCTCCCATTTCCTTGTCAGGGCAACACGGAGGCCCAATGGTTAGCATCATTGCCTTACATCAAGAATGTCACTGGCTCAGATCTTACCTGGCCAAGCCGGCATTTCTGTGTGGAGTTTGCATGTTCTCCCCGTGTTTGCGTGGGTTTTCCCCGGGGTCTCCGGTTTCCTCCTACAGACCAAAAACATGTGTCACAAGTAAATTGACAAAACTAAATTGACATCATAGCAAGCGTTGAATTTAGTATTCACACTCCATAGCAATTCATAATCCACATCTACCATTATCAAACAGGGGGAGTTCTCAAGACCTACCTAACCCTACCTGAACCTACCTGCAACAGGGGGGAGCCCCGGGCTCGAGGATCTCATGAGCTCAGGGCTCTCTCCCGGAACAGCATGCCAAACACGCTTTATAATCAATCATCAGCAAGGGCGAACTCTTATGCTGCGTTCACACCAGACGCGGAAGAAGCGTCAAGCGCGAGTGATTTACATGTTAAGTCAATGCAAACACGCGAATAGGCATCCTGCGGCGCGATACGCGCGAATGGCGTTGCGCGAATGACGCGAATTGCGCGAATGGCGTGGCGCGAATGACGCGAATGGCGCGGCGCGATACGCGCGAATTGAGCGTTTGACGCGCTTAACGCGCAAATCGCTCGAGTTCAAATATCTGAACTTCTGCGGACATTCGCACCGCGTTAACCAATCAGGAGCTTGCTCTTGTTGGAGCATGATTGTGACGTAGCACCTGTTGTTGGTGTCCGGGGGAAATCCTCCAGCCGACACCGACAACAGTTGATCAATCTGGGCTTGGCTCAGTCAGAAGCACCGCTGGAAGCCCCAGTCATCCAGGTTAAGTTTCTGGAGGAGTTTATGAGCCCACAGCGCTGGGTGCACCTCTGAAAGTATCTAGTGGACTCAGACACGGCTCCAAACGTATCAACGCTGTTTTACAGCCTTCATAAAGCACATAAACACAGGTATTTTATCAATAAAATCCATGTTAGCCATTTAGCAACGAAGCTACATTCACCGAGCAGACAGAAGCCCTGCCCATGACGCAAATCCGCGTCTGTTCTGAAGTGAATTTGACGCGCGAATGAAGCGGAGTTTGACGCGCGAATGAAGCGGAGTCTGACGCGCGAATGAAGCGAGTAAACTCAAATGTTCACGCGTCTATTTACTCGCGAATAGCGCGATTTAGCCGCGCATTCCGCGTCTGGTGTGAACGCAGCATCAAAAATGATGTTTAACAGAATCCTGTAATAATTTTTTTTCTTCTGGGAAAAGTATTATTTGTTTTATTTTGGCTAGATTAAAATCAGTTAAAGATTTTAAAAACCATTTTATATATTAATATTATTATTAATATTATTATTGAATATTATTAGCCCCGGGTGACGCGGTGGCGCAGTGGGAAGCACGTTCACCTCACAGCAAGAAGGTCGCTGGTTGTCCCCATAAGTCCAAAGACATGTGGTACAGGTGAATTGGGTAGGCTAAGTTGTCCGTGGTGGTTATGTGTGAATGAGTGTGTGTGGATGTTTCCCAGGGATGGGTTGCAGCTGTAAGGGCATCCGCTGCGTAACACATGGGCTGGATAAGTTGGCAGTTCATTCCACTGTGGCGACCTCGGATTAATAAAGGGACCGAAAAGCCGAAAAGAAAATGAATGAATGAATGATTATTAGCCCCCTTAAGCAAATCTTTTTTTCTATTGTCTCAGAACAAACTATTGTTATACAATGATTTGCCTAATTACGCTAACTTTCCTAATTAACCTAGTTAAGCTTTTAAATGTCACTTTAAGCTGAATACTAGTATCTTAAAAAATATCTAGTAAAATATTATGTAGTGTCATCATGGCAAAGATAAAAGAAATCAGTTATTAGAAATTATTTATTATGTTTAGAAATGTGTTGAAAAAAAAATCTTCTCTCCGTTAAATAGAAATTGGTGAAAAATATATACAATGGGGCTAATAATTAAGGAGGGCTAATCATTCTGACTTCATATATAGTATTTGAGCATCAACTCCACTCTTCAGTGGCACATAACCCTTCAGATGTCTTCAAAATTGCCATTTAAAATTGTGCTTGCTATTTTTTATTTATTTATTTGTTTAAAAGACTTAATTATTCACACGTTGTGTAATTAATCGTGTTTTATTTGTCAGGACAGAGGGCCAAACAAAGCAGAAGAAATATCCAAATATGTGTACACGACTGTGGTATTTAAAATATGTGTGCAGCTCGATCCTTCCAAGTTGAATGGGCTGTTTTAACACACCTCAGACATTACACACATCACACAATGATCAGCTGAGCTTAAATGAGCTGCTGTGAGAGACAGGTAAGTGCATTAAAGGTTCCTCCGCTTCAGTCTGAGTGGTGAATTATGAATGGCTTGGTCCTTCTCCCCGGGCACTGAGCCCATCGTAATTGCATCCTGGACAGCTGGCGTGTGGTGGCTGTGTTTGGCTCCATCTGTGATGGGACGGGGGACATGTGTGAGGACGCACCACACATGAGAATAGAAGAATATGAGAGGACACAAAGACACACTAAACATGCATACACATAAAAAAAAAATAGCAAGGTATTTCTAATCACAATGCATGCACATTAGTTTTAAATCTACAGTATGTGTTTTAATTAATGCAACACCTGCGCTGATGCATCATGCAGTAGTGTTTTACCTGGTGGTCAAAACTGTATGTGTGTGTGGTTGTATGTTTGTTTGTGTATGTGTGTGTGTGTGTGTGTGTGTGTGTGTGTGTGTGTGTGTGTGTGTGTGTGTGTGCATGTGGTGTCTGGGCATGCATATTTTCTTTGTACATGAGTGGTGATTAGCACAGCTCTGCCAATCACTGAAATTTACATTAAACCAGAAATTAATTTCATACTTTTTTCTCTCCTTAATTATGCCGACATCTGCTGTGAAGCCGAGCTGCGCACATGAATTTTAATAACTCTGTGTGTGTGCTTTTTTTTTTCTTCCCCCCTTCCAATTCCCTCTGAACTTTGGGGGAAACGGCTTTGTTGATGATGTTTTTACCCCTCCTTAAACAAAAAGAACTGTTGGAGAAGAAAAGACATGATCAATTTGTGTCTCCTGCATCTAATTCACATCACGCTTTTATCCTCACAGCATCTTAAATGAATGCATTACCTATAAATGTCGATTCTCCTTTGTTCATAGGACAAAATGACAAAAGCTTTCATGCCTGTACCAGGGTCATTCTGTGATGCTTTGCCATTTCATGCTGAAATTATATATCGATAAGAACTGTCCGTCTGAAAACTTAAGACAAAAAATGTGATTAAAAAAAAGGATTCCCCTGAGCAATTTGTGCTTGAACGTCATGGTGAGATGCATTTTAAATAAGTTCCTATTATGAATATGTTTTGATTTAACAACCTTTCATAAATGCTTTTAAAAACCAACTACATTTCTTTGTTTTCCATGATTGATTTTCTTCTTATTTTACAGTTTTTCTCAGTGGCTTTGGTGGATTTCTCACAACACTATTTACATTTGCACAACAGTTCATGCATTTCTCAAAACAATCAGTCATTTGTGCACATCATAGTAGCAGTTTCTCATTCCTTCCAACAAATTGCAAATGCTTTTGGACATGCGTCAATTGCTTTCACAACTCTCTGCTGTTTTCTAACATTATCATTTGTTTATGTCATGTCAGTCAAAATTAACTAAACTTGAAACTGCTACTATGATGTGCACAAATGACTAATTGTTTTGAGAAATGCATGAACTGTTGTGCAAATGTAAATAGTGTTGTGAGAAATGCACCAAAGCCACTGAGAAAAACTGTAAAAAAAATGTAAATCTTTTTTTTTCTCCTGAAATTGCCTTCTAAATTGAACAATTTCATGAATGATTTACAGACAGGTGTATGTTGTAGGTTCAGTTCCAATATGTGCTGCAATATTGTTTACAGTTGTGCACAGCTCTACCCACAGCTCTTTGTTGTAAATAAGGGTGTATTTATTCTTTTGCACAATGCTGTGAATAAATTAGAATTGTAAAGAGCAAATGCAGTAAAAATGTGAGACATACATATTCAGTGTCTTGTACTCAGAGACCTCTCTAAATGCAGTGATGTCTAACTTTACTGTAGTTTTCAAATGAGTGTGCAAATAGTATATAGTGCTGTCTTGAGCATTTTCAGGAAGTGTCACCAAAATCTGACTTTTTTGCATTGGAAAAAATGTACAGAGTAAAGTGTCATAATGAAAACATGACAAAGCCATTTGACTATCTTGTTCATAAACAATGGTGTCAGGACTTTTCATCTTGATGACACTGACACTTTCATTGACATGAATACTTGCTTTTGAGGAATGAGCTATCCATTTTGAGCAAGTGACACACTTGTGCAGGTTATCTACTAGGTTTTGCAGTTTGTACTAATTGTTTTGAGAAATGCATGAACTGTTGTGCAAATGTAAATAGTGTTGTGAGAAATGCACCAAAGCCACTGAGAAAAACTGTAATGTATGTGTACTATACAGATATGGATGGATGGATGGTTGGTTGGTTGGTTGGATGGATGGATGGATGGATGGATGGATGGATGGATGGATGGATAAATAGAAGACATACATACATACAGACAGACAGACAGTTATTACAGTTTTTCTCAGTCGCTTTGGTGCATTTCTCACAACAATATTTACATTTGCATAACAGTTAATGCATTTCTCAAAACAATTAGTGCAAACTGCAAAACCTAGTGGATAACCTGCAAAAGCATGTCACTTGCTCAAAATGAAAAGCTCATTCCTCAAAAGCAAGTATTGATGTCAATGAAAGTGTCAGTGTCATCAAAATCCAAAGTCCTTACACCATTGTTTATGAAGAAGATTGTCATAATGAAAACATGACAAAGCCATCTGACTGTTTAGTCTGTACATTATTTCAAATGCAAAAAAGTCCGATTTTGGTGACACGTCCTGAAAATGCTCAAGACAGCACTATATACTATTTGCACAGCCATTTGAACACTACAGTAAAGTTAGACATCACTGCATTTAGTGAGGTATCTGAGTACAAGACACTGAATATGCATGTTTCACATTTTTACTGCATTTGCTCTTTACAATTCTAATTTATTCACAGCATTGTGCAAAAGAATAAATACACCCTTATTTACAACAAACATAAACTTCCTTTGGGTAGAGCTAAGCACAACTGTAAACAATACAGCATTGCAGTACATATTGGAACTGAACCTACAACATACACAGGTCTGTAAATCATTCATCAAATTGTTCAATTTAGAAGACATTTAAAAAAAAAAGACTTAAAGTTTTTAAATAAAATTTGCATGACAGATTTTGACAACTAGTTCAACATTTTTGTATGTAATGACTATAGTAATGAAATGAGGACTCTTAGTTTTATATGGAATGACTATTCAGCATTCACAAGTTTAGTCAATTTTGACTGACATGACATAAGCAAATGATAATGTTACAAAAAGCAGAGAGTTGTATGAAAGCAAATGATGCATGTCCAAAAGCATTTGCAATTTGCTGGAAGGAATGAGAAACTGCTACTATGATGTGCACAAATGACTAATTGTTTTGAGAAATGCATGAACTGTTGTGCAAATGTAAATAGTGTTGTGAGAAATGCACCAAAGCCACTGAGAAAAACTGTAATGTATGTGTGCCATATTGATAAATAGATGGATGGAAGACAGACAGACAGACAGACAGACAGACAGACAGACAGACAGCTCGATGAGTTATTCATTTATGTGTGCCATATTGATAAATGAATGAATGGATGGATGGATGGATGGATGGATGGATGGATGGATGGATGGATGGATGGATGGATGGATGGATGGATGGATGGATGGATGGATGGATGGATGGATGGATGGATGGATGGAAGACAGACTGATAGACAGACTGATAGACAGATAGATAGATAGATAGATAGATAGATAGATAGATAGATAGATAGATAGATAGATAGATAGATAGATAGATAGATAGATAGATAGATAGATAGATAGATAGATAGATAGATAGATAGATAGATACATAGATACATAGATAGATACATAGATAGATACATAGATAGATACCATATTGATAAAGGATGGATGGATGGATGGATGGATGGATGGATGGATGGATGGAAGACAGACAGACAGACAGACAGACAGACAGACAGACAGACAGACAGACAGACAGACAGACAGACAGACAGACAGACAGACAGACAGACAGACAGACAGGTATTAATTTATGTGTGCCATAAACTCTTTTTTTCAGTGGATTAACTTGCACTGATCACCTAAAGAATAACAATGTGCGCTAGGAAAATAAACATCATAAGTTTAGATATAAATTGTATTTACATTAATTTACTTACCTGTGCTTAAAAAAGTCTTTTCACTCACTTTGTTAAATGACCAATAGCAGATATAGTATTCTACTGCAGACCGTATTTCCATATAGCACTTTGACCTGACCCTCAGCTGAGCCTCTATAACAGTCCAGGCTAAAGAGTCACAGACTGTGATTCACTTGCTCCACTGGGCGCTCTGTGTTTAGCAGAGCTTCATCTATCTTCATATCCATGTCATCTCATAACAAGTGTTTAAACAGGGCACCTGCCCACTGCTTCAACAAAGCCACCAGCAGACAGACTCCTCTCTACATGAGCCCCATTTTCCCTGCTGTGGAGGAGCTATTCATCAAACACACACACACACACACACACACACACACACACACACACACACACACACACACACACACACACACACACACACACACACACACACACACACACACACACACACACAGCTATTTTTATGAGGGCTTTACATTGCATAGATGCAATGGTTTTTACGCTGTTTACAGGCTGTATTTTCTATTTTCTAAAAAAATATATATATATCCCCACAAGGTCAAGTTTGACTGGTATTACAGAGACATTTGATCCCTACAAATTAAAGAAATACAAAGTACACACAAACACAGGCACACACAGAGACAATACTAACAGGACATCAGGTCAGCAGTTAGGTCACTCCACACTATGGGCTACAGTGAAACTCTATTACTGTTTGAACACTTTGAGGTAAAGTCTAAAGCGATATGCACATTAATATAGCTGCATTTTTTAATGACACTGTATAACAATATTTAATATTTTTACAGTATTGTGACGGTTGGGTTTAGGGTTAGGGTGGGGGTAGGCGTTAAAAAATACAATTTATTGGGTAGTTTAATAGATAACATAAATAATACTCTGTACAACTACTGTTTTTACATTACTGTGAAGGGTTGGGGTGGGGGTAGACGTAATAAAATACAATAAATGGGAAACTTAATAAATAATATAAATAATTCTCTTTACTTACGGCCACAACCATATACGATCTAGCAACAACCCTTATTAGACACTCTGGGAACTAAGTACACACAAACAATGTTTTAACAATGACATTTGCAGCATACTGTAGTATTGTAGTGACTGAGTAACTGTAACAAATACTTTAGTATAATTCCATTTTTTACTATATTACACTGTACACTACCTGACAGAAGTCTTGACACCTATTCAAGTTTTGGGAACAAAAAATAACTTGACTTCTATTGGTTCATTTGGTATCAGAAGTGGCTTATATGAAAAGTAAAGGCCTCTAGATTACGCTTATTTTACCAAAATAAAATATGATCATGTCTTGATTTTTAATTATTTAATTAGGACAGTAGGGTCTGAATTTGTTTAGACAAAAGGTTTGTCACTTAACAGAAATAATGTACATTATAGAATATAAAGTCATGGTGCAGTGGAGAAAGAATGAATATTGTGTATGACTCCCATGAGCTCGGACGACTGCATCCATACATCTCTGCAATTACTCAATTAACTTATTAATAAAGTCATCTGCAATAGCAAAGAAAGCGTTCTTGCAGGACTCTCAGAGTTCATCAAGATTCTTCGGATTCATCTTCAATGCCTCCTCCTTCATCTTAATCAGACATGCTCAATATTGTTCATGTCTGGTGACTGGGCTGGCCAATCCTGGAACACATTGAACTTCTTAGCTTTTAGGAACTTTGATGTGGAGGCTGAAGTATGAGAAGGAGCACTATCCTGCTGAATAATTCTCCCTCTCCTGTAATTTTGTAATGTAATGTGCAGCACAAATGTCTTGAAACCTCAGGCTGTCGATGTTGCCATCTACTCTGCAGATCTCTCGCACGCCCCCATACTGAATGTAACCCAAAACCATGATTTTTCCTTTACCAAACTTGACTGATCTTTGTGAGAATCTTGGGTCCATGCGGGTTCTAGTAGGTCTTCTGCAGTATTTGTGATGATTGGGATGCAGTTCAACAGATGATTCATCTGAAAAATCTACCTTCTGCCACTTTTTCAAGTGATCAACTAGAAGTCAAGTTATTATTTGTTGCTCTTAAAACTGGGATCGATGACAAGACTTTTGTCAGGTAGTGTAAAGTATTGTAATATAATATACCATATAATTGTAGAAAACATTACGGTATTGGGTCATTTGTTTATTTTAATTGTTGTGTTACCATAGAAGCTGTATCATTTAAGAACTAAACTATATATATAGTATTTACTACAAATTACAAAGGCATATTTACATGTGGGATGGTTAAAATAGGGCGGCACAGTGGCTCAGTGGTTAGCACTGTCGCCACACAGCAAGAAGGTCGCTGGTTCAAGCCCCGGTTGGGTCAGTTGGCGTTGCTGTGTGGAGTGTGCATGTTCTCCCCGTGTTGGTGTGGGTTTCTTCCAGGTGCTCCGGTTTCCCCCACTGTCCAAAGACATGTGCTATAGGTGAATTGAATAAACTAAAATGGCCGTAGTGTATGTGTGTGAATGAGAGAGTGTAAATTACTACGTAATATTTACCCTGTCAAAAACTTCTTAAAGAAAAAAATTTTATTGGATTTGAACACAAATTGCTCCTTTTATTTGAATGACGTTGAACTTCTTCCTCACTTATTTTGGTCATGCAACTATGTGTCTCAATCTTGGAAATTCAAGATAAATAATTTATCTCAAATATTAATATTTGACAGAATTTTTCAGTGAATGCAAAATTTATTATTTTTTTTTTATGCTAATTCTAATGTCTGCTTTTTAACATTCTATTTTTATGTATAATATATATTTACAAGTGTACATTTTCAAATTACAAACCCATTTGTGTAGCCTTGATACAAGCGATTAAAAATTACTAACAATTCCAGATTCACTTAACAAGGAAGCACTTAAAACATATACAATTTGCACAATCTTTAATATTCATAATGTATTAAATCTCTAAATCGCTGTTATCCTTTTTTTTTGCCCTCTTCAATCCCCATTTCTTGATTATCCATTACATCTATCTCCAGATCAGATATCCTATTGATATTTCTTAGTTCTTTTGTTTTTATTTCTGATGGGTTTTGGTCTTGGTTCTTTTTCTTTATTGGTACCATTGCAAGAAATTATTATTGTAAATGCCATGTACCAAATGTATCTATTTGTTGTACAATAAATGTATGTGTGTAAACTTTTCCATTTATCAAATGGACTTTCACAAACAACTATGTAACTCGCTGCTGAACTACTGTACTATAGTATAATTCTTTATTGGAGAAACTAGTTAGGAGCATTTCCAAACTGTCATGCAGGCGGTGGAGTTATAAGGGAAATAAAAGTAAAGGTTTGAGATCAAATTAACATCAGATTATTGCTCTAAATAATGCACGTCATCAAAGGGCTGCTTCACTGATTTTTTCTTTATTAAATTGCTTCATTATGTGGGTTCACTGATATCACTTTGGGGTTACAAAGCTCTTAAAATAGTTATGGAATGAATGATGTAGATTGTACTACATGTTTGCGTGCTAATTTGGTTATTTTCATCATCCATTTGAATCACTTTTGGAGGAGAATTTGTTGGAGGCAAACGCTGTAGTTCAAACTGTACAAGCTTGTGCTGCTATTAGTGAATGTTCATTGGAATGATGGATTCTGAAACTGAATTACTAACCTATTGTGTATTGATAATGACAGAAATGGCAATATTAGTTGGCTAATGGAGGTTTAGGGAAATGCACCCCTGGTCTGAAAACTAGACACAGAATGTACAAATATAAATGAATTATACAAAAAGTGTAAATCAAAAAAGTAGAAAGTTTAGCCAATTACGTATTGATCTTATTGATCAGGATGGATGAAGTGACAAAATGACCTTTGGGGAAAGAGATTGGGAGGTGGGCTAATCAAAGACTGCACAGGGTCAGAGGTCACAACCGAGTTATCGGAGGTCAAGCTGATTTCTGAAATGCAGTACATAAAATATATATGACCCCATCTGCTAGTCCAACCAATCAAATACCTAGAAAAGCTTGGATCAGGAGAAAAACGTACAGTATAGATCTATGAGATTTTGCAGCACATCACCAATCCATACTATATGAACCTGAGAAAGTGAGAAATACATAATTATTGCTATTGCTAAAGTACAGATTAAACAGATTACATAAATGATAAGTATAATATAAAATTTAGGTTATGTATTATTAGTATTAGGCGACGCAGAGGTGCAGTAGGTAGTGCTGTCGCCTCAAAGCAAGAAGGTCCCTGGTTTGATCCTCAGCTGGGTCAGTTGGCATTTCTGTGTGGAGTTTGTATGTTCTCCCCGCATTCGCGTGGGTTTCCTCCTGGTGCTCCGGTTTCCCTTACAGTCCAAAGACATGCTGTACAGGTGAATTTGGTAGACTAAATTGTCCATAGTGTATGAGTGTGAATGAATGTGTATGGATGTTTCCCAGAGATGGGTTGCAGCTGGAAGGGTATCCGCTGTGTAAAGCATATGCTGAATTAGATGGCGGTTCATTCCGCTATGGTGACCCCGGATTAATAAAGGGACTAAGCCATAAAGAAAATGAATGAATGAATGAATGAATGAATTATTAGTATTAATATTGTTTACTTGTAAGGGCATCCCAGAATTGTATTGTATATGAAAAACAATGTTCTTGTCAGACAGAAACCTCTTCTGTCCCAACTCAACATGATCTCATGAATATGCATATATTTAAAGCAGTGTGGTTCTACCAATTGAACGTTTACCTACATTTGTATAGACACTGAAATATACAATACTGACATAGTTACCACATCTAAAAGAGTATTACTGATGTAGCGATGAAATTATCTAAACTGTTTATTATTTACAATGAGCAGACTTAGAGTTAGGCCCAATCCCTATTCAATTTTTTTTACCCCTTCCCCTTCCCCTTGAAACAGAGTGTGAAGAGGAAGTGCCTTCTGACCAAATTTGACTACCAGTAGGACTTCAAATTTGACCCCTAAGAAATGGGACAGCACTACAACACCTGCACATGTTATCATGTCATCGAGATCTCTTACTTCATATGAGATCGACAATGCCGACTACTGTAGTTATTCCAGTTGTGTTACTTTTTGGTATTTATCTTCAGAAAGTTACTGAAGGCAACAATATCATGTTATCATTATGATATAATGCAGCAATAAGCTGGTAACTGTACTGTGTATTTACACCGTGTCCATATTCATCTATATGAAAACTACATTAACATTCTATCCCTTTCCCTTAAGCCTGTTTATACTTCTGCGTTGAGTGATCGGCGTGAGCTACCTTATTGTAGAAGTAGCTCAAACTCGCTCATTTTGAGGTGGGTACTGGTGGACGTGCAACAACTGTAATCACAAGGTAAACACAAAACAAAACTTTCCATCTGGAGCTCCTTCAAGGGACTCGACACTTGTAAACACTCGCTCTATCTGGCTTGCGCGGCTCTTGGTCCCAGCCACACTCGTTAGCGATATTAAGCGGATCAATCACAGAGCTTACGCTACGCGTCGTTGCGACGTGTAGTTAAATTTTTTGAGAGGTGCGTGTCAGCATCGGCGACGGCTACGGCGAGGGCTATGCGTCCACGCGCAGGCTGCGCCGGAGCATAGGCGTACGTTTGACACAGAAGTATAAATCAGCCTTTAGCCCTATGCCTTCATGCTAAAGAGAATTGGGACACTATTGGGAAGGGCTAATGGGTAGAATTGGGATTGGGTCTTAGGGCCGGTACACACCAAGCCGACCCTAAACAAGTAGCACAAACAAAACCCAGCTGTGCTGTCACCTTACATTGGTTCATGTCTGGTTCTGTCCACACCAAATGGACAAAAGCTGACTGATTCAAGAGGACGCACTCTGCACCTGCGTGAGAGGACATGCTTTTTCGCACCACAGGGGACAGTATATATAATCTTGTTCATGACGGAAATCTAAAACGTCCATCACGTGTGCAGAGCATAAACAAAGCAGCATCTAGTACCATTTTCACAAAAATTGTCACTCAGCACAGTGAGCACAATACCGTGATACGGTGAAACTGTGATATTTTTATCCAAGGTTATCATACCGTCAGAATCTTATACTGGCACATGCCTATGTGCAACACACCAAACCAACTAGCAGGACCGACACTGAGCAACGAAGTCCAACGGCTGAATGGGGGCTTTATGTGTCCTGATGTGACCCTTATAGTTAAATACCAATAAACATTTAAAATTGCTGCATTTACATTTTGATCCTGTTGTATATAGCTGTCATACCAATGACACTGTTTAGGAAATTTGTTTATATTGTTAAAACCAAATTTGCATAACAATATGCAAAGCAGAATTCAACATAAAATTTAGAAAAGGATCCAATGAATGTACAAGGTTTAGTAACAATCCCCCTTTAAAACACCTTTCATTGGTTAAATATATTTTCAAACTCTGACTCGATGTACTGACATGTTATCCTACCCATCAGATTATGCTACCAACACTATATTTGAATGGTTCTGAGGTTAGGGATTAGGGTGATATTACAGCTTCATATCACACTACTCTACATTAAAATTTAGAAGATTTACTACAGATTGCCGCAACCCAGGCTCATTATGGATACGTACCCTGGTATACATTTCGTGAGAGCGGCAAATACGCCCCAGGAGGTATGTTTTTTTTGCAGTTTTTGATCTCAAATTTCTCTCGTGAGTGCCATTTGCGCCTGCTCTTCTCATGTAAATCAAAAAAGCACTAATTGACCAGCACCCACCCCCTTCTCTAATCCCAACCGACCAATATGTATCTCTGGCTACATAATTTGCTTTCTTTAGAAATGTAAATGTTGCTACATATTCACAATGAGCCTGTGTTGGATTGCTGTGTTTCCCTGACAAGGTGTGTATAAGAATTTCAACTTTTGCTGAATTGCAATCTCGATTTCATTTCAATTAATTGTGTAACCCTATTATAATCAGAGGTGGGTAGAGTATCCAAAATCTATTCTCAAGTAAAAACACTTGTGAAAATTTTTACTCAAGTAAAAGTAAAAGTAACAATCTTAAAAGTTACTTGAGTAAGAATAAAAAAGCATCTGATGAAAAAATTACTCTAGTAAATAGTTACTAGTTATAAATATATATATACATATATTTATTTATTTTTTTTTTTTTTGAATGTACGTATACATGGATTGTCATCATTGGATGATTTGACTAATTACCCTAATTTGCCGAATTAACCTGGTTAAGCCTTTAAATGTCACTTTAAGCTGAATACTAGTATCATCATGGCAAAGATATGTGTTGTGTTGATAAAATCTTCTTTCCGTTAAACAGAAATTAGGGAAAAATATACAGGGAGCTAATAATTCTGACTTTATCTCTGTACAGCGTGGATCACATTATCAAACTTCTTGTTTACATCTTGGAGTGAAAACATAAACTGAACTTGAGACCACGGGTGACCTGGTCCAATAAACTCACTGCACAGACAGAGTGACTATTCTTCTCGGAACTGCAGAAGACCATGAGGTGATTCAACGCAATCTCACGACAATTCGTAACTTTTTGATTTAGTGGCTTATTCGTATGAATTTGTACAATCATATTCATGCGAACTAGTACTATTTGCTCATCACCCAATGATGGTTGGGGTTAGAGGTGGGGTTGGGTGCCATGCCTCCTTTTTAAAATCGTACATTTCCATACGACTGTACTCATACGAATTCGTATGAATTAGCCACTAAACTGACAAAACGTAAAATACTTATGTTTCCTCGTGAGATCAGGCTGGGTGATCGCATTATTTCTCGCACATCTTCCTCAACTTCAGCCATCATTCTAACATAAATGCGTGCGTTCTAACCAAAAGCGGGAGCCTCACGATATTTGCAAACAAGTCATATAAATTATATTTATTATCATTTGACAGTAATGGAGAAACTTCGCCAAATGTAGCGAAGTAAGAGTAATGATTTTTCTCTAATAATTTACTTGAGTAAGATTAACAGTACAGATTTTTAAGTGAAGTTTGTTTATAAACTAATTTCGAGAGGAGCACGCGCTTATGATTGATAGCAGCTGATCCTCGTTAGCTAATGCACGATCCACCAATCGGAAGATTCCTAATCACTATAAATAACCAGAGTATCTTATCTTCGTCTTGAAGAATCCCCCCTTCCACCCCTACTCCTCCCCTTTCCTTGTCAGGGCAGCACGGAGGCCCAATGGTTGGCATCATTGCCTCACAGCAAGAATGTCACTGGCTCAGATCTTACCTAGCCAAGTCGGCATTTCTGTGTGGAGTTTGCATGTTCTCCCCGTGTTTGCGTGGGTTTTCCCCGGGCTCTCCGGTTTCCTCCCACAGACCAAAAACATGTAACATAAGTAAATTGACAAAACTAAATCGACATCATAGACAAGCTCTAATTCATATACACTCTCTATAGCTTTTACAATCTACATTTACCATTATCAAGCAGGGGGAGCTCTCGAGACCTACCTGAGCTTAGACTCCCCTCTCGCCCTGCAACGGGAGGGAGCCCCGGGCTCGAGGATCTCACGAGCTCAGGGCTCTCTCCCGGGACAGCATGCCAAATACGCATTATAACCAATCATCAGCAAGGGCGAACTCTTGAAATATACTTAAAAAGTATGTTACCCAACAATTTTACTCAAGTAAATGTAACAAAGTAAATGTAATTCGTTACTATACCCACCTCTGATTATAATAGATTAATGCTATGGAAAATATGTTTTAAAAGTATTGGCTATAGCTACATGTCTAATGGTATACTAACAAACTCTTCTCCACTAATCAAATTTCTAAAGCACTAGTATTTAGAGAAATGCATCTCTTTATATGAAAATAATTGACATTTTTTGTGCTGTCAGCATGTCAATTGTGTACGATTTCCTGTCTATGCAAATGCGCATGCAGTGGAATCATACTGTGTGTAAAAAAATCCATGCAAATCACATTGGAGTAGATGACAGTGGTTCGCTGATGACGGGTGTGAAAAGTCACGACCCCATTCCGACTGCTCAATCACACAAAAGATCTATTGATTAGCATGCTGAGAGATGAACAATTCTCTATCTTTAACTCTCTCAGTCTCTCGACGTCAACCCAGGTATTAATGAGGAGACTTAGGGCTGTAGACTCGCTGAGCTACTGAGTCTCTATACACTCCATCAATCTCTCTTATTCCCTCACACTGAATGTGGCCAGAACAATGAGACCCTGCAGACTAGCTTTATGGACAAACACCATCCACAACCGACAAATACTTCTATGCCTACGGTGGACACATGGAGAAGATTAGGAGATTTTGCAGCTTTTTATTATTGGTTCTGTTTTAAGATATCGAAATAAGGCGGATGTAAATTGGGCTTCTGTGTAGTAGGCTATCATATGTGCTAGATTGATATCAAAATCAACACTCTGAAATCCTGTTTTTTCTTCTTCTTTTTCTTCTTATGAGGCCACATTTCAAAACGCATCCCCTCAAGCTCCACAACCACCAAGCATCACTAGCAAAGCCCTGCAACTAGCCTAGACCATGTTAAAAAATCCAACTTTATATTAATTTAAGGTACACTTAAGCAAGAAAAATCTTACAATTAATTTGCCATTATTCACGGGTTACGTCATGGCAACCATGCGATAAACTCAACACAGGCTCATTCTGAAAACGTAGCCCTTTAAACATTTCTGGAGATCGCAAATTATGTAGCCAGAAGTACGTATAGCTGCATTTTGTCTTTAAAACGAACGCTACGGGGTGGTATGACGCTGTTCCTTTTTGCGCTTACCAGCTGACCTATTACTGTTCCTCTGTATGGATGGCTCACCAGTTTGTCCAGTAGTTCGCCATGTACGTCAGCAGACTTAAGATGCAGAGAGGAGTTGAACAAAACGTGGGGGTTCAAGTCTGACAAAGAACGGTTCCAGAAAGCGTGTAAGACAAAAACAGAAGCCAAATTGCCTCAGAGCAAGAAGGTCGCTGGTTCGAGCCTCAGCTGGGTCAGTTGGCATTCTGTGTGGAGTTTGCATGCTCTCCCCGTGTTCGCGTGGGTTTCCACTGGGTGCTCCGGTTTCCCCCACAAAGTCCAAAGACATGCGGTACAGGTGAATTGGGTACGCTAAAATTGACCGTAGTGTATGTGTTTGAATGTGTGTTTCCCACTGATGGGTTGCTGGAAGGGCATTCGCTGCGTAAAACATATGCTGGATAAGTTGGCGGTTCATGCCGCTGTGGTGACCCCAGATTAATAAAGAGACTAAGCCGAAAATATAATAAATGAATGAAAAAAAAAAAACAAGTAAATAACAGGGTGAGAATGTGGAAAAATCTGAAAACGTGGTAAAAATCAGGTGAGGGTTTTTCTTTTTCTAGATTGTTTTTTAAAACTGTTGGTTAGGTTTAGGGAAGTAGGTGGGCGGGTCAGTCGATTAGTCAGTCAGTCAATCGACAGCGGCCTCTGGTGGATTTACACAAGAACAGCAGGCGTGAATACCACTCGCTGATCTGAAAAATCGAATGATTAATAAGTTAATAATTAATAAAAAAAATAACACAATTATAAAATAAGTATTAGTATGCTGCGTTTACACTAGATGCGGATGAAGCGTCAAGTGCAAGGGATTTACAAGTCAATGTAAAGACGCAAATAGACATCCTGCGGTGCAATACGCATGAATGAGGCGGCACGAATGATGCGATTTGCGCAAATGAAGCGAGTTGAGCATTTTGTGCAGTTGATGCGCATTTCGCGTGAATCTCTCAAGTTGGAAAATTTGAACTTTGTGCCACGTTAACCAATCAGGAGCTTTCTGTGAGTAAATTGAACTTATTTTATTAAATACTATACAATTGATAGATTAATTAGAACTGGGGAAAATCAGCAAGAAAGGCATATGCCTCATAAAACATATGCCAGAGTAATTCCACTGTGGCGGTCCCTGATAAATCAGGCTGAAGGAAAGTGAGTAAATTGAACTGCAAATCCAACATATTTAAGATTTTTTAATAACAATAAAATAAAAAAAATAAAAAAAGTTTGTAGTCACAGTGGTGTTGTTGTCATTGCTGATGTGTAGTCATCATATTTAAGCTTTTCTCTGTCTAACTTCACTTTTCTAACTACAATTTTTTTTGTAAAGACTTTTACAGAACTGCTCCCAAGACGGTTATTTAGTGGCTATATGACCACTAACAAGCTTATGCAGGCCAGCAAAACCTTGACCTCTTTGCTTAAATGTCCAAATGTTTTCTCAGATAAAGACAACGCTGTCAGAAAATAAACAGCTACCTCTATTTATTAGTTTCCTTCTTGGTCTCATTCGCACAGCCAGTATCTTGTATTATTGTCTATAAGCCAACTGGGTCAGGTAATCCTCGGGGTGTCAGCATTCCTACATGCAATTAAGCCCAGCGCAGCTCTCCACATGTTGAACACACATCCTCACACAGTCCATCCAGCATTCAACCCTATTTAGAGAGCACTGCGACCTTTTCCATCGCCCCAGCTCTCCACTCATCTCTCCTTTCCCCATCTGTCCGTCACACACACACACACACACACACACACACACACACACACACACACACACACACACACACACACACACACACACACACCACACACACACACACACACACACACACACACACACACACACACACACACATCATTCTTGATTGGTCTTACACACACCCATTATCCTCCATCTATCAGCAAAAAAGAGTGCTTCTCCTCTTTTCTCCTTCTCAGTATCGAATTCAGCTCAGCCAAAAGCCCATTCAGTCTATATTCATGAAAATTGCAACTTTATTTTATACAATTTTGACTGAATGTCTGTAATAGATCCATTTCATTGTTCCTGGTTTCTCAGCAGCATAAGTCGTCACACCCCAGCAGACACAGGACGTCAACATAACGTCAGATTGATGTTGTACCCCAACATCGTGGGGACGTTCCATTTTATATGGATATGAAAATCATTAGAACCATCCTAAAATCAATCAAATATCAACCTCTAATAATGTTACAGCTTGATGTTGCGTGAACGTTACCACTATGACGTCTATCAGATGTTGGATTTTGGTTTCCATACTTGACGAATAAATGTCAGTATTTGACGTCAATATGACGTTGGTTTAAGATGTTGGCTCAACGTTGGATTTTGATAACTTTCTAATACAACCTAAAATCCACCAAACATCAACGTCATTTGACGTCATTATTGGACGCCAAAATAATGTGTTCCTTAGACGCTGGATAGATATTGAACATTGGTCACCTGACATTACAACCTAAATCTAACCTGATATTAGCATCTTATGACGTTGTGTGCCTGCTGGTACATTTAAGACAAATAAATATACAATTAATTTACATCATGGCAACCATGTGGCTCATTCTGAAAACATAGCCCTACATACGTTTCTGGAGATCGCAAATTATGTAGCCAGAGGTACGTATGGCTGTATTTCGTCTTTAAAACGAACACTACAGAGTGGTTTGACGCCGTTCCTTTTTGCGCTTACCAGCTAACCGGTTACTGTACCTTTGTATCGATGGCTTTCCCACAGTTACCAGTTTGTCCAGTAGCTCGCCATGTACGTCAGCAGACTTAAGACGCAGAGAGGAGTTAAACACAATGACGGGGTTCGAGTCTGACAAAGAACGGTTCCAGAAAGCATGTAAGACAAAAACCGAAGCCAAAAAATAGATGTTGGCTCGACGTTGGATTTTGATCACTTTCTAATACAACCTAAAATCAACCAAACATCAACGTTATTTGACGTCACTATTGGACGTCAAAATAATGTGTTCCTTATACGCTGGACAGATGTTGAATTTTGGTCACCTGACGTCACAACCTAAATCTAACCTGATATTAAAATCTTATGACGTTGTGTGCCTGCTGGGACTGTAGTTGGGTAAATGAAGTGAATGGGGAGGTGACTACAAATCAAGTCCAACATGCTCAGATAAGAAAAGAAAAAGTCCACGATAGTGTTTTCATGAAAATGTCCAAAAATGGAAAGAAAAAAAAAAACCTGTGACACTGATAACAGCAGCTAGAAGAGACAATGTCAAATGTATTGCCTTGTCCATAGATGCTGCATTAGAAACACCTTGAATAAGCTTTAACTAGCTTTTTGTAATTTGATACAAAGATGCTATAATACAAAGTATATATTTATAAATGTACATACATTTTTCCAAAAAAAATCTAATTGTAACACTAAAACCAACATTCAAAGATTTAAGAAACTGATGACGATTAAGTGCGTCATCACCATCTTGTAAAAAGGGTCCATTGCAATCTCTTTCTCATAACTGTGACTTTACGTTTCATAGTTTCTACTTTATGAGGCCACTAACTATATATTTATATATATATATATATATATATATATATATATATATATATATATATATATATATATATATATATATATATATATATATACACATATACAGGCAGTGCAGAATTATTAGGCAAGTTGTATTTTTAAGGATTAATTTTATTATTGAACAACAACCATGTTCTCAATGAACCCAAAAAAACTCATTAATATCAAAGCTGAATATTTTTGTAAGTAGTTTTTAGTTTGTTTTTAGTTTTAGCTATTTTAGGATATCTGTGTGTGCAGGTGACTATTACTGTGCATAATTATTAGGCAACTTAACAAAAAACAAATATATACCCATTTCAATTATTTATTTTCACCAGTGAAACCAATATAACATCTTAACATTCACAAATATACATTTCTGACATTCAAAAACAAAACAAAAACAAATCAGTGACCAATATAGCCACCTTTCTTTGCACGGACACTCAAAAGCCTGCCATCCATGGATTCTGTCTGTGTTTTGATCTGTTCACCATCAACATTGCGTGCAGCAGCAACCACAGCCTCCCAGACACTGTTCAGAGAGGTGTACTGTTTTCCTTCCTTGTAAATCTCACATTTGATGATGGACCACAGGTTCTCTATGGGGTTCAGTCAGGTGAACAAGGAGGCCATGTCATTAGTTTTTCTTCTTTTAGACCCTTTCTTGCCAGCCACGCTGTGTGATGGAGCATTGTCCTGCATGAAAATCATGTTTTTCTTGAAGGATGCAGACTTCTTCCTGTACCACTGCTTGAAGAAGGTGTCTTCCAGAAACTGACAGTAGGACTGGGAGTTGAGCTTGACTCCATCCTCAACCCGAAAAGGCCCCACAAGCTCATCTTTGATGATACCAGCCCAAACCAGTACTCCACCTCCACCTTGCTGGCGTCTGAGTTGGACTGGAGCTCTCTGCCCTTTACCGATCCAGCCACGGGCTTATCCATCTGGCCCATCAAGACTCACTCTCATTTCATCAGTCCATAAAACCTTAAAAAAATCAGTCTTGAGATATTTCTTGGCCCAGTCTTGACGTTTCTGTGTGTCTTGTTCAGTGGTGGTGTTTTTTCAGCCTTTCTCACCTTGGCCATGTCTCTGAGTATTGCACACCTTGTGCTTTTGGGCACTCCAGTGATGTTGCAGCTCTGAAATATGGCAAAACTGGTGGCAAGTGGCATCTTGGCAGCTGCACGCTTGACTTTTCTCAGTTCATGGGCAGTTATTTTGCGCCTTGGTTTTTCCACGCGCTTGCGACCCTGTTGACTATTTTGAATGAAACGCTTGATTGTTCGATGATCACGCTTCAGAAGCTTGGCAATTTTAAGAGTGCTGCATCCCTCTGCAAGACATCTCACTATTTTTGACTTTTCGGAGCCTGTCAAGTCCTTCTTTTGACCCATTTTTCCAAAGGAAAGGAAGTTGCCTAATAATTATGCACACCTGATATAGGGTGTTGATGTCATTAGACCACACCCCTTCTCATTACAGAGATGCACATCACCTAATATGCTTAATTGGTAGTAGGCTTTCAAGCCTATACAGCTTGGAGTAAGACAACATGCATAAAGAGGATGATGTGGTCAAAATACTCATTTGCCAAATAATTCTGCACTCCCTGTATATATATATATATATATATATATATATATATATATATATATATATATATATATATATATATATATATATATATATATATATATATATATATATATATATATTAAGGGTGTAGCGATACGCGTATTCGTGTTGAAACGTTCGGTACCAGACTTTCGCTTTGGTACGCATTACAAACCGAACGATTCAGACAAATATCTAAAAGGATAAAAGAGAATAAGTGTCCAGAATATAATGTTTTCAGTGCAACAACGCTCAACAAGGCATCCCAAATGACGTGACCCTGGACGTGACAGGCAACATGCTGCCTTCCCCGCCCACCTCCAAACACTACTCCAGTCGGGGACATGCTCACTAGCTCGCAAAATGGCCAGTAACATTAATGTAATCCTCCTATAACCAACATCGGGTGTGGCATTTGGGAGCATGTTGATTTACCTGTAAGTTATGAGGGTGATGGCAAGAGAGTGGTGGATTAAAAAAAAACAATGACATCTGCTAGTAAGCTATTTTAGCGGTAATATTTGAACATGTCAACTCATTTACATTGACATCACGGAATCACTAATGCCGAGTTCAGACTGCATGATTTTAGCCCTGATTTTGACTCGCCGACAGGTTTTAAGAAATTGCCGACAAATGCCTGAAATCACAGGCAAATCGATGCTCGTGCACGCGAGTGACAATCACACAGAATGAACTATCAAGGACGCGTTATGAAAGAATCGCCGATGAGTCGACGATACCCATGAGATATGCCCATGGCATGTTAAATATCTGGAGCTGTTGGTGATGCAAATCATGCCGTGTGAATGTGTTCTGACTGAAAATAACATCCGCGATCACCTACAGCCAATGAGAGAGCAGCATTTACTAGCGTGGTTACTTGCAGGCCAGCGGGAGGCTGGGGGAGAAGTTAAAAGCGTTCATTTTTAGTTGATTTGGACTCAAGAAATGGAGGGAAAACGAGTGTAAAATTGGCACGAGCACTGTGTCTGTTTGACGTGTCATCTGATCAATATGACAATCAAGTCGAAAAGTAAAAAAAAAATTGAGGAGAGATTGTTAATTCTCTTTAAAACCCAGGTGAGCAACACAAGTTTCTATAGCTAAAGCCTTCTGTTTACATTATGTAGCTAATAACGAAAAATATATAACGTGATATATATTACGTGACCTTGCGTTTGTTTTTTGTCACTTCTTGCGTTTGTTTGGCTGTGAGACTTAGTTTGGACAGAGTTGTCTGTGATTCTTCCTATTTTAAAGTCATGCAGTATGAACTCTCCTGTGGCCGATCCATCCTACAGTGTAAACACAGCACCGACAGAACACCAGAACAGATAGTCATGCAGTGTGAAAACATCAGTAACACGACTACTTTGAATATCATGCAGTCTGAACTCGGCATAACTGGAATTAGACGAAAACTAGACACGCGCACTACATGCAACTATCCCTGCAGCATTCAGACAGGCAATTTCTACAGATTCGAACAGGGCAAAACAAATCACTGAGGCGATCGGTACATTTATAGCTGTGGATATGACCCTAATCGGTAGTGGAAATTTTGGGCTTTAAGAAAATGTTAAATGTAATAGAGCCCCGTTACATTATTCCTTCATAAGCCTATTTCAGTCAGATAATAATTCCTGCTTTCAGATCCACTGAAATGGCAGGTGACAGTCATCAAGCAGATCTGTGCTGTCTGAAGAAAAGGTGGACACTTTCTGAAAATAAAAAAATTACTTAAAAATTGATTGAAACTGAGTTCCATATAAAAACTAAATTGTTCTTTTCTTTTTATTTGTTTAACTACTACAATATTACATTTTTCAATTCAATTCAATTCATCTTTATTTGTATAGCGCTTATACAATGTAGATTGTGTCAAAGCAGCTTCACATGGAAGATTATAGTGAATTGAAACAGTGTCAGTTCAGTTCATTTTAGCTCAGTTCAGTGTGGGTTAATAATCACTACTGAGAGTCCAAACACTGAAGAGCAAATCCATTGATGCGCAGCTCTACAGATCCCGAACCATGCAAGCCAGTGGCGACAGCGGCGAGTAAAAAACTTCACCGATTGGCGAAAGTGAAGATTTAAAAAACCTGGCTCAGTTGGGCACGACCATTTCTCCTGTGGCCAAACGTCTTGTGCAGAGCTGCAGTCTAGGCACATGAAGCTGGACCTCAGCGAAGACTCGTCTGTCCTTGGAGCATCACAGGGGTCAGTCTCAGGCTCTCACTCCACGATGACCACCACAGCAGCTGCTCAGGATACGGCCTGGTCCAGAAAACCTTAGGATCATCTCGTCACTGGTCTTGGATCGCATCAGTGGCACTGCATAGTCTGAGGGCCTCGGGATGAGTACCCCCAGGTGGAAATACAGAATAAGGAGAATAATTAGCATAGCTGCTGTTCATAGTGTATATAAACAAGAAGCAAAATCCTGTGTGGGGCACATCATGCGTCATACCGCTATGTGCTGCACTGAGTGTACGCTTTGCTAAAAAGATAGGTCTTTAATCTAAACATTTACTATTATAAGCAGCTTTTTGGTTTTGAGTTTAAAGAAGGATTTGTTTTATTTGCTGCTAAGCAGAAACCCCAGAAGCTTTATATCAAAGTAAAAAAAAAAAAAAAGAAAAAAGAAAAGAAGAGAGATCATGCTTTTATGATGTTAGTTTTAATACATTAAAAAGATTTCAATCAGAGAAATCCTCTGGCTTTCTCTTTTTTTGCTGTATCGAAAACATACCGAACCGTGATTTTTGTGAACCGTTACACCCCTAATATATATAATATACAGTGTGTGTGTATATATGTATATATACATATATATATATATATATATATATATATATATATATATATATATATATATATATATATATATATATATATATATATATATATATATATATATATATATATATATATATATATATATATATATATATATAGTCGAAGTCAGAATTATTAGCCCGGTTTGATTTTTTTTCTTTTTTCAATATTTCCCATTTAACTTTTAACATTTAACTGAGCAAGAAAATTTTCACAGTATGTCTGATAATATTTTTTTCTTCTGAAGAAAGTGTTATTTGCTTTATTTCGGTCAGAATAAAAGCCGTTTTTCATTTTTATAATCTCATTTTCTTTTCAAATATTTTTAAAATTTTAGGGTCAAAATTATCAGCCCTTTAAGCTATACTTTTTTCGATTGTCCACCGAAAAAGCCATCGCTAAACAATAACTTGCCTAATTACCCTAACCTGCCTAGTTAACCTAATTAACCTAGTTAAACCTTTAAATGTCACTTTAAGCTGTATAGAAGTGTCTTGAAAAATATCTAGTCAAATAATATTTACTGTTATCATGGCAAAGATAAAATAAATCACTCGCGCGCACAGGTGATGTTAAAAAGCGCGTGCACTCCCGTTTACTTGCGCAAAGCAACCGTGCCTAGAGAAAACGCAACAGGTTCTTTTAAGAGCTCAAGATTAAAGATTTAGATATATATATATATATATATATATATATATATATATATATATATATATATATATATATATATATATATATAATTTTGTAAGCAGCAGCGGTCACTGCTTTTGTTTTAATTATTCTTTGAACAGATTATTAACAGGCCTAACATTAACCGTATGCACGTGATCATCCTTTCATTATCACTCACGGTATGTTTTTTCACCTGCTTTCTTTTGCTTAGTTATTTTTGTTAATGTAGTTTAATTATATATATATATATATTTTTTTTTTACAATAACATTGCTTTAATATGTGATTAACTCCCCATTTATGTGTAGTAAACTGGTGATCAGGACAGGACAGATTACTGTGAATATAACAAAGGTTTTGTTGAATTAAAAGTGCATGTATACAGCTATATTTTGCTTGTTTTGACACATTTAAAATTTGTGGCTAAGAAATTATAATTTTTTTGGTGTGGTCAGAAATAAATTTGGTAAATTCTTAATTTTGAGCCCTGAAAAGAACAAGCTCATACACAACAGACAAAACAGTGCAATGAATGAGGAGGTATGTGGACACAACACAACATCTAAATCAAGTAATTTTAGCATGCCAAAGTCAAATTTATGCATATATGCGATTTATGGCGAGTGGCTAGTAATGTTGGAAATCTACTAGCCACAATGGCTGGTGATCAAAAAAGTTAATGTTAAGCCCTGTATATATATATATATATATATATATATATATATATATATATATATATATATATATATATATATATATATATATATATATATATATATATATATATATATAATGTAAACAAACACACTGTTATGATTCTCAGCAATCTAGCGACTCCAGATTGCTAACAGACTACAAATGGACTACATATTTAGTCATGCAACACACACACACTCACCTGCTCCAAGTCACCACTGATTAGACTCTCACAGCTGAAGCTGCTTTTGGACTGATTACTGCACTATAAATACGTGTATCAATGAATGGTGACTTGGAGCAGGTGAGTGTGTGTTGCATGACTGAATATGTAGTCCATAAATGGTGGATTTGTAGTCCGTTAACACACACAGTATTTTAGTGATGGGCTAAAATGAATTGCCATTAATCATATACAAAATAAAAGATTGTTTTGACTTAAAATATGTGTGTATTGTGTACATTTATTATGTGTATACATAAATCAAAAATGCATGCATATCTATGAGAAAATGTTTATTTATATTTAGATGAAAATATATATGTATATGATACAAATGATACATAAACTTAATTATCACTGCAACAAAAGTGTTTTGTATAATTTTTTTATGTATGTGTGTGTATCCACACGTATATTATGTCAAAACTAACTTTTATTTTGGATGCGATTAATCAGGAATAATCTTTTAATATTACATGCAAATATATGTATGTTGTTGTTTTACTTTAGACAATGAGAGTTGTCTCACATACACAAACGCACACATGCCAGTAAGATTGCTTTAACAGTTTTGAGACTAGACTTGACCACATCAGATGAAATTGGGCTATGGAAGTACTTTAATGGAATTAGTTGATGTGCATATATAGAGCGAAGTCAATAAATCTGAGAAATAAACCTCTACACTTTAATACTAATAAACTCAGTAGTCTCCATGCCTTCTGTTCCTGACAGAAGTGTTGTCTGTGTGTGTGTGTGTGTGTGTGTGTGTGTGTGTGTGTGTGTGTGTGTGTGTGTGTGTGTGTGTGTGTGTGTGTGTGTGTGTGTGTGTGTGTGTGTGTGTGTGTGTGTGTGTGTGTGTGTGTGTGTGTGTGATGAATAATGCATGAGGGTTCATTAAGATGAGTGTGTGGTGTGTGTGCACGCGTATGTGTGGGTGCCCCTCCTCTTTGCTGTACAGCGTCTCCTGCCATCTGGATTCGTGCCATGAATGCCACCGTTTACAGAGAGAGAGAGAGAGAGAGAGAGAGGGAGAGAGCATAAAGTATTTGAAAGCATCTAAACATAATACTGATGTAAATTCATACATTTAAAAGACTCAGCTCTGGCTAATTGCTTGTTCTTTCCAAAAATAAAAGGACAATATTTGAAATTCGTCTGATGTGTTTTTTTGAAAGCAACTTACAAAGCATTCAAGATATAAGGTTATTTATTTTTCCTGTTAATGGCTGTAGTATTTAAAGCGTTTTGCAAAGGTCAGTAATTGTGGAAGGATCGATCTGTTTCCCCTTTGACCTCATTCATCATTGATATTTCAAGTCTTTTTCTAAGTCCTGTCTGTATCTATACGATATTTCATGACATTCATTTAATACATTTGTGAAAAGAAGTGTGCTTGCTTTGTCTAAATGCACACTTCAAAACTTCAGTCATTCATTCATTTTTTTTAGGTTAGTCCCTTTATTAATCAGGTGTCGCCACAGTGGAATGAACCGCCAACTTATCCAGCATAAGTTTTACACAGCGGATGTCCTTCCAGCAGCAACCCAACATTAGGAAACACCCATACAGTCTTGCATTCACACACATACACTACAGCCATTTTATATTATTTAATTCACCTGTAGCGCATGTCTTTGGACTGTGGGGGAAACCGGAGCACCCGGAGGAAACCCACACGAGCACGGGGAGAACATGCAAACTCCACACAGAAACGTCAACTGACCCAGCTGGGGAAAGACAGCTCAAATCATTATATTATATTGACTAACATACTAGCACATATAGTATAAAGCACTTGATCATCATTTTAAAGTTAATATTTGTGGCACTGAACAACAAAATAAGGGCCATAAGGGTAATTTTCTTAAAGTATATAGATTTAAACATTATCTGGAAAAAATAAAGCTTTCCTTCCATTGATGTATTGGTTGATAGCTTAGAAAAATGAGTTCACTGGAGATAAATTGTAATAAAACCAAGGAGATGGAAATAAACAACATAGGCTCATTCTGAAAACGTAGCCCTACTGTATTTACATTTCTATAGATCACAAATTATGTAGCTAGAGCTACGTATGGCTGCGTTTCATCTTTAAAACAAACGCTACAGGGCGGTATGACGTTTTAGCGGTTACTAGCTGACCACTTACCTCTGTATGGACGGCTTTCCTGCTGTTTGCCCAGTTTGCCTAGAAGCTCGCCTTATAGGTCGGTAGACTTGAGACGCAGAGAGGAGCTGACCATGACGACGGGGTTTGAGTACGGTGAAGAATGGTTCTAGAAAGCAGGTAAGACAAAAACAGAATTCAAAAAATAAAATAAACAAGTAAATAACAGGGTGAGAATGTTGAAAAATCTGAAGACGTGGTAAAAATTTAGACGTGGGCTTTTCTTTTTCTGGATTGCTTTTGAAAACTGTCAGTTGGGTTTAGGGAAGGGGGTGGGCGGTTCAATCTGTGCTTTTGAAAACACTATTGGTTGGGTTTAGGAGAGGGGTGGGTGGAGTTATCGGTTGATTGGTCAGTCAGTCAGTCAGTCTACAGCAACCTCTGGTGGATTTATGCGAGAACAGCAGGCGCGAATGTCAAGCATACACAGCAGCCTCTGGTGGATTCGCAAAAAAAAAAAAAAAAACTACAAAAATAGGACATATTTGGCACTCTCTAGAAAGGTATGTAGCGGTAGATTTTCAGAAGGAGTCTGGGTTGGAAATAAACTAGTTCCCAGGGGCAGACTGGACATCTGGCAGACCGGGCAGTTTCTCGCTGGGCCGACGTACTTTTTGGGCCGGGCTGATCATCGTCTTATGATCTGATCGGCCCATAAAACGCTTAGCAGCCTATTGTTTGTTTCTGCCTAATTAATTGACGATGCTTTAATCTGTGACGCTCTGAAAGTAAGATGCTTTTTTTCGGACAGACAGGCCCATGTGACATAATCTGCAGCCCATTGGTTCCTTTATTGACATTGGGCTGACCCAATCACAAACTCTTATTTTGGGAAATGTGTGAGCGTGCAACGTCGGTGTGTATTTGTCAAAATTGTCTAGAGTCAGAGAGATGAAGAAGAAACGGAGATGAGGCAGAAAGAAATTGCAGAAAACACACTGGCGTTTCATTTAGTGGTTCTGAAAAGTTCTCTGTCCATACTACACAGCTAAAAACACACATCACGTGACCACACACACGCTGTCATGAGCTGCAGCTTATAGTTCAGAGGGTGCTTTGAGCGTAAAACCCCAGGTGAGAGTATCGTGCATGTCGGACAGTTCGTCAAAGATCTACTGCTAGATCTCATCTCACTATAGTTGTTAAACGTGATATTGAATTCATCTTTTTGTCTAATCTAACAACTCTTCGGTCTTTTGAATCTATTGCTCCTCAGGTAACTGTTTTGGCTGAGTGCAAAGATAAGTTAATGTACAGTAATAACTTATGTAACTACGTACACTGATTCTGCAAATCGACTGATTGCTTGCCTTTAAATTTATTGTACTTTTATAATGCCCATTGTTGATTATTAAAACTGATATTCCGCAAAAGAGACGGGGTAAAGTTCGTATTTTTCAATGAAAATGAAAGGAGGCAGTTATGTTATAGGCTCTGTTTTGTTAAAAATATGCATAGAGTGAAGATGACGGGCATATACATATGTAGCTACACGAGGCCATTTGGTGTCTGTTAATCATATCAAAATGAAATAAATGTCCTTATATTATGTTTTCATTGTTAAGATGGTGAAACAGCAATCATGATGAGGTGAATGAGGTTATAAAGTACAATGTTCCCTTTGAAGATTTACTCATGCGTCAGCAGGCAGTTTTTGTTATGTTTATTATTTAATAACCTACAGGCTGAGTGAATAGTGTATTGAATAAGCTAAATTGGCTGTAGTGTGTGTGAATGAATGTGTATGGGTGTTTTTGCCATACTGGGTTGTGGCTGGAAGGGCATCTGCTGCATAAAACATATGCTGGAATAGTTGGCGGTTCTATCCGCTGTAGCAACACCTGATAATTAAGGCACTAAGCCGAAGGAAAATAAAAGAATGAATGAATAATGTATTTTTAGAACCTAACAAAAATCTTTATGGACAGTATACAGACATTAAATTGAGATTAATGTCTGTATTTATTTCATATATATGGCTTTTGTGTTTTTATAAAATAGGAGTTGATAAACTTATTGGACAGGCACAAATGGGTATTTTGATTGTATGTAGTGGGCCGCTTTGGACCAAAATGTCAGATTTTTTGCCCCAGTCCAGCCCTGCTAGTTCCTACTCATAGATTAAAACATCTGGTCCTTGAGGGACATGAAATAGAGACAGTTGAATGTATTAAATATTTAGGAACATTTATTGATAGTAAATTGACATTTACTGTAAATGTAGAATGTATAATGTATCTTATTAGGAGGTTACAACAATATGGTGTGAGTCAAGATATTCTAAAGGTGGTATAGAAGAGTTTGGTTGAGTTTTAACATGATTGCATGGTATGGACTGTTGCCAATTAAAGAAAAGCAAAAACTGTAAGTAGTAGTAGTAGAAATTGCCAGTGCATTTGTAGGTAAAGCACAAAGACAACTTATTGAATTGCATTTAATAAGAATTAAACAGAAACCACATGTCATTATTGAAGATTGTTCCCATCCCTTAGATATAACAATTCAGCTTTTGTCATCATAAAGACATTTTAGGAAACCTCAAGTAAAGAATAATTTGTATCAAATGTCCATTGTGCCAACTGTCATTAGAATTTGAAATACTGGGTTTTAAGCATGAATAGAGTTTAATTGAGATTTTATTTATGTGATAACATTGAATGTATTTGTGTTGCCTGTTTTCTGTGATATGTGTGATGTAAATGCTGGTGTGGTTGTGTGGTGAAGCCAAAGATAAATTTAATTAAAGTAAAGTTAAGTAAATTATAGAACAACATCTGGATCAATTTAAATACTCAGAAAATCCCCATTTAAAGTTGTAAAAATTAAGTTCTTAGCAATGCAGATTACTAATCAAAATATACTTTAAAGGATAAACAGAACGAAAATGGACTAAATATATAAATGGGACATGATCTGTACTTAATATTTTAAAGATTTTTGTTATAAAAGAAAAATGAACAATGACCCATCTGCAAAAAAAATGGTTTTCTAAAATGCTTTTCTAAATATCTAAAAATTCTTAAATCAAGAAGCATTTTCTAGACAAGCAAAACCTATCGTCTTGTTTTCAGAAATAGTATGCTAATATTAAGTGAGTTTTTCTCTGTCTCTGTCTGTTTCCAACAGACATTTGAATTAGAAACAAGACAAAACCTAAGAAAAGCAATTTTGTGCAATGTATTGTTGGCTATTCCTATATATTTACCCAAATTAATAGTTTATTAAGACAAATTAAGACCCAGATTCATTGGATTTACTACTTTTTTTAAGGTAAGTAGTTGCAAACAATTTATTTGGGCTGAATTTAAACAAACAAATTAAGTTCAACATTACTACATTTAATTTGTTTGTTTAATTTCAGACCATATAAATTCTTAGCAACAATTTAGCAAAAATCTTTGTTTCAGTGTATTATATGTAAATATTTAACAAATTTTTTTATTATAAATGTCTAATTACAAACATTATAGGATGGCATGCACATAGAATTGTATTTAAGTATTATATTACTATACTGCGAATGCTAAGAAGCTCGTTCAAAAACATCCAACATAAACTTCAACTAACTGAATTTAAAATAAATGTAAACTATAATAAAATTTAATTCAAGTCCAAAACCTTACATTCAGTTCAACCTTTATTAATTCCATAATAATTATTTCTTTTTCAAAAGAATTTTAAAGTGTACTTTCGCAAAGCTAATCATCATTTTATTTTTAGACATTTTATGCAAATTAATTTAATAGCAATCTTAGCCATATGTGACTCATAATGCTATGAGGGGCCCCATAGAGGGTATGGGCCCCCTGTATGAGGGTCCCGTATGTCAGTGCCCAGCATGGGGGCAACAAAAAAAAAATCATATAAAACATTAATTGTTCACAGCACCTCTAATCTTCTTGACAATTGTGTGGTTGTCATTCAAAGCATCTAAAAATATGATACTACATTTGACTTCAAAGTTAAGTACATTAAGTAAGTGCAACTTCAAAATTACACATGAGTTTGTACACTGATTAAAATTATATGTACTACTGTACATCCACCAACCATGTTGTCACTTTAATGTGACCCATATGTGAGTGTTATTCCCTGTCACTTCACAAAGCCTTTTGCATTACTGTACCTCTTACGGTGGGCTCTTAAGTGTCTATTATGTAGTATAATCTAGGCAGATGTATGTTATTCAGGTACTTTTAGTCTTGTGTTTTAAGAATGCTGAATGAATTTGAAAATCATTTGGAAACCAAAATGCATAACCATGTTTTCTGGGACTGCGCCATTATTAAAGTCTATTGGAGAGGAATAAATATTTGCCTTACCATATTTTTTTAAATGTCTGATGCCCTTTGACAGTAAACTCTTTTTTTTTTTTTGGATACCTGCATGATATGATATGATTAAAAAAAGATACATATCTAATAAATGTGTTGTTGGTGGATTTTATTCCTGCGATTGGCACAGAAGAATCCTACCCTAAAATTCATGGACCAAATCCATCAAAAATCACTTCCTCCTTATATATGGTCACACTTTATTTTATGGTATATTTCCCGCCATGAACAAACCATTAACTAAAACGTTTAGCTCAATGAACTTTTAATTTGCTGTTTATTCAGATGTAGAACAGGTAACAGACAGCCAATATTTATAATAAGTTTGTGAAATGCCACTAGTTAATAGGGGGAATTGTTACTTAAACTATTTATATACAAAAGCAGTAATATATCTATCAAACTGTTTGGGGAGAAACAATGAATGTTAATAATAAACATTTACAAAGCAATGTAATACTTTCGAAAAATCACAATCTCAATATATACAGTTGAGGTTAGAATTATTAGCCCCCCTGAATTATTAGCCCCCCTGTTTATTTTTCCTCAATTTCTGTTTAACGGAGAGAAGATTTTTTCAACACATTTCTAAACATAATAGTTTTAATAACTCATTTCTAATAACTAATTTATTTTATATTTGCCATGATGACAGTAAATAATATTTTACTAGATATTTTTCAAGACACTTCTATACAGCTTAAAATGAAATTTAAAGGCTTAACTTAATTAAGATTACTAGGCAGGATAGCGTAATCAGGCAAGTTATTTTATAATGATGGTTTGTTCTGTAGACTATCAGAAAAAGATATAGCTTAAATGGGCTAATTATTTTGACCTTGAAAAAAAAATAAAAAAACTGATTTTATTCTACCCGAAATAAAACAAATGAGACTTCTCCAGAAGAAAAAAATATTATCAGACATACTGTGGAAATGTCCTTGCTCTGGTAAACATAATTTGGGAAATATTTAAATAAGAAAAAAAATCAAAGGGGGTTTAATAATTCTGACTTCAACTGTATATCCATGTCCAATATCCGATGGCCAGAAAGTGATACATTTTTTATAAATTGTTAAAATATTGGTGTCTGTGATGCAGTAAGTCCAGAGTCTAGTTGTGTACACCATGATTTCATATAAAATACACCATGATTTTATATAAAATGACAGTGATAGGCTGTGTTGCGTGTCAAAGTTGAAGGTGTTTCTAAAACACTCAGCGTTCACGTGCAAGGCTCATCAAAAGACATGAGATGTGTTCACAAGCATGTGTTCACATTAAAAAAACCATAGAAAAGTAGCCCATTAAAAAGGAAAAACACATTCTGTGTAAATGACCCCTTACTACCCACATAGCAAATGTTTTCTGGCCTAGCTTTGGGCCACACAATAAGTTTTCCCTCGGCCCAAGTACCACAAAGAATGACGGTCCTGAAGTGGCCCATAACTGGACTAAAGACAAGGGCCACACATGGGCCATAACCGGCCTGAATCTCAGGCAAATTATTACCCTTAACTGGCCATGAACTGGGCCAAAACAGGCTTATTATTGGTACAGATTCTCAGCTATAAGTTTATACTTTAACCAGAAACCCCAAAACTGAGCCATAACTCAGCCTAATGTTACCTAAACAATATGAACAATTGCTACACTGATCTGGGCCACACACCTCCCATCCACAACCGGCCCAAATGTAGTTTGCCATCATGCATACATTATGCATGCCAGTGCTGGCAACACGCCAGCAGTGCCATAATGAGGCCACATTTGGGCCAAGTCCGTTTGCTATGTGGGTATTAGTTTGCTACGAAGGAATGATGTGCAATATTGAAGATTCAGCCTTAGTTGGATGTACATTAACATACTGAAAGAAAAGTCTCAGCAACTTCTGGTTTCAATAGAATCTGGTTTAATTCACCTTTTTTCACTATTCTGATGCTCAGTTTGAATAGAAGATCTTGCTACCGTGTGATTGACTTATTAGATATTTGCATTAACAAGCAGTTAAATTGACTGTACATGCCTACAGCACATCCATCTCCAAATATCACAGACACTTCAACTCTCATCAAAAACAAATGACTTTTGTACATTAAGTGTCCCTTAACTTCAACATACTGACCAACAAAAACAACTCTTTATATGCTTAGGCTTGTTCCAGCAGCCAGCGATGATTGTCATAAGTGATTTGCCATCTGTTTTGTCCCACAGTGTCGCTGGTAGGTGACCTGTTAGTGCCAAACCCACACAGAGTGTAAAAGCAGAGGGTGGGCACTGCCACCAACCGCATGCGTATCCCATCACACACGGGCAGCCTGCTGTTTCAGCATCGTAAACACACCACAAAGTGTCCTGTCACACACATCAAGCGCTAGCAAAGAGTGCATACAGATACAGATATATATATATATATATGTGTGTATGTGTGTGTGTGTCACTCTCTTCATGACCGCGGTCACCAGACATTACATCACCGTCCCCAAAAGACTTAATAGCGTGTGTATTAAAAGCAGATTGTGTGTATTTGCTGTTTTTTCCTGGCACTTGGCTTTCAAAGAGACGGCCCGAATGGTTTAGTTTTGTCAGCACTTTTCCTTTGGGATTTCTGCTTTTAGAGCGCCTGGGTTTCCACTAAATGGTTTGTGTATCCTTTCAGACATCCAGCAGCATGTACATGAGGATTGATAGGATATGACAGCATATATGGGATACGATTGTGCCGCTTTGTACTTGGCTAAACTGATAGCGCAGTGAATGTTATCTTGCTGCGTTGTACATTTCTCAGGCAGTCGGTTAAGACTCATAAACACAGTTATACATACTGGCACACACATAGTCTTACACACTGTCAGCCAGGGCTAAGTACAGTATAAATATACTGTGGGCAAGACTAACATACAAGGTATGAAAATAATAGTTTGTTTAAAATATGAAAATTGCAACGTTGGATTTGAAAGATCTATCATGGCTTGTTTTGTGTGTGTGCTTGCTTTTTCTTTATCCTTTTTTTGTTTTCAGTTAGTTACATTTTAGACATCTACATTTATCATAATAGAATAGGCTACTTGTTATGAAAATATTACACATAAAGCACAAAATAAATGTAATTTTTCACAGATAATCATATGTTAGCTACTGTTAAATCCAATTTTATTTGTGCATAAAAGTTTAGGTAACATTTTAGTTTAAAGAGGTGGTCCACTACGATATCATATTTTAAACTTTAGTTGATGTGTAATGTAGCTGTTTGAACATAAACAACATCTCTGAATGTAAGACGCTCAAAGTTCAAAGCAAAGGGAGACATTGGCTTTTACAGTGTTAGCTTAGCAAAGCCTACAGCAAATGAAATTTGAGGACTACAAAAAATACATCCTAGTTAATGCGATCACAAGGGCTTCTGGTTACGCGCACACACCCTGTGCAGCAAAGGGGCGTGGCCAGAGGCGCTGTAATGTTATAGGAGCGAAAGCTAAAATGCCGTCCAGACGCTGCTATTTCCACAGAGCTTCTTCTGTTTCTGCATTTGGGTTTCCAAAGGACACGACACAAAGACAGAAGTGCTCACAATTTAATTTGAATTATGTTCCTGAGAATTATGAAAAATATATAGCTAGCATGTGACAATGGACAGCTTCCAGAATCTCTTCCAGTTCAGTGCTAAATTCAGCAAAAAACTCCTCCAACTGACGAAACTGTAAATTGTGAGCCACAACCTGTAAGTATTTTTATTTGTTCGAATTAATCAACTACATGCACAGTTTCTAGCGTTAACAGTATGTTGTAGTCAGGACGTAAACAAGGATGTAAACAATGGGAAATGCTGTTTGGCACAGCTAACAATTTAGCTACAAATTCATATTTATCAGTCAAACCGCTGTAAACACCCACAATCTTCAGCAGCACTGCAGTGTCTCCCTATGCTCCTGCTTTCCCTGCGTTTTATATCTAACAAACTCGCAAAAGATATGTGAACATTTCATATTACTTACACATGCTTATTCCGAATATATGTGAAAGACACTTGTCAGATTTTATTTTAGAAAGCGGGCGTGAATTTTAGCTGTGTGCTCTTCATTTTTTGTCTGATTCAGGCAGCTAACATTGCTAACAGCAATGCTAAAAGCTTCTCTGTTTACACAGCGCAAAAGCGTGTGCTTGTAGGGGTGTGACATGGTGACATGAGCTGAACAAGTATATTCAAAATCTCTGTAGTGTTTACTATAAATTATGTATCACAATCACAATCACAATTATTAGCCCCCCTGAATTATTAGCACCCCTGTTTTTTCCCCCCATTTTCTGTTTAATGGAGAGAAGATTTTTCCAACACATTTCTAAATACAATAGTTTTAATAACTCATTTCTAATACCTGATTTATTTTATCTTTGCCATGATGACAGTAAATAATATTTTACTAGATATTTTTCAAGACACTTCTATACAGCTTAAAGTGACATTTAAAGGCTTAACTAGGTTAATTAGGTTAACTAGGCAGGTTAGGGTAATTAGGCAAGTTATAGTATAATGATGGTTTGTTCTGTAGACTATCGAAACAAAATATAGTTCGATAATATAGTCTAAAGGGGCTAATAACTTTGACCCTAAAATCATTTAAAAATAATTAAAAACTGCTTTTCTTCTAGCCAAAATAAATCAAATAAGACTTTCCCCAGAAGAAAAAATATTATCAGACATACTGTGAAAATTTCCTTGTTCTGTTAAACATCATTCGGGAAATATTCCAAAAAAAAAAAAAAAATGAAAGGTGGGCTTCTGGAGAAAGTCTTATTTGTTTTATTTCGGCTAGAATAAAAACAGTTTTTAATTTTTTAAACACCATTTTAAGGACAAAATTATTAGCCCCTTTAAGCTAATTTTTTTTTGATAGTCTACAGAACAAACCATCATTATACAATAACTTGCCTAATTACCCTAACCTGCCTAGTTAACCTAATTAGCCTAGTTAAGCCTTTAATTGTCACTTTAAGCTGTATAGAAGTGTCTTGAAAAATATCTAGTCAAATATTATTTACTGTCATCATGGCAAAGAGAAAATAAATCAGTTATTAGAGATGAGTTATTAAAACTATTATGTTTAGAAATGTGTTGAAAAAATCTGCTCTTCATTAAACAGAAATTGGGGAAAAAATAAACAAGTGGTATAATAATTCAGGGGGGCTAATAATTCTGGCTTCAACTGTGTGTGTGTGTATATATATAATGATTTGTTTTTTATGTGGGCAGCTGGGATATTTTGGACATTTTGCAAATTACTGTAAATAATATTTAGGATGAGATATTTCTTTCAAGGTTTTGTATTGGCAAAGGCTTGTATTCCTGTGTCCGCTCTCTTCTGTTAGTACGTATATGCGTTTTTCTGTAAGAATCCACCACTCTCTACTATTATTAACTTATAATAATGTGTGTGTGTGTGTGTGTGTGTGTGTGTGTGTGTGTGTGTGTGTGTGTGTGTGTGTGTGTGTGTGTGTGTGTGTGTGTGTGTGTGTGTGTGTGTGTGTGTGTGTGTGTGTGTGTGTCACAGGGTTCACAGGGTCACAGTAATTTGCCACAGGTTGGATTTGTGCTAATGCTATGTGCAGTGACCAAGTGAACCCAGAAAATTGATAAATTTTAAAACCTTTCCATACTTACATCCACCACAAAAACAAACTGAAGTGCCTGAAGAAGAAACTGAAGATGAATATTCTGCAAGAGGCCGGGCATGCTTGCTATAAAACATGGCCTGGTGCTCGTCTAAATAACTGCAGCGTGTATCCTCCTCACTAAACAGCTTTATTTCCCTTGATTCCTCTTTATACTGGGAGTTGCAGGCCAATATTGCTGCACATACATTTATTCTAATTGTTCTGGTGGGATTGTGTGTGCATGTGCTTATACACAAAATGGAAAAAGTGGGAGTGATATGTTTAGAAAAGCATACTCAAATACATGATAATTATGTATGTACAATTAAAATAACAGTACACATTATTATATGCCTAACGATGCTGGCAACCGAGTTAAAAATCCAAGTGAAGAGTTTGGTTGCAAAACATTTGGATTTTATTATTGGAAATCACTGTTCAGATGTACCTTAATCTATGTGTGATTTGCTGCCATTAATAACATTAAAGAATGTACATTTTAGGGCTACTACAAAATGTTGTTTTTCACAAAACGCGATATCTGCCAGACCGGTTTCTTTACAAAGTGTGATATAACGGATATAGAATGTTCTGTGCCAGCTTAGCATCCCCTGGGAAGAGAGTCACAGCCGATGAAGTGCTGTGCCTGGAAACGCAACTGGTGTGATCAGATCTCTTTCAAACAGACTAGACAAAAAGTTATGCTCATGCACCCAACAGTCTTGCTGCTTTCAAGAGCTCCAGCACCGGTTGCTTTCGCTTTGACCATTCTTTGATGCGAGCTTGTGTCGCGGACTCGATGCAACAGAGACAAGAACTGTGACACCGCGGCTCCGCCCGCTCTGATCTTACAGGTTTGGTTTTCAGCAACAGTGTGGAAGGAGCCTCCACTCTTTGTGTAACAAGCTACAAGTCGTTTATCTAACTAACTTAATCTTACTTATCAAACAAAACATTGATTAACTAGCTTTTCTTAATGGGATTACAGTAGAATATAGCCTAAGGTGGATATATAGCATTTTGCAAATAAAAAAAGTTGTTATGTTGTGTACGTTCTGGCCAAAACTAACTCAGAATCTTATTATTATTAATCAATCTTTGTATATATTATTCCATATATTTATGATGTATTGTTTTTTAAGATGTTTGACAATGTTAAGATAAATATGTTGCATTTCGCCATGGTTTTTGACTTATTTATGGACATAAAATTGAATAAAAAATATCCTGGATTTGAATAATATTGTGTTCCTGGCCTTCACTGAGCTCAAGTAATAGTTTAATGTTCAAAAATTGTGAAGGAACTTGACTGTTGATGTCTTAAATAATAATGTCAAATAACCAACATTTCTCAAAATGGATATATCTCGTTTTTCAACTAAACTCTACAAGAATAGTCAGTCAGACGATGGAGCAAACGGGAGGAAATGCAGGAAATCCAGATGGCGTATTTGAGAAACAGGCAAACAGTCAATACAGGTAGAAGCCTGGATAAACACAGAACAAGGCTTGGAACAGGAAACACTAAACAAGGCTAGGATCAGGCAAGACATGGCAAGGAAATGCAAGACTCAGCAATGTGAGTGAGGTGTATATAGTCCATGAAATCAGTGGGAAGGAACAGCAGCTGTCTGTTTGTGTCCAAATGACTGTCACCTGTGACAGAAGTGATTGGTGCAAAGCATCCTGGTAGTTGTAGTTCATGTGGTGGCCGATGTGTAGTTCTCCAGCACTGGTGATCGTGACATTATATATTGAAATCTCTAATTTAGTGTATCAAATATGTAGCAATGCAAAATAAACTGTGTGGAATTCTCAAACTTGTGACTTTAGTTTTATGTGACCTATATATATATATATATATATATATATATATATATATATATATATATATATATATATATATATATATATATATATATATATATATTTAGCTTTATTTAATACACCCAGCATTCACTGCAAAAAAAAAAAAAAAAAAATGTTTGGTTAGACACAATTCCTTCACATTGTCCCAACACAACTCAATAATTTAAGTTGAGCATAAAACAATGAAGTAATGCCCAAATAACTTAAGAATTGTGTTGTTTAAACTAAATAAGTAGATTTAACAAGCAGTAAAGTCATTTTTTTGAGTGTTGGTAGGCATAAGAATAGTCCCTCAACAATTTTATTTATTTATTTTTTTGACAATTCTATAAAATAAGGATACAAAAAATACTTTTTGAAAAAAGTACAACCTAAAGGGTTTCTTTTAAAGTTTTGTTCACCTAAAAATAAAAATTGTACTATTCATTTCTCACCCTCGGTTCATTGGCAATTGTTTTTTGGACCTTTGTTCTTTGGAACAAAAGTTAAGATATTTTAGATGAAATCCTGGAGCTCTCTTATCCTCCACAGAAAGCAATGCTCAAAGTCCAGAAAAAGAACTAAAAACATTGTCAAAACATTCTATGTTACAGTGGTTATTGCCCATGGAAAATGTTGATCTCACACAGAAGAAATAAGTACATAAACTACACAGGCTAATTCTGAAAACGTAGCCCTATATACATTTCTGGAGATTGCGAATTATGTATCCAGAAGTACGTATGGTTGCATTTCATGTTTAAAACAAATGCTACGTGGCGGTATGATGTCGTTCCTTTTCACGATCACGAGCTGACCGTCTACCTCTATGTGAACGGCCACGTATGTCGGCGGACTTGAAAAACAGAGAGGAGCTGACCATGACAACAGGGTTTAAGTCAGGCGAAGAATGGTTCTAGAAAGCAGGAAAGACAAAAACAGAAGCCAAAAAAATTAAATAATAATAAACAAATAAATAAATAACAGGGAGAATGTGGTAAAATCTGAAAATGTGGTAAAAATCCGACGAGTGGGCTTTTCTTTTTCCGGATTTTTTTTTTTTTTAAACTGTCGGTTGGGTGGGTAGGTGGGTTGGTTAAAACAAGTGGGTGGGTGGGTGGGTCAATCGGTGCTTTTGAAAACACTATTGGTTGGATTTAGGAAAGGAGGAGGGTGGGTCAGTCAGTCAGTCTACAGCGGCCTCTGGTGGATTTACGCGAGAACAGCAGGCGCAAATGGCACTCGTAAGAGAAATTTGAGAATGTACATCTCAAAAAATGTACACAGCCCCCACTAGTGGATTCGCAAAAAAAAAAAAAAACGTAGCCCCTGGGAGGTATTTAGCACTCTCCAGAAATGTATAAAGTGGTAAGTTTTCAAAATGAGCCTGGGTTGTACATAAAGCCATTCTTACAGTTTTTTTGGTGTAAAAAGGTGTTCTTGAAGCTTCGTATGATTACACTTGAACCATATATTGGAACTGTTTATTTTGCTGTAGGATGAGAGAACGCTCAGATTTCATCTAAAATATCTCAATATGTGCTCAAAAGATGAGCAAATGTCATCCCACAACATTCATCCGTTTATTTTGTATTTTCTATTCTTTTTTCATTTTCCCTTTATTAATCAGGGGTCTCCACAGCGGAATGAACCACCAACTTATCCAGCATATGTTTTTAAGCAGCGGATGCCCTTCCAGCCGCAATCCAACACTAAGAAACACCCATATCCTCTTGCATTCACACACCTACACTACAGCCAATTTAACTTATTCAATTCACTTATAGCACATGTCTTTGGACTGTGGGGGAAACCGGAGCACCCAGAGGAAACCCACGCCAACACGAGGAGAACATGCAAACTTCACACAGAAATGCCAACTGACCCAGCTTGGGCTCGAACCAGCGACTTTCTTGCTGTGAGGCGATCGTGCTACCCACTGCGGCACCATGATGCCCCATTGCACAACATGATGGCGAGTAATTAATAACACAATGTTAACCCTTTAAGTGTACATATCAGTACATATGTGGTTAAGCATGCCAACACATAGCACCATGGTGCTCACGGCGACCCAAGTTCCATTCCCGGCTTGAGGTCCTGCCGATCCTTCCCCTCTCTCTGCATCCAATGCTTTCCTGTCTGTTCTCCTCTATCCTTTCCCAATAAAAGGTAAAAAGCCCCTAAAAAATAATTATACAAAATGTTTTGACATTGTATATGTATATGACATTGTAAATGACAGATTTATACCTACATGGTATAGTTACTACTAGGTAATACCTCATGCCAGTAGTAGTTTTAGCTATAAAGCATCACACATATTACTTTCCATATGAATATGCAGCATGTGCTTGTGTGAGAGAGAAGTGTGAATGGGTATCGGGGCAGCAGTCAGACCTCCTGGCCGCGAGCCAGTGTGGGATAGTTGGTGTCCCTGTGCCAGCTGGCAGGCCTCTTTCCCATCTGTTGAGGTGAGCAAGTGTGCAGTGATGTCAGCTAGTGCTCCGCTCAGCCCAGTCCAGATTTACTGAGGGAACCTCCAGCTGGACCAGACACATCGTGCATGCTACTACCGCAAGGCAGGATGTGTAGCATTTAAATCAGCAGCGCTGGAGTGATGTGTTACCAGTACGATGTGTAATGTAATCAGATTACTCTTTTGAAGTTAAAAAGTTACTTTTGAAAATTCAAACTTGATCAAATCGCTATAGTTATTTGATACAAATAGCATTGATGCTGTTGAATTACAGTTTGTTTTGATGGTCATGTTGACTATATAACTTTTATGTAACTTGAAATTTTGTATTTGTAGAGTATTAGCAGACCAGCTAAATGTTACCATGGTTTAAAGGAATAGTTCACCCAAAAAAGAAAATTACCCCATACTTTACTTACCCTTAAGCCATCCTGACTGTGACTCTACTTTCAGATGAACAAATTTAAAGCAGTTTTAATTTTAAACAACATTGTTTAAATAATGGGCGTCACGGTGGCGCGGTGAGTAGCACACACAGCAACAAGGTCGCTGATTTGAGCCCCAGCTGGGTCAGTTGGCATTTCTATGTAGAGTTTGCATGTTCTCCCTGTGTTCGCGTGGGTTTCCTTTGGGTGCTCCGGTTTCCCCCACAGTCCAAAGACATGTGGTACAGGTAAACTGAATGAGCTAAATAGGCTGTAGTGGATGTGAGTGTGTGCAAGAGTGTATGGGTGTTTCCCAGTATTGGATTGGGGATGAAAGGGCATCCGCTGCGTAAAACATGTGCTGGATAAGTTGGTGGTTCATTCTGCTGTGGCGACCCCTGATTATTAAAGGGACTAAGCCGAAAAGAAAATGAATGAATGAATGAATGAATGATTTATTGTCCAAGATAAATCTTGCTTTATACATTGTTGCTACAGTTTTAACCAATTTTGATATCACATTATTTATTTGTGGATTCCAACTAATTTTATGATCCAATCCAACACCAAGAGTCTTAATTACATATACTCTTTCTATAACTTCACTCGGGCGACGTGGTGGCGCAGTCAGTAGTGCTGTTGCCTCATAGCAAGAAGATCGCTTGTTCGAACCTCGGCTTGGTCAGTTGGCATTTCAGTGTGGAGTTTGAATGTTCTCCCCACGTTCGTGTGGGTTTCCTCCGGGTGCTCCGGTTTCCCTATAAGTCCAAAACATGTGGTACAGGTGAATTGGGTAAGCTAAAATTGTCCGTAGTGTATGAGTGTGAATGAGAGTGTATGTGTGTTCCCCAGAGATGGGTTGCAGCTGGAAGGGCATGCGCTGTGTAAAACATATGCTGGATAAGTTGGCGGTTCATTCCGCTGTGGCGACCCCAGATTAATAAAGGGACTAAGCCGAAAAGAAAATAAACGAATGAATGAATATAACTTCATCATCAATTTTTAAATCTATTATGACTACTATTTAATTTCCCAAATAACATGACCTTTCATTCATTCATTCATTCATTTTGGATGTTTCATTATGGATGTTTCCCAGACATGGGTTGCAGCTGGAAGGGCATCCACTGCATAAAACGTGCTGGATAAGTTGGTGGTTCATTCCACTGTGGCGACCCCGGATTAATAAAGGAACTAAGCTGAAAAGAATGAACATAAATCTGAATATGAGCCTGATCAAGAGAAGATAAAACTTCAACTCTGGATCGGGATAGCGGGAGACAGAAGCAAAGCGAGTCAGCCAGAAAACATGACAGAAGAGGTAACTGTGGGCTCATTTTCACTTGGCGCATAATAGTGAAGTAAACTGAATGTCAGTGGTGTTAGTAAACTGAATATTTATGTTTCATACAATTTTTGTTTGTAGTTCCATGTTTGTTTGTTTTTTTACCCATTGTTGACCCTTAACGTTATATTGCACAAAATAACTAAAGGCCGTTCAGAAATTTGATATTTTTTTCGCTAAAACTGCTCAGTAACATTCCGGGAAAACTGAAATTGATCGGTGGACGTCGGAAATTATTCATTTACAAAATATGCACTGGGTCACCCCAATTTAGCACTTCCAGTTTGTTATTTCAACCATGCCATCAGAACATGTGGGATTTGTTTGGTTTTGGGTGGTTGTTTTGATTTGGTTGTACCTATTTCACAAGTCCACAGAATAGCCATTTGTTAGCTGATTGTAATAGTATAAACACCTAAAAAACATGAGTGTGTGCACAGAAAGGAGGTTTCGGGACAGCAGCTTGCCTGGGGTGCTGTGTGTGCAGAAATCCACAAACACACGTACGCAGTGTTGTCTTTGGCAGCCTTATCGGTCTGTTTGTGTTTGTATATGCATCTGCCCTTGCATGTAGATGTGATGTTAATGTGGGATGCGCCGCTATATGCCTGTATGAGTCTGTGTATGAGTGTGTGTGTGTGTGGCTGAGGTGTTTACCACTCTTTAAAAGCGTCAGTGGGTGCAGGCAGATTAATAAACAGAAGGTAATGGCAGAAGGAGTCTATATTTATTTTTTATCTTAAATGGTGCTTGTTTGTCAGGCTGGATGAATATTGAGTGTGAAATTGCGATCAGGGGCGACACATGCCAGTGCTCAGCCTTATCTCTGCGCTGCAGGCGGACACAGCTGCCTTATCGGCCCTCCGCAGGAGCGCCACCTCTCTTGGCGCTCTCCAAACCGCCACATTCCCTTTGTATCAGCCTGGAGAAGCCTGTTTACCTTTCAGTGGCTTGATATTCCTATTAGAGCTGCTCCTATTTACTCGTTTCCTTTATGCCGTGTGCAGTCTCTCATCTTTTTCAGCTTTCTTTTTTTTCCGTCTCGCTCACTCCCCCTTCGACCTCCTAACACACCGCTGGGTGGCTTGTTTGGTTTCGTCTCTCTGAAGGGACCCCAGTGCAGCCTTTCATATTCCTTCTTGTCTGTCTGTCTGTCTGTCTTTTTTTGATGGCTGGATACATGGCATTATGACTTCAGGAACGTTGTTTCGTGTCAGACTTTAATAATATTCAAGAAAACCAACAGTGACACATGTATAGTACATTGTCTCTCATTGTTCAGCCGTGCTGTTCCTCGTTAAATTGTCACATTTAAGGAATATCTGGCCACTGTGGCATACTGAGGGAAAACAGACATAGTGTGACTTCATACCTCAGATATGCATTCACTGTGAACACAAACTCGTGCATCTACTACTGCATCTATTAAATGTTCACGCATACAGCACATACAAACCCTTGTTTGTGTCTGTGCATCCAAGTTATATACACTTATATATATATATATATATATATATATATATATATATATATTATATATATATATATATATATATATATATATATATATATATATATATACTCACTGGCCCCTGGACTGGATCCCATTTTGCTTTCAGAACTACATTAATCCTTTGTGCATAGATTCAACAAGGTACTGGAAATATTCCTCAGAGATTTTGGTCCATATTGACATGACAGTGAACTCATTGTCATGTTCAAAAAACCAGTCTGAGATGATTCGCGCTTTATGACATGGCACGTTATCCTGCTGGAAGTAGCTATCAGAAGAGGTGTACACTGTGATCATAAAGGGATGGACAAGCGCAGCAACAATACAAAGGTAGGCTGTGGTGTTGACATGATGCTCAATTGGTACTAATGGGCCCAAAGTTTGCCAAGACAATATCCCCCACACCATTACACCACCACCACCAGCATGAACCTTTGATACAAGGCAGGATAGAGCCATGCTTTCATGTTGTTGACTCCAAATTCTGACCCTACCATCCGAATGTCGCAGCAGAAATCGAGACTCTTCAGACCAGGCAACGTTTTCCAATCTTCAATTGTCTAATTTTGGTGAGCCTGTGCAAATTGTAGCCTCAGTTTCCTGTTCTTAGCTGACAGGAGTGGCACCCGATGTGGTCTTCTGCTGCTGTAGCCCATCCGCCTCAAGGTTGGACGTGTTGTGCGTTCAGAGATGCTCTTCTGCATACCTCGGTTGAAAACCCTAGAGATGGTTGGCTGTGAAAATTCCAGTAGATCAGCAGTTTCTGAAATACTCATAACAGCCCATCTGTCTACATGTCTATATGTCTAAATGCATTGAAATGCTACCATGTGATTGGCTGATTAGAAATTTGCGTTAACAGGCAGTTGGATAGGTATACCTAATAAAGTGAGTGTATATATACGCACTGTATATATAAGCACTGTATCAGTGTGGTTTATTTATAAACTAATTTCGAGAGGATCACGTGCTTATGATCAACACGGCTGGCACCTTATCAGCTCCGTAATCTGCCCTATTAGATGATTAGGGACACACTATAAATAACCAGGGATTTCACTCCAGTTATCTTCGTCTCGAAGTTCCCCACCCTTCCACCCTTACTTCCACCCATTCCTATAGGGCGACACGATGGCCCAGTGACTAGCACTGTTGCCTCACAGCAAGAACGCCGCCGATTGAGCCGGTTAGCGTTTCTGTGTGGAGTTTTCATGTTCTCCCCATGTTTGCATGGGTTTCCCCCGGGTTCCCCGGTTTCCTCCCACCGTCCAAAAACATACACCATAGCCAATCGACTAAACCAAATTATTACCTAAGACAACCTTAGTTTACACTTTTCACACGGCGATAAGCGGGGGAGTTCTCGAGACCTTCCTGAGCTCGAACTCCCCTCTCGCCCTTCTAACGGGAGGGAGCCCCGGGCTCGAGGATATACGAGCTCAGGGCTCTCTCCCGCGACAGCATGCCAATTACGCTTTATTGATTATCAGCTAAGTGTGAACTCTTGAAATTTAATTAAAGTTAGAAAATCCACGCTGGTTCGAGTCCCTGCTTGGACAGTTGGCATTTCTGTGTGGAGTTTGCATGTTCTCCCCGTGTCTGTGTGGTGTCCCATTTCTATTGAGCTGGAAGGCGTAGGGCTAAGGGGAAGAGCTAGATAGCACTTGAAACTGAGATTTTTCAGAACCGCACTCAAAACCAAGAGGTATGAACATTTTCTAGATTACATCCGCTACAACGAACATCAGGGGATGCACAAATTATTATTTTTTGTCATTAATAAGAATTTTTACAACAAACAAGCACATGTTTTAATATATATTCATAACTGGGTTCATGTTTTACCATCATGCTTTTTAAAAAAATCACTAAAATAAAAAAAAAATACTCCATCAGAAAAGTCTAGTGGCTGGGAATGAGCTTTTTACAGTGTCTGGTATGATAATGTAGGTTTTGTGTGTTTACATAGATGAAAATGGCCACGGTGTAAATGCACAATACAGTTACGAGCTTATTGCCACACTATATTGTTATGATAACGTGATATCGTTGCCTTCAGTGATTTCCTAAAGATAAATACCAAAAAATAACACAACTGGAATAACTACAGCAGTCACAGTCGTCAATCTCATACTGTATGTAGTAAGAGCTTGCTATGACATATGATGACATGTGTTGTAGTGCTGTCCCATTTCTTAGGGGTAAATTTTGAAGGGGTAGAGGTACAACAAAAGAATTGGGATCAAGCCTTACTTTCACGGAGCCGTGTACCTGTCTCAGAGCATGAATACTTTCAAACAGACATAGAGATATTCAGCGAAGAATATAAGTCATAGGGAAAAAGTTAATTCTAAATTTAAACTCAAAATGCATACAATTTACATATGTGTATTGACCCGTGGAGGTCATATGGAACAGTTTAGTATTATATTGAGTATTGTGGCATATTGTGAATCTATATATACAAAAAGTGCCACAAGCAAAACATAACTAACTAAATGTCTTGCTTTGGCTTGTGATGGAGGTTTTGGTAGATGAAATAGGTCCTCAAAATCAGGCAAAATGTAATGTTTAGTGGGTTTATAATCACCAAAGGGTGTAAGTGTCCTGAACAGATTTGGTAATAGGCTTTTTTTTCACACGTGCTATGAGCAGTAGACCAATTGCAACAGCTGTCTGACCAATCAGATAAAAACAGGCTCTCAGAAAGGAGCGTTTACTAAGAACAAACTTTCAAATGAATCATTTGAGAATGTTTGAGAAATTAGGTGATTTTTTTATTTCTAATATAAGGACATGACAGTCTTTTTGCATGCATGTAAACCAACTGGTATGTCACAATTTGTTAAAATTTTATATTTCATTCATTAATTTTCCTTCGGCTTAGTTCCCTATTAGGGGTAGCCACATCGGAATAAATCACCAGCCACAAGTGAATCTTTCCAGCCGCAACCCAGTATTGGGAAACACCCATACACTTGCACATTCACACATTCATTCATACACGTGAGTGACAATGCTAACCGCTGAGCCACCGTGCCGCCCAAAATGTTATATTTACTTAATTTAATTCAAAATTTATTTAGCATTATTGTTTGTGACGACGACTGTGAACCATTAACTAAACATTAAGAAGAGGTAAAGTGGCTTTTAGAGCAGATCTGGAGTTTATGTTCATGACCTCTTATAGTGAGATGGCAGATGCTGAAAATCCCACAATGACACATGTTTCAGTTTACTCTAGAATTCTCAAGAGATGAGATTTCATAGTTTCCCAGTCTTAAAATAGTCTTTTTGTGTAAGGTCTAATAATCAAAGACACTAATCAAAATGTGTAAATTCCTTTAATTAAACGCTGTTAATATGCCAAATTACTAAAATCTAATTTTCACCTTTTATAATATGCTAACAACCACATTACAAAAACAGGTGGTAAAGAGAAAGCCATTATAAATATGATATCTGCAATGCATACTTGCATGGAGGAATATTTGATAATGTTTTAACAATTTTACAATTAAATGTAAGCTTAAAATATAGTAAAACAAACTAAATGAATTAAAAAATAAAATGAAATAAAAAATAAATAAATAAATAAATAAAATGAAAAATAAATAAAATGAAAAATTTAATTTAATTTAATTTAATTTAATTTAATTTAATTTAATTTAATTTAATTTAATTTAATTTAATTTAATTTAATTTAATTTAACTTAATTAGAGGGGCGAGGTGGTTAGCAGTGTCGCCTCACAGTAAGAAGGTCACTGGTTGGAGCGAATGAAATGAAATGAAATAAAAAATAAAAATGAAACAAACAAAAAAAATTAATAAATACAATACGATACAATAAAACTAAAATTAAATTAAATTAAAAATAAAATAAAATAAAATAATACAAAAATAAAACAAAACATAACATAACAAAATTAAATTAAATTAAAAATAAAACAAAATAAAACAAAAATAAATAAAATAAAACAAAACAAAAAAATTAAATGAAATAAAATATTAAATAAAATAAAATATTAAATAAAAAAATAAATAAATAATAAAATTAAATAAACAAAAATTAAATTAAATAAATGAAATGAAATAAAATAAAATAAAATGAAATGAAAAATAAAATAAAAAACAAAATAAAATAAAACAAAAATAAAAAATAAAACAAAATAAAATAACACTAAATTAAATTAAATTAAATTAATTAAACAAAAACAAAATAAAATAAAATAGGTGGCTAAGTGGTTAGCACTGTCACCTCACAGCAAGAGGGTCACTGGTTGGGTCAGTTGGCATTTCTTTGTGGAGAATATTTTGCAAGTTTGCATATTATCCCCGTGTTGGTGTGGGTGTTCTCCGGGTGCTCCGGTTTCCCCCACAGTCCAAAGACATCCACTGTAGGTGAATTGAATCTAAATTGGCCATAGTGTATGTGTGTGTATGGGTGTTTCCCAATACTGGGTTGCAGCTTGAAGGGCATCGCTGTGTAAAACATATGCTGGATAAGTTGGTGGTTCATTCTGCTGTGGCGACGCCTGATAAATAAAGGGACCAAGCCAAAGGACAATGAATGAATGAAAATAAAATAAAATCTGCTGGGTTGCAGCTAGAAGGCCATTCGATGCGTAAAAAAAATATGCTTGAGTAATTGGCGGTTGATTCTGCAGTGGTGACCCCTGAGAGATCAGAGTCTAAGCCAAAGGATAGGGAGAGTGAGTGAGTGAGTGAGTGAGTGAGTGAGTGAGTGAGTGAGTGAGTGAGTGAGTGAGTGAGTGAGTGAGTGAGTGAGTGAGAGAGTGATAATATATAAATAGGGTGATTGTGCAAAAATAAAATGAAGTGAGTTGTGCACAAAACACACATTTTAATCAAACTGCATTGCAGGTATCCAAGATTGTCAGAATAAACCTCCTGGAAAACTAATCATGTGACCAGAATTGCTGGTTTAATGAGTAAAACTATGCAGTTGTAAAATGACACAAGCTGTGAGGGACAAGCATGAATGGGAGAGTCAACAGAAGATCTAAAGGCTGTCTTGTGTGATGTTTTAGGGGCATGAGTGACTCTGGTGGTCTCAGGGGTTCAGGAGGGCTTTGCTTTTTCATCTGTGTATCCAGGCTCTCTGGAGACTGAATAGGACACACACCGCCCCAGGACCAGCAACACAAACCCCGCTTTAACAGGCTCTCTGTGGCTGTTGATCACAGATTTCTGCAGGCCTTTGTACAGACAAAGAAAGAAAGAGAGAGAGAGAGAGAGAGAGTGAGAGAGAGAAAGAGAGAGAGAGATTCTGCTTCCAGGTCTACCGAATAACTTATTCCGAATCTTATCAGATGCAAATGCTATATGAGCTACTAGTCGAACGTTTCAAGCGATTTAGATTGTTTTAATATGTTTGAAAGATGTCTTTAATGCAGATATAGTGTAATGTTGTGAAATATTTCAATAATTTAAAACAAATCATTTTTATTTTATTTTCGGCTTAGTCCCTTTATTAATCAGGGGTCGCCACAGCAGAATCAACCGCCAACTTATCCAGCATATGTTTTACGCAGCGGATGCCCTTCCAGCTGCAACCCATCTCTGGGAATCATCCATACACACTCATTCACACACATACACTTCGGCCAATTTAGCTTATTCAATTCACATGTACTGCATGTCTTCGGACTGTGGGGGAAACCGGAGCACCTGGAGGAAACCCACGCGATCACGGGAAGAACATGCAAACTCCACACAGAAATGCCAACTGACCCAATCGAGGCTCGAACCAGTGACCTTCTTGATGTGAGGCAAGAGCGTTACCCACTGTGCCACCATGCTGCGTCAATTTAAAACAAATGATGTCTATTTCAATTTATTTTATTCTCATAATGCAAAACTGAAGTTTTAGCAGCCATTAAACCTGTGATATTACTAGTCTCACTGATATGCTGATAATCTCATTGTCTATATACGAAGGTCATCTATATACTTGTTTAGTATGCTTTATTGACAATATTTACATTATTTATTTATATTTATCCTCAATATGATGGTAAAAATTACTATTTATAACTTTTCATTTATATTTGATTACTGGAAAAAAATCCACAACAATGTTAAGTAACAGTAATAATTAATAATAATAATAATAATAATAATAATAATAATAATAATAATAATAATAATAATAATAATAATAATAATAATTCCTTACAATTTTATAGGGCTTTTCTGGACACTCAAAGCACTATACACATTTTTGGGGGAATCTCCTCATCCACCACCAGTGTGCAGCATCCACCTGGATGATGCGATGGCAGCCATATTGCGCCAGACCACACACCACACACCAGCTGATTGGTGGAGACAGAGTGATGAAGCCAATTATGATATGGGGATGGTTAGAAGGCTATGATGGACAGAGGCCAGAGGGCAGATTTGGCCAGGATGCCGGGTTAAACCCCTACTCTTTTTCGAAGGACATCCTGGGATTTTTACGACCACAGAGAGTCGGGACCTCGGTTTACTGTCTCATCCGAAAGACGTAATATTAACACCAATCAGCATATTACAATGACTTAAATGCATTACAATAGAAAAGTAATAAGATAGTAATTTAATAAAATTTCCCAACTTTATTGTGTTTTTTTATTGTTATATTGCTTTTTTTAGTATGCTTTATTCACAATATTTACATTTATTAATTTATGTCTATTATCAATATGATGATAAAATTACCTTTTATTATAACTTTTCTTTGTGACGCAGTGGCGCAGTAGGTAGTGCTGTTGCCTCACAGCAAGAAAGTTGCTGGTTCGAGCCTCGGCTGGGTCAGTTGGCATTTCTGTGTGGAGTTTGCATGTTCTCCCTGCGTTCGCGTGGGTTTCCTCTGGGTGCTCCGGTTTCCCCCACAGTCCAAAAACATGCGGTACAGGTGAATTGGGCAGGCTAAATTGTCCGTAGTCCATGGGTATGAATGAGTGTGTTTGGATGTTACCCAGAGATGGGTTGCAGCTGGAAGGGCATCCGCTGCGCAAAACGTGCTGGATAAGTTGCCGGTTCATTCCGCTGTGGCAACCCCAGATTAATAAAGGGACTAAGCCCAAAAGAAAATGTATGAATGAATAACTTTTCATTTAGCGTTGATTGCTGATATAAATCCACAGAAATATTCATTCATTTATTTTCTTTATGGCTTAGTCCCTTTATTAATTTGGGGTTGCCACAGTGGAATGAACCGCCAAATTATCCAGCATATGTTTTACGCAGCAGATCACTGATTTTACAACCCATCACTGGGAAACACCCATACACTCTCATCCACTCATGCACTACGGACAATTTTAGCTTACCCAATTCACTTGTGTGACTTTGTACTTGTGGGGGAAATCGGTGCACCCGGAGGAAACCCACGCGAACGCAGGGAGAACATGCAAACTCCACACAGAAACGCCAACTGACCCAGCCGAGGCTCGAACAAGCGATCTTCTTGCTGTGAGGCGACAGCACTACCTACTGCACCACCACGTCGCCTAAATAAAAATGTGGTGGTGAAAAATGTTATTTTGTGCTAATATAAGAGCAGTTAAAACAGACCGGTCAATTTTGACCAGGAACACTAAAGTAAGGGGCGGGATGTGAACACGACATGAGGGTTAACTCAATATTGAGTGAACAAAAAAATTAGGCAGCGATCATTTTTTTTTACAGTGTAGCAGCAGTAATGCATGCAAAGAGAATGAGAATTTGTTCAGGTTCTACAAAAACATTGGAACAGTTACACTTTTCTGACTAACAATGAACAAAGAAGTGTACTAAAGTGTTAATTGATCTTCTTGACACAACATCAATATGCAGGGTATTGAGACTTTAAGACTGATCAGCTCATCTCTAGCCAAAGCTGTGCATTAAAGGGATTTTTAGCAAGCGAATGACTTTTTTTCTTACTACATTGACTGAAGATGAAGGATGTGTGCTGCATTCATGAGGCAGTGATGGCACGTGAGCGAGCGAGTGCGCGGTGCCCTATCTGTTAGTGTGAAGGGTACTCAGATTCCTCTGGCACTGGGCCTGCTTGGCTGCGCTCTGACTGGCTGTTGTTTTTATCAGGCTTCTTCACACCAGGCTTGACTCGGGGCACGCAGCCTGTGGATAAGTGAAACAAACACAGCCTGTGCTTAGCAACACTGTGCGGCATGGCTGGAAGGAGCCTGATAACCAAACAAGCCAGCAGAGGGACAGCGGTGGAACCCAAGGGCCTCACAGACCCAGGACAGGAAGACGTAAGCTTAAAACCAGTAGACATAAGAGGACATGTCAATGCCTTTCATACAGGGCAAAACTCACTGAGAACACGCTGTTTTCTTTACAAGAGGACAGGAGTAAATACAAAATAGAAATATATAAGCGATACAAAACACTTGTTAAATAGTTGTCCTGCCTAGCACCATGTCCTAACAACATGTGACACAACAAGCAATTTGGCTTAATTTTGATCAAACGCAACACGAAATGACAGAAACATTTAAACACCAGTCACTCATTTAAATATCAATATATTGTATTAAATAAATCTAACTGATTCATATTAAACTTCTTTAGCATTATTAAAAATACAGTAGATAGGTTGCTGAGGGACTTACACTCACCATTAGGTACACCTGTCCAACTGCTTGTTAACACAAATTTCTAATCAGTCAATCACATGGCACATTTGAACGTGGCATGGTTCTTTGTGCCAGACAGGCTGGTCTGAGTATTTCAGAAACTTCTGATCTACTGGAATTTCCACGCACAACCATCTCTAGGGTTTACAGTGACTGATCCGAAAAAGAGAAAATATCCAGTGAGCGGCAGTTCTGTAAGCACAAATGCCTTGTTGATGCCAGAGGTCAGAGGAGAATGGCCAGACCGGTTCAAGCTGATAAAAAGGCAACAGTAACTCAAATAAGCACTCGTTACAACCGAGATATGCAGAAGAGCATCTCTGAATGCACAATACGTCTAACCTTGAGGTGGATGGGCTACAGCAGCAGAAGACCACACCGGGTGCCACTCCTGACTCCTAAGAACAGGTAACTGAGGCTACAATTTGCACAGGCTCACCAAAATTAGACAATTGAAGATTGGAGAAACGTTGCCTGGTCTGATGAGTCTCGTTTTCTGCTGCGACTTATATGGCAGGGACAGAATTTGGCATCAACAACATGAAAGCATTGATCCATCCTGCTTTGTATAAATGGTTCAGGCTGCTGGTGGTGTAATGGTGTGGGGGATATTTCCTTGGCACATTTTGCGCCCATTAGTACCAATTGATCATCATGTCAACACCACTTTCTTGAACATGACAATGAGTTCACTTTACTCAAATGGCCTCAACAGTCACCAGAGCTCAATCCAATAGAGCACCTTTGAGATGTGATGGAATATTTCCAGTACCTTGATGAATCTATGCCACGAAGGATTAAGGCAGTTCTGAAGGCAAAACGGGGTCCAACCCTCTACTACTAAGGTGTTCCTAATAAAGTGGCCGGAGTGTATGTTGTTGGTTTGAACACTGTTGCTAGTTATTTTATTTTCAAGATCTGAGGTGAACAATCTGCTGCTGCTTTCAGAATGGCAGTGAATATCACATGAAATGGTATTCAAACTCGCATTAGTAGCATTTAAAACTGAATATAGCACATAATCAGCACCTAAGGTGATCATTCTCATAGTAGTTTATGCTGTTGTTCAGCCGCAACAGAAATAGAAACTCTTTCTAAAATAGAAATTTCACTCACCGCTATCACAAATGGTTACACAGAAACTCCTTTTAACATGAAAAAGGTATCTTTTATTGGGCGGCATGGTGGCTCAGTGGTTAGCACCGTCACCTCACAGCAAGAAGGCCACTGGTTCAAGTAACAACGAATGAGTGTGTGTGAATGAAAGAGTGCTTGTTTCCCAGCACGGTGCTGGGTTGCGGCTGGAAGGATATGTAAAACATACGCCAGAGTAGTTGGCGGTTCATTCTGCTGTGGCGACCCCTGATAAATCAGGTACTAAGCTGAAGGACAAATAAATGAATGAAAAGATAGCTTTATCTCATCACAGAATCAAGAGGCATGTAGTCAGAACACAATGGGTCACACTTTATTTTGATGGTCCGTTTGTTGAATTAGGTTATATTGCATCTACATGCCAACTAATTCTCATTAGATTACAAGTAGGCTGTTAGGGTTGGGGTTAGGGTTAGTGTAAGTTGACATGTCTGTTGAAAGAGCAGTATCAACAGATATTAAGCAGACAGTCTACTAATACTCAAATGAATCATCAAAATAAAGTGTTACCACACAATGTAATCCAGACCAGGATGAAAGTAAAAAGTCAGTTTTTATAACAAATCAATAGATAATGAAGAGTCATATGTACAGTGACACAACAATAGAAAAAAAACAACACACAAAAAGGAGATAAGATTGAACATCCATGGTTGAGGAAGTGGCTAACGAAACTCTAGCAAGAGACATCGGGATGAATGTTTCCATTGTGGAGCCTTTGTGAGGTTGCCAGGTGAAACCAGGGAGATGGAGACAGAGGTGAATTTAAACTCAAATTCATTTATACAGTCATGAATAATTTTTTAATAACAACTATGTTATTTTCTGTATACCTGTACCTTTTTCATCTGAGGTCTTTCTGCAGAATTTGTTAGATGACCTCATTGCTATGCTGAACGTATCTATACTGTATATATCAGTGGAGGGAGGTACTTATAAACACCTACTCATGCTTCTGCAATGCAATATTGGGAGCCCACTCACAAATCAATTTTCATAAAATGACTTTTACCTTCACTTTCTATTTCAGTATTGATTGTAGTTATGAGACTGGATGCAAAGTCAAGCTAATTAAGGAAATACAATTGATTTTATTTCACCCGTGGGCCGGAAGGAACCAGTTTGGGCAAACTAGATCGAACTAGAACAGACTCCCTGACCTGAAAACCTTTTAATGAGGCAACAATAAAAAAAAGTAGATGCGCCCCCTCATGATGCTGAGCTCAAAAGAACTGACAATTAATTAATCATAAGACAAGCATTGGCATAAGTGCACATAAGAATATTTAAACATCCAGCGATTACTGCTTTGTTCGAGAAACTAAAGTTGGTGCATTAATATGCTGTAGAATTCAGTCGATTTTTGCATATAACAACTATTTTACTATGGCTTTAAATGCAAGATAAGCGGAATCTAGAGTCAGTGCTGAAGTTTTAAATAAATAATTAATTTCAAATAAATTTGTACAGTATGAAGCAAGTTTCAAAAAGTTATTTAAAGAAAAATATAAAGTTTACAGTACATACAAATGTAACAATATGGATCATTGATTTTTTTGCACTTCAGTTTCTCATCTGATCTTCTGACCAGTTGAATGTTCTCTAGGGTCTGAAGTGTTCCATCCCTACAAGGCATGGCTGAAATCAGTCAATAATACACATATAACTACCTCTCCTTTATGGGTTTATGGCGAGGCCATTTTGGTGCCAGAGTCCTCTCTCCCAACATTGTTTTTTACAGAGTATAAATCAATTAAAAAACGAGGAAGTTGTCATTTTGTGGTAAGGAATCCGTTAAGAATTTTGAATCAGATAAATACATTTTAGAAATGACCTAAGGTTTCAGTCAGTATTCAAAATCTTCTATCATCTAACCCTGATACTAGACATCTGATATCAAGCTTTGTTCGCGTACCAATAGGCACTAAGCACATTAAGACAGCTTGAGCTATGGATTTGAATGAAGAAGTGGCTGATGAGATCTGGGAAGAAGCCTTCAGTTCTCTACAACCAGATTAAGTAAAATATTTCCCTCGGTATCTCCTAAATGTGACAGATAAGGTGGGGCAGAAAGGACTTTGGCACATTTTTTTTGGTTTAGTCTAGTTCAGTTTTGGTCCAACATTTTTAAATTGTTTTCCAGTGCTTATGGAACCAATCTGCAACCTGTATTCTAATACTGTAAAATGAACACTTTTTCATTAACCCAACAGCAAGCCCTTATGGTTGGCATGATTACCGCTAAAATGATGATCTTACTTACCTGCAAATCTCCAAAAGCTCCCTATTATCAGAGATGGTTGAACAAGTTGCTTTATGTCATAGAAACGGAACAACTACGTCTTGAATCTTCACAGAAAAAGCTAAAACCACATGGGGACCTATCTTAAGACTCTTGGGAATCTAACATTTTAAGTTTGTAAATCCTCAATTTTATTTGAAACCTATATATTCATGTCACTGGCCTTTTAAAAACCTGAGTATTGGGGGGGTTAGGTATAGTCAATTATCCCGTACTATTTTTTTCTTCTCTTTATTGGTATTGCACTGTTTTGTTCAATATCTTATAAATGTTAAATACAATTTTGAAATCCAGGCTGGACACATTTTTAAGCTCCAAAAGAGGACTGAGAAAAAGAGGATGTTTGGTCGAAACTCCACACACACAAAAAAAAAACAAATCAATACAGACAAATGCCAGTAAGAGCTGAGTGATATATTAGAGTGCTTTAACATCCATTAAAAACTTATAGTCAGCTGTTTACATGTGTTTGTTGCCTCATTACAAACATGCATATGTGTCTGTTGCTTTATTACAAACAGAAGTGAGCAGCAAACTTCACAATATACATGTTAAACTAACAAAAAACACATTTAAACAGACCTTATGCCTCTTCAATGTACACCACTGAATACATTTATAATCTGTATATCCGGCATTTTGTGTTCGGATGAGCTGTGAGATGCTTCATGGTCATGCATTGCTGGCAGCTTCACAGAACTGCTTAATCTTCTTTAAAGTCAGTCCCATTTTCAAAATAAGAGTCCCACATACATTGTAAGTATAATACAAGCTTAAACTTAATAATAACAGGAAAAATTATCATTGTTGTCTCACTAGCAAACATTGTGGCCAATCAAACGCTGCCTGGGGCATTGCATATTAATGAAACCGTGTTTATCATCATCCTGATGATACACAGGGCAACTTACTGAGCAATATTGCTGGGCAATTTTGGGAAATGATCCCATAAATGGGCAACAAGGTGAGACACAGGGTAACTAATTAGGACAATAAGTTTACAGATACAATATTCAGTGCTTCCCACACATAGACTTTACTGGGCAGACGTTTTTTTATACACTGTAAAACCCAACAGTCCACATTTTCAAATGAAATGAGTGTAGTTAACTCAAAATTAACTGAAAGTTAATTCTACCCATTTGAAAAGAGTTTTGAACTCAGTGTTGAAGGTATTGAGGTAATTGAATACCTCATTACTTCAACTTAAATGAAGTAAGTTCACAGTACTCATATAGAATAGTTTTTTAAACTCAAATGGTTTGTAGCAACTGGTTTCCACAAATGGTTTAAGTTGACTTACCTTAGTGGGTTTTACAGTACTCAGTTGGTTTGAGTTCTCTTCATTTCTTGGGTTTTACTCTGCTCAAATTGCTCACTCATATGGATTAAGTTCACAGTACTTATTATTATTAGAATTAGTTTTTGAACTTAAATGGTTTGCTGCAATTGGTTTCCTCAAATGGTTTGAGTTACCTTAACTTTTGTACTACTGTACTATTATTATCATCCTTTTACACTTTTTTGTATTCCAGTGTCATCAAGTATCAGAATGTTGTGGGACTGCTGTACAGGAGTTATTAATATGAATTATAGATCGCAAAATTTAGCGTTTTTTATTTTAGCGTTTTTTTTAAAAAGCATGACGGTAAAACATGAACGCGGAATTTGTGGATCTCCTTACTTCCGGGTTTAGCATTACTGCCGTTGTGGCAGGTGTATTATGGGAAATTTTCTTACCACTTGGTTTTGAGTGTGGTCTTTAAAAAATTTTGTTCAAAGGGGTGTATACCCCTTCCCCTTAGCACTACACCTTCAAGCTAAAGAGAATTGGGACACCACTACCCCTTCACGGGAATGCGCAAAACAAGGTAGGGGTAAGGGGAAAGGCTAAGGGGTAGAATTGGAATTGGGCCTAAATCTCCTTATTCTCCTAAAATGTTCGGGATTTGTTTTTGGTTTCGCTTTCTAAATCTGTCGTCAAATGTATGCGCATAGCCGCGACAGCGAAGGAAACGTTAAATAATTAATTCTTTAATCTAAATGACTATTAAAGATATAAATTGGCTCCAAAATATTTGTACACCATTAGAAATGGCTAAACAACTCATTTGACTTATTGAAATAATCTACACGTTTTATTCTTGTAATTATTATATTTTTTTAGAGATATTGTCTGTTTTATTCCTTTTTTTATTTTCTTTTTTTACTTTTAATTTGCTGTAAATTTTATTAATTTGATGATGTTGATATATTACATAATTTATATATCTAAAATGCTTTGGCAATACTGTACAAAATGCTTCTGAATAGCATAAAATTAAAGGTGCAGTAGGTGAATGTCTTCAGAAACATTTTTTGTTGTGCTGGTTGAAAGTCTCTTCGCATTCCAATAGTACTGATTAAAGTAAATTATCTAAATGTGTTTATATGTATTTTTATATTCTGGGTAAGGCATAAAACTAAAAAATGTTCATCCCATTAAATAGATTCGGGCCGACATCTCTCATAATTCTGATAAGTAGCTCAAACTGTCTGTCAGCAAATGCAGATTTGAGCGTTTGTATGCAGCTCCGCCGTTTGTGCATAGACGCACTGCACGTTATGAGAGAGAGAGAGAGAGAGAGAGAGAGAGAGAGAGAGAGAGAGAGAGAGAGAGAGAGAGAAAGAGAGCGATCGGTAAAAACATTCTGAATCAAAACTTTTTATAATCCTGAATCAATATTGGAGTTACCTTTGCAGGCTGGAGAAAGGATAACACCATGGCTAAAGTATTTCTGTTAGACAGGTAATGTTCTGTTTTTAAACTATTTTAGCTTTACGCAAAGCTGATGTAACGTTAGATGTTGTTATGAATGGGTTATATGCACAGAAGTGTTGTTCAGCCATTGAAATCTCCCGGTGAAATATTAATGTGACTATTTTCAGGTTCATAAGGTCCTTTTACAACATCGATAATGTCGATTTTATTTAGTTTAACAACAAAACATCAGTAAATAGCGCTATTCCGCCTAGCCTGCTTTACTGAGCTGAAGTTGCTTTAATATTCACATTGGTTCATTTTTGAACAATGACGACCTGTGATGCTCTCCCTATATTGTTTACCATGCTACTCTGAATATTCGCTATGAAATAGCATGTAAGTATGGCTTAGTAATGAGTGTAATTCCTGCACACCGCCGGACAAGCACTAGTCGCTAGAGGGTTCTGCTGTCATCTTTAAGGTGCGCTTGCTTGTGTTTCAGGAGGCGTGGCTCTGGACAGCAGGGGAGGGACTGTGATTCAAAGATTTATGCTAAGCTGTTAACATTGTGGAAGATCACCTACTGCACCTTTAAGAGAAATAGTGGATTTATGTTTTTTTTTTTTTTTTTTACTTTAACCTATTTAAAAGAAACAGTATAACCCTTTAAGTACCCCACCAAGAAAAAAATGTTTGGATTGCATTTCTTAACTCCTAATGCCGCTAGTTTACACACTCAATGCATTTTTTTCAACACATCCCATAATCTCTAAAATATCAGCCTCTACCAAATGGTTGATATGTCGTTTTATGGTAAAAGTACCGGAATTAATACATATACTTTAAAAAATCTGAAAATATGAAGTGTAAGACCAATTTATTTTAAAAGATATTCAAAATAAAACATTTTTGATGACTAAATCATCTTTAAAGTATGCCATAAAATATTTCATTTACATGTTTTCTTGTTTTTTTTAACAATAAAACCAAAATCAAGTGTAATAGTGCAACAGAATTATGTTTGTTTGATTGATTGATTTATTTATTTGTAAACCAACAATGCTGTGTGTGTAAACAATTATTTAAAACAGTCATTCTTTAAATGACTTTAACAGTCATTATTTAAAACAGTAAAAACTTGGTCAACTGTTTGGTAGAGGGGCAGTCAAAGGGTTAAAAGTTTCTTAATAATTTAAAATATTGTTAAAAATCTAATTATGTTTGTTAACTATTTAATTATGTAGTTAACTATTTATGTGATGTGGGTAAAAAGTGTAGTTCAATCTGGCTATCACCGCAAGTATATTTCACTGATATTGTTGCTCATTTTTAACAGAAAAGCAACCAAGCAACATTGCTTTGCAAAATTGCTCAACAACATTGCTCAAAAAAAGTTGCTCTGTGTATCATCGGCAGGCATCAGAGGCAGTGTTTTGTTCCGATTGGCCTGATATTCACAAGCAAATGTTCTCAAACTCAATGAGGCTCACGGCATGTCATTTCCATGTACTGAAATTGCCTTGGTACAGTATATGCAGAGTTTTATTCTATTGCACCTTTAAATAATTTAGACCAAACTTTTAGCAAATATTGGCTAGGCACATACAGTACAGCATCATAAAAGTTAATTTGTTTGTAAAAATGCCACCAACAACAACAAAAAAAGTGTCTTTCTCTCTCATGGTGGGCTGTCATCATTCCATGGCTCTATGGATGGCACACAGCTGTGAGAAACCTCTCAGCGGGGACACATCGTTTCCATCTGTCCTCTACCCAGGGTGGCGCCTATCTAGAGCAGCACAGCGGCTGTGCAAGCTCCGAGAAAGTAGGGGGTGAGTGTGTACGCAAAAACAGAAAGGAACCACATTATGCACCTGTTCCAAATTTTCCAACTCTCACAATTTGTCATGGTCATTTTGTGCCGCTAAAGGAATTTTACTCACCTGCACCTGCTTTAAATGGAATCGCTCTTAGGAGGGGACGCCGGCAGAATTCATAAGCAAATTCTCCCACTGTTACACGGAAATATGAATGACACCTGTTAACCGCATCTTGGCTGGTGTACCTTGTAAGGGAATCCACACATCTCGACATCTGCTTGACTATCGACAGATGAGATGATAGATGTTTTGCTACACACTCGGAGAATAGCGTATGGACATCATCCAAGAAATATTATCAACACTCAGTGAAAGTGTGTGTTATGTGAATGGCTGTTTGGGAGTTTGTGTATGTCAGACGACGTACTCAATTTAGCAGGTGTGCTTCGACAGACTTGAATTTGCTCCAAGTCGGCGGTGAAAAAAAAAAAAAACACGAGAAGCAGGCAGAGCGACAGAGATAGAGAGGCTATGCATCTGTGTGAGGTGCTGACAGATGGGGACGGTTTAACTTTTAGAGTTCGGTTAAGATCCTGAGCTTCCAAGGGCTTGTCTGTGCCAAGCAGGTGCATGCGAAAATACCGGAGAGAAAGAAAAACTTCAGCTGCTTTTGCTTTCAGCGGTTGTTAAGGAGTCATTCATAAAAGCTACTTTCCGGTTGAGAGCCAGCCAAGGCCAAGAGTGTTGGTATTCTTTAATGGACACTCCATTTCTACACAAAATGTATGGCTAAACAGATGCACTCACCAAACAGAGACCCTTTTATCAGGGCAACATAGCCATTAACTTTATATGCCGTTTATCCCTCTCTCTCTATTTATATGTATCTGTAATTGTGAGATGCTCCGCAGTGCATCCTCGTTCAACAGTCTAGCCCTTTGACAATCAGCATCAAGCATGATCCACATTGCAGGTTATTTCCAGCCAGATCTGTCACTCAGACACAAAGGGCCCTATCATACACCCGGCACAATAAGGCGCAAGATGTGTTTGGTGTGATTTGTTGCTATTTTTAGACCAGCGCAACTGTAATTTTCATGTTTTGCACCACATTGTTTAAATAGCAAATCCATTTGCGCTACTTTGCGGATGCGTGGGTGTGCTCGGCAGGGCACGCATCACGTCGGCTCTTCCCACTTCCGCCATTAATACAAACAATGACGTAGGCTGCCCACACGCCCACAGCGCGCTGGCTAGAACGTGACGCATGTTATACGTGTTATTAATTTAATTTTTATTTATTTTACTGTAGTTCAACCTGTTAAAGTTTGGAAAAAGTTAACTAAGGCTGCAACTATTTGGGCAAAATATATATAAAAGGTCTTAAAATGTTATTTTGATTGTTCTTGTGTTTTGTCATTATGCCAGAGTCATTCAGAGATTATTATTAAATGCTGGATTAATGCACAAGAAAGTTTTTATTACAACAGTTTTGCAAACACGTTTTATACCATTTCAAATATTTCCCTTTATTTCTCAGTGAATATAGGCAATGTATTTTGATGCATTTAAGCAAAACAGATTTATTAAACAGATATATTTATTAAGATAATATTTTAGTCACCAAATATATTCAGAAATTGAAAGATAATACAATAAAATTCAAGCAAAATATTGAAAAAAATTACAACCTACAAAATTTTAACTAAATGTAACAAGCATTTAGTTTGGGCTAGCTTTTCCAAATGGACATTGCTTTCCAATGCCCTTGATGGGTGAGTGGGGGAGTGTCTTTTGTCTCTCCAGGTGTGAATTATTCATGACCATTGTCACTCACGCATAGAGCTGAGATGAGCCAAACAAACTTAACAAAATGTAAATCTTTATAATGTTTCCTTTGAATAAGAGAATAAAATAATTTTTACATAATTGTGAAGTAAATATTCTAGCCTACCAGACTGGTTACTCAAAAGTCACATTTAGTGTGTTTTTGGACCTTATTTCAGCTACATTTTTTTCTCCAAATCCTACTAACCACGCATAATATTTTTTTTCTAAAAAACACAAGCATGTACATCAATATTTGTCACATATTATTGTAGCACAGTTTGTGCTGTATACAAATAAAATACACGTTGGCCAGTACTGTGTAATAAGTAGCTGAAATTAGCACAAATGTCAGGGCATTACAAAACATCTCAGGGGCCCCAAAATCACCTCAGACCCCTGAGGGTTAAGGTGCATTGTTGGCGCGTTGCTATTTTGAGAAATTTAAATAGACCATGCCATTGGCCAACCAAAAGCTTCTCTAAAGTGCAGTGCAGAGTTATGCGCCTATGCGGGTCCGAAACGCTTACATATTGCTTCATACACACAGGATGTACAGCAATACACAATTAATTAAAGGATTAAAATGGCTTAGTCCCCTATTAATCTGGTGTCGCCACAGCAGAATGAACCGCCAACTTATCCAGCATATGTTTTACACAGCGGATGCCCTTCCAGCTGCAACCCATCACTGGGAAACATCCATACACACTCATTCACACACATACACTACAGCCAATTTAGTTTATTCAATTCACCTAAAGTGTATGTCTTTGGAAACCGGAGCACCTGGAGGAAACCCACATGAACATGGGGAGAACATGCAAACTTCACACATAAATGCCAACTGACCCAGCTGGGACATGAACCAGCGACCTTCTTACTGTGAGGTGACAGCACTACCCACTGAGCCAGAGTATGGTCACACATACTCTGAATTGGCCTTCCAAGTGCGCACATACAGCAGTGAGCACACACACGCACTGCGTTGTTACGCACTGCAGTGCCTGGGGAGCAGTTGGGGAATCAGTGTCTTGCTTAAGGGAGTCACCTTAACCATAGTGTTAAGAGTAATGTTTATGCACTCCCATCACCTACAATCACTGCTGGTGCTGGGACTCAAACCTGTGACCTTTCATCACAAGTCCAACTCTCTAACTGTAAGGCCATGACGGCCCCAATTTATAATTATTGGATAAAGTTATATTTCATATAATATAAATTATTTATTGTCAACAGTTGATTCACAGCAAGAAAGTCGCTGGTTGGAGTCCCAGCTAGGCCGGTTGGCATTTCTGTGTGGAGTTTGCATGTTCTACCCGTGTTGGTGTGGGTTTCCTCCGGGTGCTCCGGTTTCCCCCACAGTCCAAACGCATGTGCTATAGGTGAATTGGGTAAACAAAATTGGCCTTAGTGTAGCGTGTTAATGTGAGATTGCATGGTGTTTTCCAGTACTGAGTTGCAGCTGGAAGAGCATCTGCTGTGTAAAACATATGCCAGATTAGTTGGTGGTTCATTCCACTGTGGTGACCCCTGATGAATAAGAGACTAAGCCAAAGGAAAATTAGTGAATACTATTAACAGAAGACAAACTTTCACTCAGAAATGTTTTTAGTGCAATAGGCTTTACTTTGGAGCAATATATTCATTCATTCATTTTCTTTTCAGCTTAGTCCTTCTATTACAGTTTTTCTCAGTCACTTTGGTGCATTTCTCACAACACTATTTACATTTGCACAACAGTTAATGCATAAAACAATTAGTCATTTGTGCACATCATAGTAGCAGTTTCTCATTTCTTCCAACAAATTGCCAATGCTTTTAGACATGCAACAATTGCATTTATACAACTCTCTGCTGTTTATAACATTCTCATTTGCTTATGTAATGTCAGTCAAAATTAACTAAACTTGTGGATGCTGAATAGTCATTTCTTATAAAACTAATAGTCCTCATTTCATTACTTGAGTCATTACATACAAAAATGTTGAACTTGTCAAAATCTGTCAAGCTAATTTTATTAAAAATGTTTAAATAATTTTTTCCTGAAAATGTCTCCTAAATTAAACAGTTTCATGAATGATTTATAGTCCTATGTATGTTGTAGGTTCAGTTCCAATATGTACTGCAATATTGTTTACAGTTGTGCACAGCTCTACCCAAAGGAAGTTTATGTTTGTTGTAAATAAGGGTGTATTTATTCTTTTGCACAATGCTGTGAATAAATTAGAATTGCAAAGAGCAAATGCAGTAAACATGTGAAACATACATATTCAGTGTCTTGTACTCAGATACCTCACTAAATGCAGTGATGTCTAACTTTACTGTAGTTTTCAAATGGCTGTGCAAATAGTATATAGTGCTGTCTTGAGCATTTTCAGGAAGTATAACCATAATCTGACTTTTTTGCATTGGACTAAATGTACAGAGTAAAGTGTCATAATGAAAACATGACAAAGCCATTGACTATCTTGTTCATAAACAATGGTGTCAGGACTTTTCATCTTGATAACACTGACACTTTCATTGACATGAAGACTTGCTTTTGAGGAATGAGCTTTCCATTTTGAGCAAGTGACACGTTTTTGCAGGTTATCCACTAGGTTTTGCAGTTTGTACTAATTGTTTTGAGAAATCCATTAACTGTTGTGCAAATGTAAATAGTGTTGTGAGAAATGCACCAAAGTGACAAAGAAAAACTGTAATCCGGGGTCGCCACAGTGGAATGAACCGTCAACTTATCCAGCGTATGTTTCACGCAGAAGATGCCCTTCCAGTCGCAACCCATCTCTGGGAAACATCCACACACACTCATTCACACTTATACACTACGGACAATTTAGATTACCCACTTCACCTTTACCGCATGTCTTTGGACTGTGGGGGAAACCAGAGCACCCGGAGGAAACTCATGCAAACGTGGAGAGAACATGCAAACTCCACACAGAAACGCCAACTGACCCAGCCGAGGCTCGAACCAGCGACCTTCTTGCTGTGAGGCGACAGCACTACCTACTGTGCCACTGCGTCGCCTTGGAGCAATATATTTATATGTCGCTTTTCTCACATCTAATTGGTCACCATTATCTCTAACCACTGGCTTCAGAGTAGGTTAGCCCTTTCACGAGTTCACACTTACAGATGTTTGAAAGAATAAAGCATATTTGCCGCTGTCCAGAAGGAGGGCTCTGAGCTCCGAAAAGAGTGAAGAGTCTAGCCCGGCGCCAGAACGCTCCCCCTAGGTAGATGTCGAGGTGGAGCAGGAATGCTAAAGTCATGAGATAATGGAGGTAGGATGAGTTTGGTAGTTATGGGGGTTTGGTCTAATGCTAATTGGATAATAGAATGATTGTCAATGGTGTATTAAAATTGTTGAAACATCTGCGCATACTCCTCCCGAAATATGTCTATTGAACATCACGTAGTGTAAGTTACCATGACAACAAAACCTGATTAAATCACATATCCCAATATTGGCTGGTATGCTCAATATAAGACCATGATCACAATGGAAATCCAATATTAGCCACATTTAAAGTCCACCTAAAATAGAAACTGCTGAGACTTGTATTTCAGTATGTTGATGTATTTCAAATATTGGCTGTTTCTCAATTCCAAGAACACACAGAACGCACTTGCGTTCTTGAGGAGAGTGGTCTTACCAAGTTACCTCGGAAAAACGAACTCGGGAGACCACGAGAACAGAGAACGCGTCCAGTAAGAAATGAGGTGCTGCATTCTTCCTGATGGTCACATGACCTTCACACGTTTTTAATGGAAAATTATTTAAACATTACAGAATTCATACAACAATTTATAGTTTTTCCCCTTTTCACAACATATACTATGCATAAAGATCTTACTAATATACTTTGCATAATAAAAAATAAAACTAGTTTTAATAGGAATTTCAGCAAATAAACACCGTTAATGTGTTTATGCCTTCATAAAGATTTTCATGTTAATGTTTACTTTCACCGTATCATTTAGGGAAACTTCTGAGACAAGTTATATCTCAGAACTTTAATAATAAACAGGTATAGAATGCTGAGCTTCCCACTTCTTTTACTCAACTAAATGACTTCTAGGACTTCTCGAGTAAGTTTTCCCTTCGCTCAAGTCTACATCGATGCGTCCTCAATATCAAGAACACATCTAAGAACTTTCACGCATCCTTCGTCCTTGCGGTCCTAAGTTTTGGAACTGAACTTTGGGGAACACAAGGATGCAAGATTGCTGAAGAACGCATATTGAGAAACTGCCTTTGAGTAAGGGATTGGGCTTTTTGTGCATCACTTTCTTTTAGGAATGTTAAAAGGGGTGTGGTTAAGAATATTGTGGTTGAAGCTGTCATGATGTCAACAGAGAAGGACCGCCACTCCAAACACAAAAAGCAAATGGTCAGACTTTGTTTGAAGATTACCAACACAAGCATATTTTATTCATCTTAAGTATAACAATGTGCGCTAACTAAATGAACATTGTACATTTTTAAAACTACAACATGAGCAGTTATACAAAAATATAGCATCTCTGCAAAAATCAGAATGGAGCACTGAAGCTCACAGAGTCTAATTGATTAAACTAATGAGTTTACTTACTGGTAAGAAGGTAGCCAATCTGTTGCTGGTCTACCAGCTGTGGCCAGCTTTACTAAAAGAGAACAAGGTCAACATCAGGTCTACCAGCTGGTAGTCCAGCCAATCAACCACTGAGTCCATCTGGCCATTGACTGACCATGTAAAACCAGCTACTTTACCAGCAGAAGCTGGATTTACCTCGACTTTTTATAGCATATATCTTCTTTTTAAAATATTCTCACTTCCCGCTAGCTCAACACGTGCGCTTATGGAAAAGTGTGTTATTTTGTCATTGAGCTCCACTGCTTGGTTAAAATCCTAATTAAGCTCTCCCCTGTGCTCTCGCTGTATCTGTTTGCTGAGGAGAGGCTGTGCGCTGCTGATAGGCGGATCTCTCTGACACGGCTAGTCTGGTCTGGTGCTGTGGAGGGGCTGAGAGCAGCAGCCGCTAGCCGAGATAAGACCACGCTAGCCGCTTGCATAACGTTCCCCTCCATCCTGACCTTATCGCAGAGAGCAAAGCAGGTCTGGGTCACGCCACTGCCACCATCACTCTGGTGCAGAGGAAGACAGGGCCACAGAGATTATAGAGAAATCATTATCTCCCTTTCTCCAAAAACACATTTAATACCTGACAACATCTGATACACTCAGACTTATAATCACACACCTGGACATATTTGCCGCATATGCACACTAATGTACTGAAAGTTTGCTTCCAACTTCATATCTCTGATGTCCAGTAATGTCTCAGGATCGGAAGATGAAGAAACAAAATAGGATACTATTAGGTTTGCAGGTTTGATTTTTGACCCAGGTGAAAAAAATATATACTTAAATGCAATGAAAATACACTTATTTGTTGTGTTAAATTAAAGTGTGACGGTTATACACTATAAATATAATTAAAAGTATGTTTATACTTTAGTGGGACCTGAAAAAAGTATACTAAATACCACGCTATGGGATGGTATGGCGCCGTTCCTTTTCGCTCTTACTAGCTGACTGTGTACCTCTGTGTGGACACTTTCCTGCTGTTACCAGGTTGTTTAGTGGCTTGCCATGTACGATGCAGAGCCGAGTTGACCACGACAAACGGGTTTGAGTTCGGTGAAGAATGGTTCCAGAAAGCAGGTAAGACAAAAACAGAAGCCAAAAAATAAAATAAACTAGTAAATAACAGGTTGAGAATATGGTCAAATCTGAAAACATGGTCAGGCGAGGGCTTTTCTTTTTCTGGATTGCTTTTTAAAACTGTTGATTGGAATTAGGCAAGTGGGTGGGTGAGCGGGTCAATTGGTGCTTTTGAAAACACTATTGGTTGGGTTTAAAGAAGGAGGAGGGTGGGTCAGTCGATTGGCCAGTCAGTCATTTATTCAGTCAGTCAGTTGACAGCGGCCTCTGGTGGATTTACTTGAGGACAGCAGGTGCGAATGGCACTAGCGAGAGGAAATTGAGATCTGCAAAAAAGGGGACGGGACAGGACGTATTTCGTGATCTCCAGAAATGTATATAGCGGTAAGTTTTCAGAATGAGTCTAGGTTGACTTTATTAATGTTAATGTCAACAGGGGCAGGGGTAGTTTGAGTTCCTTTAATAATCCGGGATCGCCACATGTTTTACGCAGCGGATGCCCTTCCAGCTGCAACCAATCTCTGGGAAACATCCATACACACTCATTCACACTCATACACTACGGACAATTCAGCCTACCCAATTCACCTGTACTGCATGTCTTTGGACTGTGGGGGAAACCGGAGCACCCGGAGAAAACCCACGCGAACACAGGGAGAACATGCAAACTCCACACAGAAACGCCAACTGACCCAGCCGAGGCTTGAACCAGCGACCTTCTTTGCTGTGAGGGGACAGCACTACCTACTACGCCACTGCGTCACCATTTGTTTTAATATATTTTTTTAAATAATTAAACTCTTTTTGCTTTACCATAATGACTAAATAATATTTTACCAGTTATTTGATACCAGTATTCAGCTTAAAATGCAATGTAATGGCTTTATTAAGTTAATTAGACAGCTGGGTTAATTAGGCAAGTGATTAGACAACAATCGGTGCATCTGTGATATATACTGTATATACTATTGATAAGAGACATGCCCCTAACTGCTGATGGGCTGCAGGTATTTATAGACTCATTCATTCATTTTCCTTCGGCTTAGCCCCTTTATTCATTAGGGGTTGCCACAGTGTAATGAACTGCCAATTTATCCACCACATTTATGGACTCAGTCCCATTAATACAATATCAAGACTAATAGTTAACAAAAACCTTTTTTTCCCCTTGAACCCTAGTGATATTGTTTTAATGATTTTTATATTTTTATTTTAACAGTTTTAAGTATTCTGATTTATTGAAATAATAATTTATGCATTTGTCAAAAAAGTTACGTCTTTTCCATGAAGAAATGCAAAGCAAATGACATCAAGATTTTAAGTAAAAAAAACTGCTACATATGTATAGGTTTGTTAACATGGTAAAATGTGCAAGGTGAGAGAAACGCAAACAGCACAGGTGCAAACACACATCTGGCTCATTCAGCTTCCAGAAGAGCCATAACCTGTACCATTGTAATAATTCTAAACATCTCTTATATTTAAGTCATCGTTGTTCAAGGCAATGTTATTGTACAACAAGCACAACGTATTAGAATAAAAAACATTAAGTAAGAAATCTGAGATTAATATCTCAAACAAAAACAGAGAGATTAAATGAGAGCAAAGGTACACATTTTAGTCTTCTGTAAATATATTAATACTAATAATATATCATAGACTTTCAAGACATCTGTAAAATTGTCACCTTAGAATTCTAAGGTTCTATCTGACATTTTTGTCAAAATTGAGTTGTTCACATATTCTTATTAAATGACAACTTATTTACATTGTGTGATGTTTTTTTATAAGTTGTTTACGTTTTAAGACTTTTTATTTAAAAAACAAAAACGGTTTATCTACAAAGTCGAACTCTAGCCTGGCTCTATAAGGTTCTTTCTGTGAGCCAATCAGCATTTTTAATGCACGCACGAGGACCAATCAGGATCAGCTTTCTTTGTCATTTCACCGGACTGCTCCATTGACAGCAGGAAAGACCAGAAAGACAAAATCACACAAAATCAGAGTTGACTAAATAATGCTGCACCACACAAAATTGAGATGTGTACAAATGTGATGATTTAGAAGCATTTTTTGACATTGAGATGAAATGTTAAATTTTACACTGTTGAAAAAGAAACATATTAAATAAAAAATGCTTATAAATGTTTAAAAATGAATATTAAAAATGTATATATTAAATGTGGAATATTTTTATTTGTGTATTTATAGTCAGTGAATCATTTTCAGTGTTTATTAAACTCATTTGCTCATTGTCTGTTTTCTTTTAAAGTCTTTAAATTTAATATTAAGCCTTGAAGGGCACATAATTTAATTCATGGGGCATTTAATTCAGTAAATATAATTCAATAATTCATATAAAGCATAAAATTTAATAAATATTAACCTATTAGTTAGAAAAAAATAACATCTGCACTGGACAAAATATTTAGCACAGCCTTGTATGCTTAATTTGAACAAGAAAAAATATTCATTCTAAAACATGAAATAAATTTCAAAGAAAGCAAACATTTAACTTTCTCAAGCATCAACATATTGTTACAACACCCAATTATATATTTTTTGATTGTATTTCTTGAAAAGTAATGCTTCAATGAATGATCTGCCAGATAGAACCTTAGAATTCCAAGCAGAAAATGACTTTTCAGAATTAGAAGGTTCTATCTGCATTTACCACGGTTTCTTTTACTCCAATTTGCAAATGTAAGAGAACTTTGATCATTTACATGTAGAGTACATTTAGGGTATCGTCATGTCAATGTATAAACGATAAATGTTACACACATATTGTTTGCTATGTGGAATGCAAAAACATTGAAGCTCAATATCTCAAAATCATTTAAAACGCAGATAGAACCTTATTCCAAGGTGACGAAATGTCATTTTTATCTACAACTAACATCTTATATTGTCACATATTAACATTGCTTTATTGGGTTTCAGTGATTATTATATTGATATTACCTCCGACTTTCAGTTTGTATTTGTTTCTTTAAGTCTGTATTTCCATCTCCTTTGGATTACTTGCATGTGTACTATCATTTCCATTGAAATATGTGGATTATCTGTTTCTACTGTAGTTTAGTTCCTCATTTTCCCATGTGTATTAATCAGATATATGCAATGTGTTAACAGTGAATGGACTCGCACAAGCAAACAGATATGAAATGTGGCAAAAGTATAGCGTACACTGTAAACCCTGATGTTGTCACTACTAAAGATAATAAGTTAATATAACTTGACATTACTTAAAATACCAGGTTTTGGCATCAAAACTTAAACAGGTGTGTTAAACTTACTCATTAGGCAGCAAAAAACTTTTCATTAATATTTTAAGTTCTCTGAACTTAACATTTAATTTTTTTAAACAATTCACCATGTCTCTGTTTAAAATGATTGGTTGCGCTTGAAATTCTGCGTGGACAACCGCCCTGGGGTGCGTTTCCCAAAACCATCGTTAGCCAACTAAGCTCGCAAGTTCCGTCATTACAAAGATAGTTTGTTGATTTGCCGCTTCCCAAATCCATCACTCCAACGTACATTCGCAAACTGCGTCGCAAAGTCGAGCACTTGAAATGACACCTGTAGTTAGAAACATAGTTCCTGGATATGTTCTATTCCCACTTATCCCCCTATGCCCTATTCATTTAGAACATTCTAACATTCAAAGTTGGAATTATTAAAAATAAAAAAAGCATTAAGGTCACCCCTCTTATAGGTGTAATTTGCTTTCAAAGTATTTTTACAGTTCAGTTTTAGCGATTTTCATGTTTACAATTGCGCTCCCTTCGCAGTGCACTTTGAAAACATTGATATCATTTTGAACACAGCCTTATGGCGAAAGAGCTATTAATTAAAAGCGGAATTTATGTTACATCTTCAAAGCTTGTGAAAATAAAAAAAAACATAGCATATGTTAATTCTTTTATTTTATACTGGGTTATTTATTAAGTGTCTGTACTGTATATGACATGGGCCTGTTGGTTAGAACTTTCTGCTGTGGTTTGCATGTGTCAAATTGTAAAAGTAGACCTAAAGTAAATATATTTATAATAAATAGCCTCATTATTTATTTATTTATATGATTTATATGAGATTAAAATAGCTTTTGTAAGTGATTTTATATTTTAGAATAGAATTTGTAATGTTCAACTTCTCAATAATATTAGTAAAGCAAACACAGGCCCTATATGTGCCATTTACATATATTTCAATGAATATGGAAAACGAGTGCATGTTTTTACCAAAACTAATATTGGATTTTATTTGAAATGCGTGTTTGTGTAAAACAATATAATTTGCACAAAGAAATGATGGGGTTGTTCTCTAAAGAAGTTGCTCCACCCTGTGTAGAGCATCATTATGGGCGTTTTACGTTATAACTAACGTGGTTCGAGCGATGGATCTGCGACAGAGAAACTAGGGGCTTTGGGAAACACTCATCACTACATCGTTCTTTCCCCAAACGATGCATCGAACTATGATAGTTCAGCCGCGTTGTTTGGGAAACGCACTCCTGATTGGTCGATATATGTTATATGACACATGGTGGTCATTTTGCCTGTGATGCTGAATTTTCCTGAAGCCCAGCAGAACAGAGGCACTACCTGAACCCATCTGACGAAAGAGAAAAGTTAAATTAGTAAGTATTTAAATGCTTATATACATTTTATTCTTAATTGATATACACACAGCACTGTCACCTCACTGCAAGAAGTTTGCTGGTTTGAGTCTCGGCTGGGTCAGTTTGACTTTCTTTGTGGAGTTTGCATGTTCTCCCAGTGTTGGTGTAGGTTTCCTCTGGGTGCTCCGGTTTTCCCCACAAGTCCAAAGACATGCGCTATAGGTAAATTGGGTAAGCTAAATTGTCAGTAGTGTATGTTCTGGTCTTCCAGGTTGGGGCTTGAGCGTTGGGCTAATGACCCACCTCGTAAAAATTAGACGTTACGAAACACCAACATGGTGCGGCTAAATATGAACTTCAATATAAATGGCCCTGGTAGGAAGTAGGTAAGTAAAGAATATAAAAGCTGAAAAATTTGGAAGTTTAGTCTATTAGCCATTTTAAGTTATATGTACCTAAACATTTAAGTTGTCTGTAATTAAACATTTAAGTTAATTCAATGAAGGGACCACATTTGGTCAACTCAAATTAATTGAGTTGTCGATTTTCCCATTACTCAAACGAACTGAGGGAATCACTTTCCTCAAATCATTTGAGTAGTCTCAACTTATTAGGGTTTACACTGTATGATAACCCTTAAGATGGTATTTGAACATGTTATTCTTGTATCTCGACTTATGAATGGCATTAATGAATGGTCAGAGTTACATGGGGAGATCCACTGTAGAGTAACAAGGTGTGTTTACTTATACGGCTCAATATTATGATGCACATAAGAGTAAAATACATATTACCAGTGGTTTACACAGTTTGACCTTTTTCAGATGCCCATTTACTGAATTGAAAGCTCACCTAGATTGCAACAGCCATAATGACAACCACAATAGGCTATGTGACCATCCTGATAGAACAGTTACTTCATGGAAATTGTAGTTTGTAAAGTAATCTATTGGATTACATTGTTTGGTGATATAATTCTTATCAACATGAAATTAAATGAAACGCTAACCATTCGATTACAACTGGATTTTCCAAACTGGGGTTAGGGAATGGACTCATTTAAGTAGTTAATTTTAAAAAAAGACAATCAAGTCGTGAGTTCTTTGATAATGTGTCTTATATTCTTTTTGGGTTCCTGAATGAGCTCTTGCTTGAATTTTTCTTATTAAAACCATTTTTTATTTTGACATTCGAAAACTCCTGCACTTCATGTCAGATGAATTTAAATCATCAAATTCATCATTAGCCAAATTATATTTTATTTCATACACATTAATATAAAAAAAGCTCTGTTGCCTCATTCGTGTGCATTACTGTTGCTCAAAGTAAAAAAAAAAAAACTCAAAATTGTAAGCAAGAGGAAAGTCCCTAAAAAAATGTGTGGTCATGGGGAAATAAAAATAGAGTTAAATATAGATATAGTTACAACTCTGTTACAAAATTTCCACCTGTAACACATGGCCAAACTACAGTGCACACACACACACACTCTACTCTCATATCCACTCTGCTGGCCACCATCTGTGTGAGTTTGGCAGTGACAGCCGGTGCATCTGTGTGCACATCCCCTTTCACTTCTGTCCTCAGAGTAAAGTGTGTGTGTGTATGTGTGTGTGTGTGGAGGCCAGTGGGTCACAGCTGTACGCAAGCTCATTTCTCAGTACCAGCATTACTGTGGCAGGCCGCAGCATTTGCAACAGCATATGTTAATTTTGTCAAATCTCTTATTTTGTCTTTCTTCATTATATCTTTCTAAAAAAAGAGGGGGGGGGGGGGGGGTCTGTGATGCAAGCTTTATTGTTATTGCTAATACTAAGATTATGGATCTGAAGCCAAACAATAAATCTATGTAATAAACTTCAACTTTATAAAGAATGACCATATCTAGGCCTGCAGGTTATTTAGGAAAGCTGTACTATTACTTTACTAAGTAATCAGACCAGTTTTCACTACAAACAAGAGGAAGGCTCGTGTAACAACTACTCAGAATATATTACAGAATTAGTTCACCCAGAAATGATAATTTTGTTATTAATTACTCACCCTCATGTCGTTCCAATCCTCTTGTTTCGGAACACAAATTACGACATTTTAGATGAAATCCTAGAGCTCTCTCATCCTCCATAGAAAGCAATGGTCCGAGGTGGTCAATGTCCAGAAAAGAAACCCCCCTCCACCGCTCTTCAGTTCACAATCTCTACCCTACCCATGCAACTCCAATCCCCCCCACCCCCCTCTTGTCTACTAAGCACATGCCTTTTGGAAAGCCTCTGCACGGGCCTGGAGTGCACGTTTACTAAGTGCATTAAATTTGCTCCATGACCTGACACAGGAGAGAGGATTTAGTCAAACAAAGTAATTTAACAAATTTCTTGGTCCACAAAAGTGTTCTTGGAGCTTTGTACGATTAAATTTGAATCGTACAAAATTGTTAGTCTCTTTCCTATGGTTCTCTAGCCTCTGGTCAGTGAATCAATGCCGCCTTGTGTTACCATCGCAGGGAGACTATAAGTCACTATCCAAAACCTTTTAGTCAGTGTTCCTCTCAGGTGGAATGATCTTCCCATTCCCACATAGACAGTGGATTCTCCAGTATCATTCAAACGACAACTATAAACCCATCTCTTCCGAGATCCCATAAACCCCTGTGAACAATACCAGGACGCTCTCTTCTCCCCCACCTCACCACACTACCCAGGCTCATTCTGACCCCAGTATACATTTATGGAGAGTGCCAAATACATCCCAGGAGATGTTTTATTGCAATTTTTTTTTTTTGGGGGGGGGTTCTTATTTGCTTTCTGGAACTGTTCTTTGCCAGACTCAAACCCCATTGTCATGGTCAACTCCGCTCTGAGTCTCAAATCCTCCAATGAAGATGAGCCACTGGACAAACTGTTAACAGCGAATAAGCCATCCAAATGGAGGTTAGCGGTCAGCTGGTAAGCGCAAAACGGAATGGATTGGAACGACATGAGAGTGAGTAATTAATAGCATAATTTATATTTTTGGGTGAACTAACCCTTTACCCACAAAACTAAACACATTAAAAAAAACTATATTTCATCTTAAACTCATCTCAGTTTCAGTATTTTTCCTCAAAAAATTTAAAAATCTAGCAAATCTTAAACAAATATGCTGATGAATTCATAATAATGTAATATTATAAATATGTAAAACCAATGCTATCTCACGACAATTTCGTAAGTTTTTATTTTAGTGGCTAATTCGTATGAACTTGTACGATCTCATTTTAGAACAATTTGCTCAGCCCAAAATGATGATTGGGTTTAGGGGAGGGGTTTGGTGCCATGTCTGCTTTTAAAAATAGTAAATTTCATACAATTGAACTCGTACAAGTAACTCACTAAACTTACAAAAAAGTTACGCTTCCTTGTGATATTATGTTGTAATTCTGAATGTAATCAGAAGAACTCCAAGGTTCATTCTGAAAACGAAGCCCTGTAAACATTAGAGATCGCAAATTATGTAGCCAGAAGTACATATGGCTCCATTTCGTCTTTAAAACAAATGCTACGACGTAGTTTGACGGCGTTCCTTTTCTCGCTTACCAGCTGACTGCGTACCTCCGTGCTGATGGCTTTCCCGCTGTTACCAGTTTTTCCAGTTAGCTCGCCATGTACTTTGGCAGATTTGAAACGCAGAGAGAAGCTGACCATGACGATGGGGGTCAAGTCCAGCAAAGAACAGTTCCAGAAAGCGAGTAAGACAAAAACAAAAGCCAAAAAATAAAATATACAAGTAAATAACAGGGTGAGAATGTGGTAAAATCTGAAAACTTTTTTTGGATTGCTTTTGAAAACACTGTGGGTTGGGTTTAGGAAAATGGGTGGGCGCTGGTCTATCAGTGCTTTTTATAAAAACCTTTCGGTTGGGTTTAAGAAAGGAGGGTGGGGGGATCGGTCAGTTGGTCACTTAGTCAGTCAACAGCGGCCTCTGGTGGATTTACGTGAGAAGAGCAGGCACAAATGGCACTCGCAAGAGAAATTTGAGATCTCAAATATATACACAGCAGCCTCTGGAGGATTCATGAAAATAAAAACTGCAAAAAATGTAGCTCCTGGGACATATTTTGCGATCTCCAGATATGTATATAGGGCTATGTTTTCAGAATGAGCGTGGGTTGAACAACTCTAAATATTAAAAGCACAACGATGAAATGAGCTACAAAAAAAAAACTTTGTTTCAATATGCCTTCGAATTTAAGAAACGTGTCTTCAGGTAGAAATGCTATAGAGATTCACGTCCTTGAACCTGTCTGAACCAGGGGCTGTTAAAGAGGAAGTACAACCACCACAAGGAGTCCTACTGTCCGGTAGGAACGGGAAGAATGGCCTGCCCACAGACACAGCTGGTTCCTGCCAGAGGAAGCCTGGATGTGAGCTATCACAGCCGCTCAGCACTGTTTACTTTCGCCTGGGGAACCACCTGCTCGCACGAGGACAGGACACACAGACGTTTATCTAGTTGAGGACATGTATAGGGCTTTATTAGACACACGTCAATATTCAACAAGTCAATATATCTTGATAACAGACACTTCAAAATAGAGTGAATAATTATATATTATTTAAAGTGATTTTTAAGAATATTTAGATTGTTGTATTTCGGGTTGTTCACCATAGCACTAAATTCATAGGGTATTTAATTAAAAAAAAAAAAATGTAACATAATTTGACCTACAATATTAAACATTCTGTTACTATTTATAGATATTTTGTTCAATAACTATGTACAGTAAGGCTCTATTTGTTAACATCAGTTAACAAGTAAAGTCAATGTAATGACAACTACAAAAGCATTTATTAATCTTAGGTGATAATCATTATGGTGGCTTGAGAAAGCCAACATACTGTTATACTACATAAACTTATTACTCTTCTGTCTTCTTAGACTATTTTAAGAACGCATCTCCTCCTAGACTGTTCATACTACAACCATCAAACTAACTCCAAACCTCCAAACTATACTGAATTAAGTTGCTATATCTTTTCCAATTGATCCAATTTACGGTTTTTCGAAAACTGACCCGGAAAAGTCCCATTGACTTAACATTGGACCAAACTTTGTAACCTCATAACTTTGCGCCAGACTGTCATACAGACTTAAGGTTGGGCTCATTTAACTCAGACTACCAATCTGCCAATCACTGATGACCTTTCAACCTACTAGCCACACCCTAGCAACCACTTACGACACTGTCCCATAGATCTCCATTGTATAAAAAAACTGACATTGACTTTACATTGAACATATTAATAACATACCAATTCATGCTAACAATATTCTAATCCATACTAGAAACATACTAATGACATACTAACATAATCTATACTAAAAACATACTAACAAACATACTAATCATACTAGCAATATGCTAATACATACTATAAACATACTAGCAACATGTTAATTCATACTATAAACATATTAGCAACATGCTGATTCATACTAGAACCATGGTAATTTATGTTAGCAACTGCCTAAAAACCACTCAGAACACCTTAGCAACACCCTAGCAATGCCTTAGCAACCACTCAGAACAACCTAGCAACCCCCTATCAACCACATAAAACACCCTAGCAACACCTTAGCATCTACCCAGAACACCCTAGCAACCGCATAACAATGACTTAGCAACCACCTAGCAACACCTTAACAACTACCTGGAAAACCTTAGGAACCACCTAGCAACACCTTGGCACACCTTAAATAGTCAAAAACTACCAAAATGCTACGTTTTGGAGGAAAATGGGCTCCCTTTACAGCTCCCCTAGTGTTTAACAGTTGAGTTGTACCATTTTTGAAGACCATTCAGCTGATCTCTAGGTCTGGTGGGGGTACTTTTAGCTTAGCTTAGCATAAATTATTGAATCGGATGAGACCGTTAGCATCTGGCTCAAAAATGAGTTGAGTTGACTCATTTTATTAAATGATTTTATCCCATTCGCAGTGTTGGGCGGTAGCGTCGCTACAAGTAGTGAAGATACTAGCTTAAGTACATTTCTCAGTAGCGTGGTGGTTGCATCGCTACTTTCATAAATCAATTAGCTTTTCAGTAGCAAAGTTATTTTACTAGGGAAGTAGCGCAGTAGCATCAACACAAGCTACATTTACCGATCGCGGATCAATAAGTGATGGCACCGACATTCACAGAGCTGTGAGGCCGGTGTCTAGCCGATGAAAGTAAATCCATATGATCCATTTCAGTGGTCAACAACAAACTTTTTGGTGCATTACTGCCACCTCTTACTCTGGTTAGTGACTTCACCAACCAATTAGGCTAACACGAGAACTTTCCTTGGTGGAAAGATCTATAGGAGATATATATATATATATATAGTTTACTGTAGTAAAGGCTGAAGTATACTATGGTAATTACTATTAGTTTGTGATAGTTACTAATGATACTACATTATGTAGTGTAATTTATTAACGCAGAGTTGTAAATATATACAATATAATGCTTATTCCTTAATATTTCCCTTTACTATATATTACTATAGTATTTTAAATGTGTAACACCTGGTTTAATTGTATTTTTTGTGTTTGCTGTTATATACTATAATTTGTTTATGTTTAGTACAGCATATTATTTACAGTTAATAACTGAACTGAACAATTCTGCATCATGTTTTGATTACATACAGTTTTATTGATCACTAAGATATGACTGACTTGGATTTAAGTTGCTTTGATTTAAAAATGAAAATTGCAAAAATAGCTTAGATGTATTTTTTTTTATTGCAAATGCCACAAAAAATCACCCTGCACAAGTAACTTAAATTTAGATTTTGTAACTACAGTAAACTATTTATTTGTTATAAGGTCTGGTTTAAGATTATACCAGATTATATTAATATAATATACTGTAATAATAATTATAAGGTGACGCAGTGGCGCAGTAGGTAGTGATGTTGCCTCACAGCAAGAAGGTCACTGGTTCGAGCTTTGGCTGGGTCAGTTGGCATTTCTGTGTGGAGTTTGCATGTTCTCCCTGCGTTCATGTGGATTTCCAAAGACATGTGGTAAACGTGAATTGGGTAGGCTAAATTGTCCGTAGTGTATGAGTGTGAATGAGTGTGTATGGATGTTTCCCGGAGATGGGTTGCGGCTGGAAGGGCATCCGCTGCGTAAAAACGTGCTGGATAAGTTGGCGGTTCCTTCCGCTGTGGCAACCCCGGATTAATAAAGGCACTAAGCCGAAAAGAAAATGAATGAATGAATGAATGAATGAATGAATGAATGAATGAATAATTATATAATATAATTTATATTAATATAATTTTAATTATAAATTAAATTAATATCATTTTAATTCAAGGGATGAAAGATTTTGAAATTCTAACAGTAAACAGAGCTTCTGTAAGGTAAGCTTGAATATGATTTAGTTGAAAATATCTATTAGAAACTTAAAAGTAATCAAAAGATGTAATCAGTTACTTTACTTTTATAAAGTAATTAAAAAGGTACACTACTTATTACATTTTAAATAGGGTAATTTGTAATCTATTCTGTAATCTATTACATATTCAAAGTAACCTCCCCAACACAGATTGTGTGGAACCCAGCCCTTTTTACAGTGTATAACTATAAGGTTATTTCTCACAGTTTATTTTAAAGCTAATGTTTACTAATGAGATTGTATTGTAAAGTGTTACCTATTGTACTATATAATCCTTTTGCTATTGAATGTGTTTGAAAATTGCTGAATTAAGAAGAAAATCTGAAACCAGCAAGACCCTAAAAAACAAACAACACATTTTTGGATTAAAGAACTCAACAACAAAAAAAATAGTAATAGTAATACAACTGTGGGTATTTCTATTTGTCCCCAATAGAAGAACTCAATTAAAGTAATGTCAGACATATGTTTGCACACTGCCCGACTGGAGTACAGTCTCAGCCCACAGGCAGGCTGACCTCTCTGCCACCCAGACCACCCTTTCCTTTTGAGCGGTTACAAAGAGAGCGAAAGAGATAAAGAGAGAGAGCAGCTAGTGGGAGGAACATGCGCTCAATACACGTTCCCTGCTGTGACAGAGAATATCACCGTTTGCCCAGAAGCCCATAAATTTTGAAGAACGACACTAGCACTGCTACCTAAGCTAAGAAGAGGACAGAAATAAAGAAGAATAAGGGTTTGTGGTCAGCTTTTAAAAACTTTTTTCAGTTCCACAAGAGCTTTCTTCTGGTTTTCTCATTGGGTTGTGCGACTGTCCTTGCTAGAACTGCATTCAAGGTTGGACTTTATATTTAAAACAGGGCAAAGCGTGGTATCCTGCAGGCCTCCAGAAGTCATGAGGAATTGATTTGTGGAACTTTGTGAACTGATGCACTGGGACGAGATGGCTGGAGAGATTCATGCAAAGAGATTTAACAGGTCCGGTAGGAGGAGAGCACTTTCCGCTGCCCTCACTGCAACTAGAGTTCCAACAGTCATGCTGACCAGTCATAGTGTTGCCCTGGATAAACAAGCCCTGCATCGACTGGCCCTGCCTCCTTATATGTCCAAGAGACAGTCCACAGGTATGTAAAAGAAACACATTTTACTCTGACCATGTGCTAGATATTTAAAAGTTACCAAATGCTATTTTTTTGGAGGTAAATAGACTCACTTTACAGCCTCCCTGGAGTTTAATAGTTGAGTTTTACCATTTTTAAAATCCATTTGGCCAATCTCCGAGACTGGGTGAAGCATTTTTAGCTTAGCATAAATCATTGAATCCGATTAGACCGTTAGCATCTGGCTCAAAAATAAGTTGACTTATTTTTTTGTAATAATAAAGAGACTACATGCATGTTCTCCCCATGTTGGCATGGGTTTCCTCCGGGTGCTCCGGTTTCACCCACAAGTCCAAAGGCATGCGCTATAGGTGAATTGGGTAAGCTAAATTGTCCGGAGTGTACGTGTGTGAATGAGTGTGTATGGATGTTTCCCAGTGATGGCTTGCAGCTGGAAGGGCATATGCTGGGTAAATTGGCGGTTCATTCTGCTGTGGCAACCCCAGATTAATAAAGGGACTAAGCCGAAAAGAAAATGAATGAATGAATCAAGGAACTTTGCTACCAAACCATGGCTGCAGCAGGCACAATGATATTATTTAGCACTGATACCTGATGCATAATATTATCAACCCAGGCTCATTCTGAAAACGTAGCCCCGTGGACGTTTCTGGAGACTGCGAAATACGTCCCGGGAGGTACGTATTTTTGTAGTTTTTGTTTTCGGGAATTCCCAAGAGGCCGCTGTGTGCGCTTTTTCGTATCTCAAATGTCTCTCGCAAGTGCCGTTCGTGACCGGGCTGTTCTCGCGTAAACCCACCAGAGGCCGCTGTCGACCGACCGTCTGTCTGTCTGACTGAATGATTGACTGGGCGACCGGCCAATCGACTGACCCACCCTCATCCTTCCTAAATCCAACCAATTTTACCGATTGACCCGCCCACCCACATACTTCCCTAAATCCAAGCAACGGTTTACAAAAGCCGTCCAGAAAAAGAAAAGCCCTCGTCTGATTTTTGCCACGTTTTCGGATTTTACCACATTCTCAGCCTGTTGTTCACTCGTTCATTTTATTTTTTGGATTCTGTTTTTGTCTTACCTGATTTCTGGAACCGCTCTTCCCCCGGCTCGAATCCAGTCGTCATCGTTGTCGTGGTCAACTCCTCTTTGCGTCTCAAGTCCACCAACGTACACGACGAGCTAACTAGACAAACTGGTTGCGGCGGGAAAGCCCTCCACACGGAGATAAGCGGTCAGCTGGTAAGCGCCAAAAGGAACGACGTCATAGCGCCCCGTAGCGTTCGCTTAAAAAATTAATGAAGCCATAAGTACCTCCGGCTACATAATTCACAGTCTTCAGAAACGTCTACGGGACTGCGTTTTCAGAATGAGCCTGTGTTGAATATCATTGTACCTGTTGCAGCCATGGTACTGCAGCAAAGTTCTTTGATTATTACACTGGAATGAAATTATAGTTCCTAGCCAAATCAACCTAGAAAACAGCAACTTTTCATTTTTCGTAGGTCTTCGTAAACTATGGGTAACATTTTACAATAACAGTACATTAATAATGATGTTTTAATATGTAAACTAAACATTACTTTAGGTCACACTTTATTTTGTTGGTCCGTTTGTTGAATTGTGTTACATTGCATCTACATGCCAACTAATTCTCATAAGATTATAAGTAGACTGTTAGGTTGGGGTTAGGGTTGGGGTTAGTGTAAGTTGTCATGTACTTGCAAAGTTTTTTATAGCCAGTTAAATGTCTGTTGAAGGAGCAGTATCAGCAGATATTAGTCTACTAATACTCAAATGGACCATCAAAATAAAGTGTTACCTTACTTTATTAGGGACTAATGATGAGTTAATGCTTGTGATAATCATGAACTAACTTTCAACATGAACTTACTACAACATGAGTCACATGAGTTCATGTGTGAATAGCGGCTACCCTAATAACTTGTTAGTACATGATTGTTTGTTAATTCCTGTATTAATTACCACATTAGTTTATGCTTAAATTACCCATCATGAACTCATGAGCTGTTTATGTATAATTTTATCATGACTTTACTTGGAGGAGCACATCATCACTAAAGTGTTACCAAACTATGTAACTACAAAAGGGTTATTTTCAGTGTGTTAATTATACAATGACGATTGGGGGTCAACTTTTTTCTGTAGAAGTTTGGTAATATATGCTTCATTAAATCAAATTTATTAATGTATTAAAATGACATCTAATATATTAATAAAATGTATACATTTTCAGTGTTTTGAGGGATATTTAGAGACTATTTTAGAGGTTATTGTAGGTCAAACTATACAAATAATATGTCTAATTTTGCCTTTTTTAAGCTACATGAAGATATAAACACCTATTTTACAAGAAACGTGTTTTGTGAATACTTAAGATGTCAATCGGTGCTCTAGAACTGCCAGTTTCAGACTGCTAAATGATATTTTTCCTACCATTGATTGGCGCGATTGAATGCATCACAGTGGTATGAACCGTTATGGGGGGAGGGGGTGTCAAATGTATATTTATATAATACATTTTTAATTATTAATATTTAAGAAAGCTAGAGAGTGTCACGGTGGCACAGTGGGTAGCATGGTCGCCTCACAGCAAGAAGGTCACTGGTTCGAGCCTCGGCTGTGTCAGATGGCATTTCTGTGTGAAGTTTGCATGTTCTCCCTGTCTTGGCGTGGGTTTCCTCTGGGTGCTCCGGTTTTCCTCACAGTCCAAAGACATGCGGTAAAGGGGAATTGAATAAGCTAAATTGGCCTTGTTGCTAAATTGGCATTGAATGAGTGTAAATGCATGCGTGTATGGGTGTTTCCCAGTGTTGGGTTGTGGCTGGAAGGGCATCCGCTGTGTAAAACATGTGCTAGATAAGTTAGCGGTTCATTCCGCTGAGGCAACCCCTGATTAATAAAGGGACTAAGCTGAAAAGAAAATGAATAAGAAAAAGCTATTTCTTACTATTAAAGGGTTGACCCCCCGATACGTCTTGTTTTCATGTACTTCAGGGGATCAAGCACTAATTTGGGGGGTCAATCCCCCCAAAACCCCCCTTTAATTCACACCTTGAGCAAGATTTTTGAGCAAGATGCTACTGGGCTAATCCTATTCGGTTTATGCTAAGCTAAGCTAAACGTACTCCTGCCAGACACTGAGATTGTGTAGGGTCTGTCTGCGGACTGCAAGACAGGTGCATAACATGAAGAGGCCTTAGGGACGTAACTTGTAGTATGTAACTTGAAGTGTCAAAATTATGTTGTCGGTAAGATGGCACTGTACATCAGTTATTAACGTCTACACCTACTCCACACCTAAACCATCACAGTTATTAACATTTATACCTACCACAACTCTAAATCCAACCATCATCGTTATTAATATCTACACCTTCCCTAAACCCAAACCCAACCATCATAGTTATTAATGTCTACAACTATCCCAACCTTAAACCCAACTATCACAATTATTAACGTTTACACCTACTCCACACCTAAACCCAACCATCACAATTATTAAAATCTATACCTACCACAACCCTAAATCCAACCATCATCGTCATTAACGTCTACACCTTCCCTTAACCTAAACCCAACCATCATAGTTATTAATGTCTACAACTACCCAATCCTAAACACAACCATCACAGTTACTAACAGCTACGCAGGAGTTGCGGAGGCTTTCATGCTTGAAATGCTCGCCATTGAACTGTTATTTGCAACCACAGAGGGCGACGCCGAGTAGGGTAACTGTCATGACAAAAAGGATGAAGAAGTTAGCGAGTGGACTTGCATGGTGGAGTCGCTAGTTGAATTAATATAACAATATATCAAATGAATTGGTTGTGGATAAATTTGGAGAAAACTCATGAAAACATTTGATGATAATGTTCTCTGGTAAGTATTTCCGACATCTTGCCAACAACATCTCGTTGTGACATCGCGCATGGTTCAATGGAATCTCGATAACTGCAAGTTACGCTCCTTCATCTTATGCCCCCGTCTTGCAGTCCACAGACAGCTACACTTGCTGAGATTGGCTGAAGGGACTCAAAATGGGAGCTGTAAGCTGTGCCTATTTTTCAAAAAAGTATAGTGTAGCATATACTGTGTGTGTATATATATATATATATATATATGCAGTTAAAGTCAGAATTATTAGCCCCCCTGAATTATAGTTAATTAAGTGAACTACGTAGACAGATTAGGGTAATTAGGCAATTTATTGTATAATGATGGTTTGTTCTGTAGACTATCAAAAAATATATACAGTAAGGTAGCTTAAAGGGGCTAATAATTTTGACCTTAAAATGGATTTAAAAAAATTAAAAACTGCTTTTATTCTAGCTAAAATAAAACAAATAAGACTTTCTTGAGAAGAAAAAATATTATCAGACATGCTGTGAAAATGTCCTTGCTCTGTTAAACATAATTTGGGAAATATTTAAAAAAGAAAAAAAAATTAAAAGGGGGCTAATAATTCCGACTTCAACTGTATATATATATATTGTTTAAGTGCTCAGCCTTTCCTGTAATGTTGGTTGATTGATGAAGTCTTGCTAACTACTCTGGTGGAAGGTTGGGTTATACTGGTTAGTGATGCTAAAGTTCTGGTCTATTGTATTGTACTGCTGTAGCTGGTCCACCAGCACTCTTGAATACCATGCTTCACAAACCACCAACCAGCATCCCATGATGATCCCAGCATGCAAACATGCCTCATACCAGCAAAGCTTGATTTTTCAGCAGGGATGCTGGATAACAAGATTCAAAACATATGCTGGTGACTAGACACTGGCTTTCTGGAGAGCACTTTCTTCTATCTTTCGACTTCTTTGTGCAGTCTGCCATTTCAGATAAACAGCTGAAACATGTGGTTGCATGGTAAATCATACAACTGCCACCAAGCAGGGTTCACAATATCTGAGGACTCTTAAACCACTTGAGACCAATATAAGAAATATTAAGCTAAAGTGGCACTTTTAAGTTTTACTTTATAGCCTAAAGGTAAAAAAAAAGGTTTTACCTTGTGTTAAAAAGCATTATACAGCATTGCATATTACCCGCAGCAGCGCTCTGCTCTTGGCAATAATGAGCTATGCTCACGTTCCTCTGATAAGTGCAGTATAATTAGGCTTACTCGTAAACATCCCCTGTAATTCAGTGATAAAATGGCTGAGGCAGCGAGCTAAACGTCCCTAAGGCCAGCCCGCTGCTCGGCTACAAAGAAAGGACCTGGAGCTTGTAAACAGCAGGGCTTTGTCTCATGTACTGCTACCTATCTAGGTGTGCGAACATGTATGAGAAGGGGCTGATGGGAGGTGTAGTCAACAGCTGGGAAATGAAGGGGCTTTTCATGTTGGCCGATAGCAGTGAAGCTTCTTGTGAGGCGGCAGATGTGGTGCGACTTGGGCAACAGCTGCGGCGAATGATAACCGCTGTGGTGGAGAGATGTCAAAACGCTGGCTTCTCTCCCTATGCCTTATCATCACACACACACACACACACACTGCATACACACCAGCCTGCAATGAAAGCAGCCACCCACCACACATATACTGTAACAAGATGGGCAGCCGAATCGAGCTCTGAAATTCTTAAAGCGAAAAAAATAAAAAGAGGGAAAAATTATCAAAACAAAGTCTGGTTTTCTCCTATCACAAGCAGCAGAGAGCTTAGCCGCACTAATCCACAGCTATTTGAATATGTATGCTTGGATGATATGTTGGCCAGTGCTTTTTAGCATCTTAGCATTGCTAACAGTGGCGAACGTGTGTTAAGAGCTGACCGTGCTTACAGGGGAAATGAGGACAGAGGAATTATGCTGTCCTGAACGCTTCTACAGCCATAACAAAGATTAAATCGATAATGGGTTAAACTCCACGAGTATTCTGAATTCAGTGGTGGCTCATGGAAGTGATGTTTTAGATGCATGTGGTTCAATCCTTAGAATAATTATGTGAGTAGCCCTGTTGAAATAAACAGCATGCTGTTAAGATTTGTTTTTATGTTTGTCTCAATGCGGGTCATGCTGTGCTGGTTTCAAAGCTTTCAATGCTACACCAGCATTGAGACCAGCATTGCCAACAGCAAGACAAGTATTGAGACCAGCATTGAGACCAGCAAAGTCTTGTTTGTCTCAATACTGGTCTTGCTGGTGTCAATGCTGGTGTTAATGCTAGTCTTGCTGGTCTCAATACTGGTCTTGGAGATGTCAATGCTGGTGTCAATACTGGTCTTGCTGGTGTCAATGCTGGTCTCAATACTGGTCTTGCTGATGTCAATGCTGGTCTCAATACTGGTCTTGCTGATGTCAATGCTGGTGTCAATACTGGTCTTGCTGGTGTCAATGCTGGTGTTAATGCTAGTCTTGCTGGTCTCAATACTGGTCTTGCTGGTGTCAATGCTGGTGTCAATACTGGTCTTGCTGGTCTCAGTACTGGTCTTGCTGGTGTCAATACTGGTCTTGCTGGTCTTAATACTGGTCTTGCTGGTCTTAATACTGGTCTTGCTGGTCTTAATACTGGTCTTGCTGGTGTCAATGCTAGTCTTGCTGGTCTCAATACTGGTCTTGCTGGTGTCAATACTGGTCTTGCTGGTCTCAGTACTGGTCTTGCTGGTGTCAATACTGGTCTTGCTGGTCTTAATACTGGTCTTGCTGGTCTCAGTACTGGTCTTGCTGGTGTCAATACTGGTCTTGCTGGTCTTAATACTGGTCTTGCAGGTCTCAATACTGATCTTGCTGGTCTTAATACTGGTCTTGCAGGTCTCAATACTGGTCTTGCTGGTGTCAATGCTGGTCTTGCAGGTCTCAATACTGGTCTTGCTGGTCTCAATACAGGTCTTGCTGGTCTCAATACTGGTCTTGCTGGTGTCAATGCTGGTCTCGATGCTATTCTCAAAACTGGTTGTGTTGGTCTCAATGCTGGTCTTGCTGGTTTCAATGCTGGTCTCAATGCTTGTATTGCTGATTCCAATGCTGTTTTTGCTGGCATCAATGCTGGTCTTGCTGGTTTCAGTGCTGATCTCAATGCAAATCTTGCTGGTCTCAATGCTGATCTTGATGGTTTCAATGCTGATCTTGCTGGCCTCAATGTTGGTCTTGCTGGTCTCATTGCTGGTCTTGTTGGTTTCAGTGCTGATCTCAATGCAAATCTTGCTGGTCTCAATGCTGGTCTTGATGGTTTCAATACTGATCTTGCTGGCCTCAATGTTGGTCTTGCTGGTCTCAATGCTGGTCTTGCTGATTTTAATGCTGGTCTCAATGCAGATCTTGCTGGTCTCAATGCTGGTCTTGATGATCTCAATACTGGTCTTGGTGGTTTCAATACTGGTCTAAATGCTGGTCTCATTGCAATTAAAGCATTGAAACCAGCAAAACCAGCAAGATCTGCATTGAGACCAGCATTGAAACCACCAAGACCAGTATTGAGACCACCATTGAAACCTGCAACATCTTGCTGGTCTCAATGTTGATCTTACTGGTCTCAATGCTGGTCTTGCTGATTTCAATGCTGGTCTCAATACTGGTCTTTCTGGTCTCAATACTGGTCTTTCTGGTCTCAATACTGATCTAGCTGGTTTCAATTGTGGTCTTTCTGGTCTCAATGCTGATCTTTCTGGTTTCAATGCTGGTCTCAATGTAGATCGTGCTGGTCTCAATGCTGGTCTTGATAGTCTCAATACTGGTCTTGCTGGTTTCAATGCTGGTCTTGATGGTCTCAATACTGGTCTTGCTGGTTTCAGTGCTGATCTCATTGCACTGAAATCAGCAAAACCAGCATAGAGAGAAGCAAAATCAGCACTGAGTCCAGCATTGAAACCAGCAAGACCAGTATTGAGACCAGCATTGATGGTCTTTCTGGTTTCAATGCTGATCTTTCTGGTCTCAATGCAGATCTTGCTGGTCTCAATTGAGGTCTTTCTGGCTTCAATGCTAGTCTTTCTGGTCTAAATGCTGATCTTTCTGGTTTCAATGTTGTCTCAATGCAGATCTTGCTGGTCTCAATGCTGGTCTTTCTGGTCTCAATGCTGGTCTTTCTGGTTTCAATGCTGGTCTTTCTGGTCTCAATGCTGGTCTTTCTGGTTTCAATGCTGGTCTTACTGGTCTAAATTCTGATCTTTCTGGTTTCAATGTTGTCTTTATGCAGATCTTGCTGGTCTCAAAGACCAGCAATGAAATCAGCAACACCAGCATATAAAGCATCAAAACATATCTTACCAGCACATGCTGTTTTTCTCAGCAGGGAGCATGGCGGTAACAGAGAAATGCCAAAACTTACTAATCTGCATAATCATAAATCTTCAACCACCTATAATCTGAAGGAAAGAAATAATCATTTTGATTATTTAAATATTTACTGTATAACAGTCTACAGTCTATATCTAGCTTTATAGATATATTGCTAGACAGACAGACTGTCAGATACCGAAACTAATGTCAGACAGCTCAAAACCTGGAATTCTACCATCTCTTATATGAAAGTAGCCAGTAGAACAGCATTTTACAAGCCAGCATCTGTAAGAGGCATCTACTCACAAGAATTCTTATTTTACAGTTGTCTGGGGGTTTAGTTTATGGGAAATGATTAATGTAAGAGCCATTAATTTGAAAGTTCAAGGCTTCTGACATCATCTCATTGCTGTTTTTTTTAACTGTACAATATGCTTGATATGTTGCCTGATTTGGACAACCTGCTATTTCTTACAAACATTTTATTTGAATGTGTTGTTATATTTATTACACAGTGGGACTATTTATTGCACCTTTTATTCCTCTAGTTCTATATTTACCTACAATGACTAATAAATCAGAAATCTTATGCATTCGCAGAAAACAACATTTACCAATTAACAGTCAAGTAGATGCAAGCTGGTGACAGTCAGAACCGGACTGCTGATATGAGTTAAGATTTCTGAGAAAATTGCTTTGAGTTTGATGGTCAAAGAGATTTTTTTAGCTTCAAACTCTGATTCCATCGCAGTTGTTGGTTATCAAACCATATATGATATTTTGAGCCAGTTTTAGTACACAAATTGTTCATGCTGATGCTTTGTTAATGAAAAGAATGCATAAAAGCTAGATGAAGAGCTAAATCACCCACTTACATGTTGCTTTGCCATTAGCTTCATCTTGAAACAGACACTAAACCACATTCTGAGAGAAACTATTGTTTTTATTCAATCCTTAATATGTTACTATTTATCATTATATCCAGGGCTTTATATTAATGCTTTTCAAGGATAAGAAGGCAGAATAAAACATCAGTAGCTGTGGAAGATTGATTGTATGGCATTAAATGTTAGCAGCAATTGATAATGGATTATATATTATCAGCTTATGTTCATGCAGTATGTCTGTTAGCCACACTGACCACATGCATGCCCACCCAAAACAGTTGCACAATGTGTTTGGCTTTTTGCCCTCTAGAGTTGTTCGTCTCCTAGTTGGGTTTGTTGTGATCAGAACAACGGTAAAGTCAGGGTTTTTTTTTTATTGCTAATAGAAGAACATCAGAACAAACCCAAGGGATCACACACACATATCCTTGAAAATTTATCAATATTAACAGACACAGTCATTAGAAAAACAATAAAAATACAATTAACATTTTCCTGGAGAGAGAGAAAAGAATAAAAACAGACAAAAATAATCAAATAAAGTGACATTACAATGACAATCATATAAATACATACAAGGAAAGCATTTAAATTTAAGGATATTTTTTGAATACCTCTGTATATTATTTTAGGAATCTTACTCTCCAAAAAATGACGGGTTAATTCAAGTGAATTCTGCATGAACTTACCCAACTGCTAGGAGAATTTTTGGAAATTAAATTAAAAAGATCAAATTTAACCCAATTTTAGTCCATATTTTACCCAATTTGGGTTTAAATAACGCAGAATTAAGTGTAGTTTTTTTATTATTAAAGTCTGGTTTTGTATGATCCTCATACATGTGTATGATGCAGTTTTTTAATGAATGGATGAATGAATGAATGAATGAATGAATGAATGAATGAATGAATGAATGAATGAATGAATGAATGAATGAATGAATGAATGAATGAATGAATGAATGAAGTGATGATTAGTGTTTTGAAATGTGCTCAATGCAATGCTTTTTATCCTATATGTTTTATTTTTTGGCATTATTTTTTGTCTTTTAGTAAAATACTGTATGTATTCACTTAATGTGAATTTTTTAGGACTTGACAGTAAACGGTCAAACTACTTGTGCTACAGACCAGCGTGTTTATGGCAATACATTAAAATTAAATTATAAGATATGAAAATACTGGTCTATAACCTCACCCATATACTATATAACTGCAGGTTAACTATGTCTATATACAGTATAATAACTTAATTGTTAAAAGCTATTAGTAATTAGTTACTAGTTAATTAAAGTTATTAGTAACTAATAAAGTTATAGTAACTAATTACATTTTGATTGTAATGCAATAATGTGCACCTTTTGTAAAGCTGCTTTAAAACAATAATTAAAAAAGCAGCATAATGATCTGTGGCGACGCAGTGGCACAGTAGGTAGCGTTGTTGCCTCACTGCAAAAATGTCGCTGGTTCGAGCCTCGGCTGGGTCAGTTGGCATTTCTGTGTGGAGTTTGCATGTTCTCCCTGCATTCGCGTGGATTTCCTCCGGGTGCTCCGGTTTTCCCTACAGTCCAAAGACATGCGGTACAGGTGAATTGGGTTGTCTAAATTGTCCATTGTGTATGAGTGTGAATGGGTGTGTATGGATGTTTCCCAGAGATGGGTTGCAGCTGGAAGGGCATCCGCTGCGTAAAAAAACGCATGCTGGATAAGTTGGCGGTTCATTCCGCTGTGGCGACCCGGGATTAATAAAGGGGCTAAGCCGAAAAGAAAATGAATGAATGAATAATGATCTGTTTTGTATGGCTAAAAATCTATGGAAGTGAGCCCTCACAGGGATCATTCTTAGAACATTCCGTAACATTTGTTAAATATTGTGTAAATGTTAGCACATAAAACTATAAAAATAATATTTAAATTCTTGCAAGATAATGTTAATATAATGTGAATGGAATGCTCTGATAATGTTTGGTAATGCTCTAATAATATAATATAATATAATATAATATAATATAATATAATATAATATAATATAATATAATATAATATAATATAATATAATATAGGGCGACGCAGTGGCGCAGTAGGTAGTGATGTCGCCTCACAGCAAGAAGGTTGCTGGTTTGAGCCTCGGCTGGGTCAGTTGGCGTTTCTGTGTGGAGTTTGCATGTTCTCCCTGCGTTCGCATGGGATTCCTCCGGGTGCTCCGGTTTCCCCCACAGTCCAAAGACATGCAGTACAGGTGAATTGGGCAGGCTAAATTGTCCGTAGTGTATGAGTGTGAATGAGTGTGTATGGATGTTTCCCAGAGATGGTTTGCAGCTGGAAGGGCATCCACTGTGTAAAACGTGTGCTGGATAAGTTGGCGGTTCATTCCGCTGTGGCGATCCCGGATTAATAAAGGGACTTAGCCGAAAAGAAAAGAAATGATTGAATGAATAATATAATAAAATTTAATACAATATAATATAATATAATAAAACAATATAAAACAAATCATGAAACAGAAACGTTTTTAAAAAATGTAAAAAAAAAATAGAAAAATTATTTTGATTAACACTATTCATTCATTCATTTTCTTGTCGGCTTTGTCCCTTGCGGGGTCGCCACAGCGGAATGAACCGCCTTGATTAACACTATTATAACAAAAAATAACGTTAATACAGTGTCTAAAAAAATATGTCATTTTGAATGCTCTAAAAGCAGTAAAAATAATAATGATATGTAACTTAATGGGAACGTTCTGCTAAAATTCTTTGGAGTCTTTGGAGTCTTTGGAGCGTCTAAGGACAACGTTATTTTGACGTCCAATAATGACGTCAAATGACCTTGATATTTAGTTATCATATCGATCTCAAATACTGACATGTATTCATCAAGTATGACGAGCAAAATCCAACGTCTGATAGACATCATAGTGGTAATGTCCACACAACGTTACCTGTAACATCATTAGACGTTTAAATTTGGTTGATTTCTGGTTGTGTTTGAAAGTGACCATAGTCCAACGTCAAGCCAACATCCTAAACCAGTGTCATATTAACGTCAAATACTGACATTTATTTGTAAAGTATGGCAACCAAAATCCAACATCTGATAGACGTCATAGACATCCATACAACGTCAAGCTGTAACATCATTAGACATTTAAATTTGGTTGATTTTAGGTTGAAGGCGACGTGGTGGCCGGTGGGTAGCACATTCGCCTCACAGCAAGAAGGTCACTGGTTCGAGCCTTGGCTGGGTCAGTTGGCGTTTCTGTGTGGAGTTTGCATGTTCTCCCCGTGTTCGCGTGGGTTTTCTTTGGGTGCTCCGGTTTCCCCCACAGTCCAAAGACATGTGCTATAGGTGAATTGGGTAGGCTAAATTGTCTGTAGTCTATGTGTGTGAATGAGTGTGTATGAATGTTTCCCAGTGATGGGTTGCGGCTGCGTAAAACATGTGCTGGATAAGTTGGCGGTTCTGACGTCAACTCGATTTTCATTTCCAAACAAAATGCAACAAAGTTCTCCATGACGTTGGAGTACAACGTCAATTTTGACATCATGTTGATGTCCTGTAAAACATGTGCTGGATAAGTTGGTGGTTCATCTGTGGCGACCCCAGATTAGTAAATGGACTAAGCCGAAAAGAAAATGAACGAATGAATTTTAGGTTGTGTTTGAAAGTGACCTACATGTAGGTCCAACGTCGAGTCAACATCTTAAACCATTGTCACGTTGACGTCAAATACTGTCATTTATTTGCCCACACAACATCAAACTGTAACATCATTAGACGTTGATATTTGGTTGAATTTGAACATTGATGTCGGCCTGATGTTGGGTTCTGACGTCAACCTGATTTTCATTTCCAAACAAAATGCAACAAAGTTCCTCATGACATTGGAGTACAACGTCAGTTCTGACATCATGTTGATGTCCTGTGCCTGCTGGGGAGTTACAATGGCCACACCTGATCTTATTTTAAGTGATGAGTGATGTTTTAATTTATCCGTAAGTGTTTCAGCAGCATACCCCAAGAGGCCAAGTCTTCTATATATGTCTATATATGTGTGAGTCTGCAGTATGGGAAGAGACAGAGAGAGATAAAGTGAGAGAAAGAGAAAAGCAGAGAGCAGTTATTCTTCCTATTTCCTCTGCACCAGCTTTGTGGTCTCTATAAGGAACAGATGTTCACAAGTTGATACTGTGCATCACCCCCCTCTTCTTGCTATCTTGAGTCCCAGCACTGCCAACTGCCTGAACACACAAACCCAAAGTCAGGGTTTAACTATCAGCACGCGCACCTGCGAGGGCACTTCCATGCACAGATGTGCGCCAGCAAATGAAAAAACCCAACAAATTCTACAATTCACAACATCACACTGGCGAGGAGGTGAAAGAAAGAAAAGTCACAAACGAGATCTCTGCTTGAAATTGCTGTCTCAATTGTTTCTCCTAAACAGCAGTGCGATAGAATGGAGAGGAAATGGAGACCTTTGGTTACGTTTCCTGCTTCTCTGATTTTTCTTTCAGTGAAAGAGTCAAGCAAACGGTTCAGATTTGTCAAGATACCTGCATGAGAATTAGTTAAAGTCAAAGACGTTAATACAAATTTATATTGTCAAATACTAATTTAATCTTAATTTGTAATAGTAAACAATTAACCTAATCAAATACGTCTCATTGAAAACTATCAACATTGATTGTGATATATTTTATTCTTCCTAATTTGTTCAGTCATTAGCTATGTTTCCATCCAAAGATGCTAATTAAATTCATGAGCAAAACTGGAATATTGAATATGTGCGAATAAAGCAACGTTTCCATTCAATGAGTCAAAGAGAACAAAATCCACAGAGACTTATTTTTGGGCTAACTATTAGTTGTTATTATTATTTTGTGGGAATTTAGGACCTTGTTTATCATGTGGATAAGTAGTCAAGTTCATTGTTTATCTAAATGTCAGATTTCCAGCATCCAAGTACTATAATTAATTTGGCTGGACAACTAAACAATTATTCATTCATTTTCTATTCGGGTTAGTCCCTTTATTAATCCGGGGTCGCCACAGCGGAACTAACCGCCAACTTATCCAGCACGTTTTTACGCAGCGGATGCCCTTTCAGCCGCAACCCATTCCTGGGAAACATCCACACACACTCATTCACACTCATACACTACAAACAATTCAGCCTACCCAATTCACCTGTAACGCATGCCTTTGGACTGTGGGGGAAACTGCAGCACCCGGAGGAAACCCACACGAACGCAGGGAGAACATGCACACTCCACACAGAAACGCCAACTGACCCAGCTGAGGCTCGAACCAGCGACCTTCTTGCTGTGAGGCGACAGCACTACTTACTGTGCCCCTGCGTCGCCATAACTAAACAATTATTTGAAGTATTTTTTTCTCAGTTCCACAATCTAGTTTTAAAACATAATTATTTAAATTTACCTTTATTAAAATTATGTTTAAAGGTCTCATGAAATTAAAATCCAATTAAGATGGATCAACAATTCTGTTCACATCACCTCACACTTCAGTTTCTCATCAAATCTTGACCAATCGAATGCTCTCTAATATCTGACATGCTCCGCCCCCTTCAGGACGCTTCTTAGTTGGTGCACTTGAGCTCAACCACTTTCACTGGCAGAGCTGTGATAAAATGAAACGCTATTGGCTGGGGGGTTTTTTAAAGGGGAGGAGCTACTCTATGTTCCACCATATCTTCGTGCTTCAGTTAAGATTACATCAAATGCTGAAAAAAAAATGTACATTTCAAAGCACTTCACGGGACCTTTAAAGACACCAAATGAATGCTATTTATAATTTTAGAGGGAGAGAATAACTGTATTACCTTCAGCAGATGAAGAAAATGCCTAAAAAGCTATATTAATGGTTAGTTTGGCTGAAATAAAAGCATTTTTTTTTAAGTCATTAAAGTTGCCATGAAGCGTAATGCCTCATTCACACTCGCATCGACTTTGTAGCTGATTGTTGCTCATGTTAGCGACCTGCTGCAAAAGCAGGTGTATGTAGGTCTACAGCACGGAGAATACAACCGGCCTCTGAGTGAGCTGAGAGAGGATCACGTGAGATCTACTGGTGCTCCTATTGGCTGTCACTCAAGAAAGTTGCTCTTCATTTGCATAAAGTTAAAGAATTCTCAACTTTGTTGTGTCACTCGACATGCCCACCTGGTCGCCAACGGTAGCTGTATCTCACATGAATGGAGGTCTTCGGAAGTCGCACACTCTCCGTAGAAATTAACTGTTGCTTGTCCCTTTGCCGCTCATAGTGTAAATGAGGCCTATGTTAAGATTGTTATGGTAACTTTAAAGGTGTTGAAATGAGAAAAAAAACAGGTAGTATGATTTCATCCTGAGGAAACCAATTGGATTGTTGGAAGATGGGCAGTGCTAACAAAATGAAAAAAGATTGACCAATGGACGAAGGCTGAGCAGAAACAAGACACGCCCTGATAGCCCCGCCCTAAAGCCATTCCATGTGACCATAAGTGAAGAAAAGTCATTTCGAGGACGAAGAGTAGGTTATGATATTTGATTAAAGAATCTGAGGGCAAATGATTATTACAAAATAATGAAGCACACAGAAACTACATCATCTATAACAAGCACTGCTACATATAAAAATAAGAAGTGCAAGTTTCATCAGTCAGTCAGTGAATGTGAAAGAGAAGTTAGAACCACCCTTTTCATCAGGCTGGCTACGGGCCTGTGCCTAATTAACCTAACTTGCCTAGTTACTATCCTAGTTACTATTACTATTAAGCCTTTAAATTACACTTTAAGCTGAATACTCAACCCGATCTTACCAGGAAATTAGGGTTGGGTTGATAGACGATGCCGTTGTCCATCACGATGCTGAGCCGGCATCGCAATCCTCCACACTGCCCCCATCACAGCAGCAACCCGCTCGTGAAAACTTAGGCCCCGTTTACACTAATACATCTTAGTCTTAAAACAGCATTTTAGAATGAAAACGATCCACGTCCACACTGGCATTTCATCTAGCATTTCTGAAAAGATCCTCGTCCACACTATACCGATGAAAACGGACATCACGTGACCACACACACACACACACTCTGGCATGCACTGCAACATATGCGCACGTCTGAGCTCCAGGCAGTCAGCGAGTGCTTTGAGCACAAAACCCCAGAGAGCAGTGCACGTCGGACAGTTTATCAAGGATGTACCGCTGGATCGCGTCTCACTACAGTTGTTAAACGTGATATTTATTTAATCTTGTCTCTATCTAACAACTCTTCTGTCTTTTGAATCTATCAGGCAACGTGTCACAGCCTCAGTACACTGCTACAGTCTTTCACTGTGCACTTAGTAGTTTTAGTGAAAACCTCAGATACTGTTGGTTGATTCCTGTTGGTTGTGCACCTTTTTTACCAACCAAGTTTGTTGACACCACTATAACAACACAGATCACTCTGCCTATTCATGCCAGAGTGCCGCTGAAAAAGTGATTGACAGGTGGTAACTTGTGTGTAACTTATCTTTATTTATTTAGGATTTGGTTATGGTAAAACAAAAATGCGAGTCAGGTAGTTGAAACGGTAAGCTACAAATAATTCATTCATAATAAATAAATAAATTATTCATAAATAATTAATTCACCAATGCAATGTCTCACATTAGACATCGTACGATGCCAAATTGATCGACATCGCCCAACCCTACAGGAAACGTAACAATTTTACACTTTGTCAGTTCAGCGGCTAATTCGTTTGAATTTACAAGTTTAGTCATACAATTTGTAAAAGAAGGCTTGGCACCAAATCCCTCCCCTAAATCTAACCATCATATAGAGATGAGCAAATCGTACTAAAATGTATGAATGACATACAAATTAGCCACCAAATCAAAAAGTTACGAATTGGCTTGAGATAGCATTTGAATACTAGTTTTTTGCAAAATAACTAGTAAAATAGACAGTCATCATAGTGAAGACAAAAGAAACGAGCTAATGTACAGAAAAATGTACTGAAAAAAGGTATCTGCAAAGGAGTACTTAAGAAATATTTTTAAAACAATTAAAATTTCACAGGAGGGTTAATAATCCTGACTTGTCCACATGAATTGATGTTGACTGAGGGAACTGAGCAGAAGGCGCCAAAATACATAGTTTATAACCAGTGTTGGGGGTAATGCGTTATGAGTAACGAGTGTTACGTAATAATACTACTTTTTTTTTTTAAGTAACGAGTAATATAACGCATTACTTTAAAAAATAAGTTATATTATTTGAGTTACTTTAAAAAAAATGTAACCAAGTTACTTTTTACTCTGCTTAATTGTTTTTTTACAAAATATATTGCGGAATAAAAATTACCTTAGGTTGAATCATGAGAGAGAACCGGGAACAGACAGTCGGCTCGCACTCATCATCATCATCATCATCAGGTCTCTTTTTTCATAGCAGATGAGTCAGTGTACTGTTCTACTAACTGAATCTACTGTTCTACCAACTGATATGGGTTTATATCAAGTCAGAGGGGGTATCCGGTATGTTACTTACTGAAGACCGTTTCACGTTCAATTTAATGAACTGGTTCGACCGGTTCAGTTAGAAGATCCGGTTAAACCAAACGATTCATTCGCGAATGTAACTCAAAAGTAATATAACGCATTCTTTTCTCTAAAAAGTAACTAAATAAAGCAATTAGTTACTTTTTCAGGAGAATAACTCAATATTTTAATGCACTACTTTCAAAAGTAACTTTCCCCAAGCACTACTCTATATAAAAATAAGTGCAAGTTTTATTCCATCTTTAAAAGTCTGGTAGTCAGTGAATGTGAAAGTGAAGTTAGTGTGACAAGCTGACATTTTAACAGTCGTATTTAAACCGAGAAATATGTTGTGCTACTGTATGTTACATTACAAAATGCAGTTCATTATCTCATACACTTTCTTTATCTCGCTTCCTGTCCTGTCTCTCATTCTCTCTCTCTCTCAGTCTGTCAGCGTCGTGTCCCTGTTGCGAAATGACAACCTTTTCATGCTCATACATTTCATCACAGCATCTTCTTTTAATCTCTGCGATTCAGAGCGCCGATAACAATGAAGAAACACGTCCATGACACATCTGCTTCCGCAATGCTCTGTTCTCTGTGCAAAAGTGGATGACTCCATTCCTCGTCGCACTGCCCGCGGCCACCTTCTCATTAGATAAAGTCCCTCTCTGAGCGGCCGCGCTTAAAATAACTTTCATTTACTGCAGTCTGTAAAGGGTGACTCAACAGGGCCGCTGAATGCCGGAGCTTCAGTGGGAGAGGACAAAGGGAGAGGACAAAAGAGCTGTGTTTCTCTGGCAGCACCCCGTCTTATCTCTTTCCAGCACTCTGGATGGCGACTGCAGCCACAGGAAAGGATTTATAATGTGCACGAAAAAAAAGAGATCTCCCTTTTGCGAACACTTACCCATGCCTCCCCTTTCTTTCTTACTCTATTTCTGCCTCTGCAGAGACCGTCATTTCCATACGGACACAATAAAGCCAATCAGACGCGAGCATCTCTTCCACTCCATCAGATGCGGAGAGAAAGAAAGGACATTCTTAATGCCACTACAGGTGAAGGTCAACGCATGAAGGGTGGTGTTGGTACAGAGATAGCGGCTCATAATGGAGAGACCTGAAGACGTCCGAGAAGTGATCACTCAGAAGGGTGTAGGGAAGCAGTGCTGTATAGTCACATCAACAAAGAGCTAAATGAAGCTATGGAGGACCTGTCAGGAGCTGACATTGACAGGCTGTCTACAAACGGACCCCCCGTGAGAGCACTGAGCTGTCAATCAAACTGCTGTCACGCCGATAAGAATCCCATGCTGCAGCTTCTGCTCCAGTTACTGTAATTCTAGAAGGCCTGAAACAAAGTTTGTGTAGCCGCAGCAGGTGTATGTTGTAATCGAAGTCAAGTGTTGTAATCACAGTCTCAATGTGCATTCTTCTTGTTTTGTTAAAGAGACCCTTCTGCATTAAAAGGGTCATATTTTGGCCCTAACAACAGGCTGATATGCATGTAAGGTCAAAAAACACATTCATTGTCTTATAATATGCATTTATTTTTACCTAATTATCCCAACGATGATTCGTTCAGCAATTTATTTGTTCCCAAACCCCTCCTTAGCGCGATGCTAATCTGCACTGTTTGTTCCTATGATCCAGTCTGTTGTGATTGGTTGACAGCATTCAGCGCGAAACAGATGAAATGCCCACCACGGCTTATCAACAATTTTGAAGTAGTCAGAGTGCAGAGTGTATGTGTGAGCCCAATGCAGAAGTGCATTAAAGGGCACCTAGGTTACCACTTTTTCCAGATTTAATATAAGTCTTTTGTGTCTCCAGAATGTGTCTGTAAAGTTTCATCTCACAACACCCATCAGATTTTTTATTATACCTTTTAGAAGTTTGTATTATGGAGCATTTAGCATCAGCTAGCGGTTTTTGTGTACTGCGCCTTTAAGGCTAGTCCTTCTCGCCCACCGTTTCCACGTGCCTGGCAGCAGCTACCTCGGCTGCGTCAGACAACAGACAACCAAGAAGGAATAAGAGCTCACGTAACGTTTGTGAGAAAAACTACAGTAAGAATCTTACTAATAAGTATTTGATGCATGTGGAGTTTCAAGGATGAGTCACACACAATGTCATTACAAAGTTCACACACACACAAATACACACACACATAGCGTGGACACGCACACACACAGCGTGCGTTTAGCTTTGCACTGTTTTTGCATGCAAATATGACAGGATACACGTTAATATCCACTGCTGTATGGATATCTGTTATGTTAATGTACAAAATAAACCTGATTGAACGTCCACAAACCGGGATTGAATCGTCTTTTATAATTGTTCTGACACGCGGCTGTGTTGATGAAGTAAAGCTGAAGTAAATCGCTGTAATTTATTACAAACATGCACTGTTTTAAAACATTTTAAACTTGTAAAACTCACTCTTGATCACATTTGATGATGATGGATGATCCTAGCAAACTGAACAGACTTTTATTTACGGTTGCTTAGTTTGCGCACGTCCTGTGGTTGGTATGATTATACACGTTACTACCGAGACATGTTAATACGCAGCTGTCAATCAATTCGGTGGGCGGGGGGACCGCACTCCTACGTCAATTTGCGGTCGGTCTCAAAACCGCTCCAATTGGTCCACCGTTTTTATGTTGTTAAACTGAAAAAAAAGGACTGGGTGTGTTTATATCACCCCAGTATGACGGTCTATACACTATACCTACACTTATGTCTGTCCAAACAGCTTGAAAAGTAGATTTTTCACCATAGGTGCCCTTTAAAGCAATGCAGTTTAACACCAGCATATTGCTCTACTCTTAAACCAGTGTAAAAACAGTGACACACATTCAGTATTAATCGCGTTTTCAACGTGGTTTTAGACGCGATATGAGAATATAAAGAGTTAACCAGATACAGTACAAGCGGTTACAAGTAACAAAACACAATTAAATACATAATTTTCAAGCTAGAAAAAACAAGGAGGCACCTTAAGCTACTTCCACTTGTGAAATGGAGGAAGAAATAGATCCATGAACTGTGTACTGCAAAGTTCCAGTCAAGCTCTGACAAATTCCCATACATCAATAGTCTTTCTGATCCTTCCTTTACCAAACGGACGACGAATCCCATTTTGCAAGCGTGTAGATTGCTGACGCACTCATCAGAAAAATGATGGGAACACAGCACAAGTCTGGGCTATAATGTTGAGGTATTTTTGCAAAAATAAACTTCAACCACTGACTCTTCACAGCCTCATCTTTGGGTAGGGAAAATAACACTAACTTTCCCTAACACTTCAGAGCACAACGTCTATGCGACTTGATTCAACCGGGATCTGCTACAGTGTTTGTCTTCCTACAGTGTTTGTGGGCGGGGCCGGGGGTTTCAATTTTCTCTGGTCTGCACGCACAACAAATGGGCAGGGCTTGAGCTAAAGACTCGTTACATTGGCGATTCGTTGAAACCCCTATGAGTCGACTCTTTTATAGATGAATCAATAGTTTTAAACACGATGCACTATCAGATTTAAGCCTTAGCTGGATATTACACTCCACTTAGAGCTGTGTTACACACTGCATTGAAGGTCATTTTCAAAAACCCATAATAGGGGCTCTTTAAAACACATGTTGGCCAAATATTTGACCCAGCACGATGGGTTGTTTTGTTATTTAAAAAAATGGCCAGAAATAGGGCTGGACAATATGACATAAAAAATCTCATTTCACAATATAAGTCATCTTATATGATCGTGATGTATTTGTTCTATGCGGCACAGTGGCTCAGTGATTAGCACTGTCGCCTCACAGCAAGAAGGTTGCTGGTTTGAGTCCTGGCCGTACCAGACAGCATTTCTGTGTGGAGTTTGCATGTTCTCCCAGTGTTGGCGTGGGTTTCCTCCTGGTGCTTCAGTTTCCCCAACACTCCAAAGACATGTGCTTTATATGCATTTATATGTGTGCTTGTCTGTAGTGTATGAGTGTGAATGATTGTGTATGGGTATTTCTGGTACTGGGTACAGTACTGGGTTGCAGGTGGAAGAGCATTCGCTGCGTAAAAACATATGCTGGATAAGTTGGTGGTTCATTCCGGTGTGGCGACCCCTGATTAATAAAGGGACTAAGTCAAAAGAAAATTAATGAATGCATGAATGTGTGTGTGTGATTGAGTGTGTTTTCCAATACTGGGTTGTGTCTGAAAGGGCATCCGCTGCGTAAAACATACACTGGAATAGTTGGCAGTTCAATTCACTGTGGCGACGTCTGAAATAGAGAATAAGCCGAAGGAAAATTAATGAATGAATACCTGTTCTGAGAATTCAATTACCAGTTTTATATGAAGTGACAACATAGAAACGACTGTTTCTTTTTCTTTTTTGACCTTTTAAAATACTCAAAGATGTGCTGATTCATATGTGATTATTTTTCTTACTTTATTTAGAACTTTGATATAAAATTTATAAGAATATATAAATTAAAAAATAAATCTAAAAACTTTAATCCGATAAAAAACCTTAACCTTAGTCCCAATAAAAAAAATGCTGAATAAAATGCAGAATATAAACATTGTAATTTCAACTTTGCAATTTACTCACAATTCTGTTCTTCACATTTCTGCCTGCATTCTTGTGGTGGTAAGATACAGTAAAAAGACACCACAAAATAAAAGATGGAGCATAATATGTAATGATACCCTTTTTATTATGTCCATATAATGTCATATTTCAAAGGCCTAGCCTAAAATGAATCTGAAATGGTTTAAAATAATATTGATACAAGCAGAATAAATGTAGCAACAACATAGACAACAATATTCAAAAAATGCAAATATGCATACATGTTTGTGTAACATTGGTGACTGCAAAGACAAAAAACAAATCTACCCAACAGGCACACAACATTATAAGACCTTAATATTAGGTTAGATTTAGGCCGTGCCGTCAGGTGACCAAAATTCAATGTATAGCCAGCGTCTAAGGACAACATTATTTTGATGCCCAATAATGATGTCAAGTGACGTTGATATTTGGTTGATTTTAGGTTGTGTTGGAAAGTGACCAAAATCCAACGTCAAGGTCTTAAATCAACGTCAGATTGATGTCAAATGCTGACATTTATTCATCAGGTATGGGAATCAAAATCCAACATCTGATTGACGTCATAGTGGTAACGTCCACACAATCCACACAACGTCAAGCTGTAACATCATTAGACGTTGATATTTGGTTCATTTTAGGTTGGACATTGGACATTAACGTCGGCCTGACGTTGGGTTGACATTATCCCTATTTTTATTTCCAAACAAAATGCAATGACCCTACGACGTTGGGGTACAATTCCAACCTGTCGTCATGTTGACGTCCTGTGTCTGCTGGGTATGTGCAGACAAACATATTTTACACCAAAACGAGTACAAAGGTGTCAGAATACAGATCAGGAACTACAACATAACCAACAAAACAAATGACCATCAAAGAGAAGACTGAAAAAAAGGGGCTTAAATACACAAAGACTAACAAATAGATTAGGCAATAAGGGGCAGAGGCCATTAACAACAGGGGTGACATGAGGATAACCAGGGTGTGACACAGAAGACAAGAGAAAAACACAATCAAACATACACAAGAGTGTAGGACTGAGACCTACAGTACCGTTTCAGAGCAATAAAATAGTTCAAATGCAAACGTGAATGCATCATGACATCAGCATAAACTAAAAAAGCACATGATAATGACAAGGTGCACAGAATGCTTAAGCTGGTTTAATTTGCTGCTTGCAGTGGAGAAATAAATGGCACTGTTTTGAAAAATTAAGTGTGAATTTGGATCAGTTCATTTATCTAAAAGAACTATCAGGGAACCATTTACAGGCATTGTGTAATATTACTGCACCTGCTGCAGCCATGTTTATTGATTATTACGCCAGAATGAGAGTAAAGTTCCTAGTCATATTGACCTAGAATAGCAACTTTTCAATTTCCATCAGACTTAGTAAACAATTTAACAACAAAAAAAGTCAAGCTTTAAATAGGAAAATTATCAAAACTCTCTATATTTTTTTTTTTGAGTGAGATACTAAAAGTCTAATCTGATTCAATGACCTATAACCTAAGCTAAAAGTGCTCCCGCAAGACCCAGCCCCGGAGATTGGTAAAACTAACAGTTTAACTCTAGGAGAGTTGTAAAAATAGCCTATTTCCCCCCCCAAAAGTGTTTTTCTTTAATTATTTATTTCAAGAGCCAATTTGCCTTAGTCAGTAAAAGATGGAGTAAGAAATCAGAGTTGATTTGATCAGTTCATTTTAAACTGGTAAGTGGGAACCATAGACTGTAAAAGATATAGACGTAGTATCCGTGACGTCACCCATAGGTTTCTGAACACTGCAAAAGAAGCTACAAGTAGGCGCGGCCAACCGTCTCCATTTTGTTAGCGCGTCATCGCGGGATACCAAATAAGGGCAAAGATGCGGAGAGTGAGCGGAGCTACAGACGCATGCTTGATTCTCAGCATTTTGCTTAGACCTGGCTTAGACACTTTTTACTTTGGGAGAACGTTTAATACTTCATTACCTGCGACTCGTTTGTGTTCTGACCACATGTGCTTGGTTGTACACTATATCAATAAAGTGTTTAGACTTTTAAAAACACTGCCGTAACACATTGAGCCACTAAATATTGTTCTTATGACGTTTTCCGACAGGAGGAAAACGCGTATTACTATCAAACACTTCAGATATAGTCTGTGTTAGTAAATGCAAGGCTGTTTATAAAAATCCAGCACTAACACTGTATGACAACGCTTCAGATGACTGCTCTAGAGCCTACAGCTAATCAGTCTGTCAGATTCTGAAGTTCAATACTGGTCTAAAGAACATTTAAAGGATGAATGATCTTAAATAAAACAAATACATTTATGGAGATGGTATATAAGTATACAATTATATAAGTATACAAGTATAATTTCACTCACCTGGGAAATGGAGGCAATTTGAACGGTTTGTAAGCACAATTAAGTCCACACAGCATGCCATATCATCTGATAATTGCAGGAAATAATTCCAAAAGGCAAATGACTGAGTAAAGAAACATTAATCAAAACAAAAATACAATGAATATGCCGAGCTCAGCGGCTAATTAGCCAGAATCAGCTGAGGGGACGAGACAGCGACCAGCGAGGGCTAGCTGTCACTCAAGTGGCCACGCCCTTAATTATGCAAACTTAATATAACTTAATAAAAACGAAACGGATGAGTTATAAAAAAATTCACCCCCTCACAGTTGTCATGAAAGGTAATCATAGCTATATGCACCAAAGCCATCGTTTGTACCAGGCTGTAAACATGTTTTTATCAGCTGTAAAAATGACCAATTTACAAATGCAGAAAGAAAGCACTTGGACTTCCTGGAGCCAGCCCCCCAAGGCGAGTCGATGAATTGCAGTTTTAGTTACTTCCGTATTGGCTTCCCGAGGGAGAGCGGGAGGTTGCCGCTTGGTGGGAACCCTGCATTTTAAGACTGTACTATGCCATTTATTTCTATACTTAATGTAATGTAAGTATTACCTTCAGAGGATTGTCTCTCTCAGGTAGTCTTTTCAATTTAAGACCAGAACAGAAAACTCAACACTGAAGTGCTCGTTGTAGAAAACTTATGTAGAGCCTTTCAAGCTTAACCCATCTATTCTTTTTAACCTCTTCAATTTAGTTTCAGCTGCACCATAAGATGGATGCATAGCAGGAGTGTATAAGAAGCAGTATGTGTGGCCATAGAAGGACCTGACAGACAGGGCTATAACTCCCCAGCAGGGAAAAGAGCCATAAACACTACATCAAGACCCAGGACAACCAGTCATCCATCTCTCAGACAACCAGGAGCCCGTCCTGTTGAAGATAGCACTCTATACTGACTGAGGCAGTTACATAAAGAAGGCGGGCATGTGTCTTAGCTAGATGCATGGGAGAGAAAATTTGAAATAATTAGATTAAAAAGTTTAAACCATATATAATACACTGAGAAAAATTATTCATTGGATTTACGAAATATTTTGAAGGTAAGTGGTTGCGAACAATTTATATGAGCTGAATACAAACAAACAAATTAAGTTGAACATTACTCAGCTTATTTTGTTTAAATTCAGCCCATATAAATTGCTTACAACCCCTTAAATCCATTCATTCATTAATTAATTCATTTTCCTTCAGCTTAGTCTCTATTTCAGAGGTCACCACAGCGGAATGAACCGCTATTCCAGCATATGTTTTAGACAGCGGATGCCCTTCCAGCCGCAACCCAGTACTGGGAAACACCCATACACCCACTATTACACTATGGCCAATTTAGTTTATTCAACTTACCTGTGCCACATGTCTTTGGACTGTGGGGGAAACAGGAGGAAACCCACGCCAACATGGGGAGGATATGCACCTCCACACAGAAATGCCAACTGGTCCAGCTGGGACTTGAACCAGCGACCTACTTGCTGTGAGGTGAGAGTGCTAACCACTGAGCCACTGTGTTGCCCATAGTAAATCCAATTATTTCTTTTTTTTCTGTTTATAATTGTAGATTTCGAAGATTTTGATGAATATTATGGTATTTTGGCTGATTGTAAACATCTAGAGAAGACATTAGTACATTATTTTCCAGTAAAAATAAAATATATAAGGTAAGATAAGAGATGAAAGCAACACTTTTTTTTGTTTGAGGGTCTGTAACATAGTGGTTGTTCTTCCTAGATGTCACAAATTTTGATACATTGTAGCCACATTCGTCTACTATAAATATAATGCACTTGAACTAGATATAAAATCACGGATTATGTGAGTTAAAGCCAAATACAAAGAGTTCTGTTGTTACTAAAGGCTTTATACTTCTGCGTTGAGTGATCACCGTGACCCTCGGCCCTGCCTTGCGTGTAGCCGTGCATTTATACTTCTGCATGCTGTTTGTATTGCTCTGTAATAACACTTTCAAAGCACTAGCTGGCAGCAGGTTATATGATGTTCTTAATGGGTGTTTAGTTTTTTCTGAACACTACCTTAATGTACAAGTAACTAAAACTCACTCATTCAGAGGCAGGAACCGGCAGACGTGCAACAACTTTAGTCATAAGGTAAACACAAAACATCTGCAGCTCCTTCAAGGGACTGGACATTTGTAAAAACTCGCTCCATCGGGATCGCGGCTCTCTGCACCACCCATACTCGTCACCGCGACCAAGCCGACCAATCACAGAGCTTGCTCTACATGGCATTGTGACGTGGTTACTTTTTTTTTAGAGGTGCGTGTCAGCATCAGCCATGGCGAGGGGTCTGCGACCACGCGAAGGCTGCGCCGGACCATACGCATGCGCTTGACGGAAAAGTATAAAGGCTAGATGCATGGGAGAGAAAATGTGAAATAATTAGATTAAAAAAATGAACCATATAATACACTGAGAAAAAATTAATCTTTGGATTTACTAAATATTTTGAAGGTAAGTGGTTGCAAACAATTTATATAGGCTGAATTTAAACCAACAAATTAGGTTGATCATTACTAAATTTTATCTGTTAAATTCAGCCAATATAAATTGTTTGCAACTACTTACCTTGAAAATATTTAGTAAATCCAATGAATCATTTTTTATTTTCAGTGTATGATTGTAGATTTTAAAGATTTTGATCAAATATTTTGGTATCTTGGCTAATTGTGAACATATATTAAGTTGAGTTATCACAGTGACCCTTGGCGCCTGCCTTGCGTGTAGCCGTGCATTTATACTTCTGCATGCTGTTTGTGTTGCTCTGCAATAACACTTTCAAAGCACTAGCTGGCAGCAGGTTATATGATGTTTTTCTCTATCAAGTTTCTTAACGGGTGTTCAGTTTTTTCTGCACACTACCTTAATGTACAAGTAGCTAAAACTCACTCATTCAGAGGCAGGAACCGGCAGACGTGCAACAACTTTAGTCATAAGGTAAACACAAAACATCTGCAGCTCCTTCAGGGGACTGGACATTTGTAAAAACTCGCTCCATCGTGCTCGCGGCTCTCTGCACCGCCCATAGTTTGAACCATATAATACACTGAGAAAAATTAATCATTGGATTTACTAAATATTTTGAAGGTAAGTGGTTGCAAACAATTTATATGAGCTGAATTTAAACAAACAAATTAGGTTGATCATTACTAAATTTTATTTGTTTAAATTCAGCCCACATACATTGCTTGCAACTACTTACCTTCAAAATATTTAGTAAATCCAATTAATCATTTTTTATTTTTAGTGTATGATTGTAGATTTTAAAGATTTTGATCAAATATTTTGGTATCTTGGCTAATCTAGAGGAGACATTATTAGATTATTTTCCAGTAAAAATAAAATAAAAAAGGTCAGATCAGAGATGAAAGTAACACTTTTTTTTTTGTTTGAACGTCTGTAACTTAGTGGTTATTCTTCCTAGATGTCACAAATTTTGATACATTGTAGCCACATTTGTCTACTATAAATATAATGCACTTCAACTAGATATAAAATCATGGATTATGTGAGTTAAAGCCAAATACAAAGAGTTCTGTAATTATTAAAGGCTTTATACTTCTGCGTCGAGTGATCGCCATGACCCTTGGCACATGCCTTTCACGTAGCCATGCATTTATATGTCTGCGTGCTGTTTGGGTTGCTCTGCAATAACACTTCCGAAATGCTAGCTGGTAGTAGGTTATGTTAAGTTCCGCTGTATCGAGTTTCTTTGCAGGTGTTTTGTTTTTTCTGAATGCTACCTCAATGTACAAGTAGCTCAAACTCGCTCATTCAGAGGCAGGACACTATGGACGTGCAACAATTTTAATCATAAGGTAAACACATCTGCAGCTCCTTCACGGGACTCAACACTTGTAAACACTATTAGCACCGCCTACACTCAGCCCAGCTACCAAGCTGACCAATCACAGAGCTTGTGCTATGAGTCATTGTGATGTGTAGTTAAATTTTTTGAGAGGTGTGCATCAGCCACGGCGAGGCGTCTGCGACCACGTGAAGGCTGCACCGGACCATACGCTAAAGCCCTGCATTTAAACCCAAGCCCGTCAGCGCTTGACATGCGTGTGGTCCGGAAGCGCCAGTGATGCCTTGCGCATAGAGATTTCCAGCTACGTGCAATGGAGAACATAAAGAGAAAAATTGCCAATGGCAAATTAAAACTGTAAAAAAACGTTAGAGGAAAGGCAAACTTTTGGTCAACTTTTCAAATAGTGACAACTTTAAATGATGAACCAACTGGTTATGCACAATGCACAACTTGAGTAAACTCACTGTGGACCACATACTGTTTGGATATTGATGTCACTTAAAAAACTAAAACGTATCGGTGCAATAACCTAGTGGTTAGTGCGCTGATATATGGTGCAGTAGCACTTCAGGGCGTCCAGGGAGTTCGAATCCTGGCTTGAGGACAATTCCCGTCCCTACCCCATCTGTCTCTCCCACTTTGCTTCCTGTCTTAAAATACTGTTCTATCTACTTAAAAAAAAGTTAAAAAATAAAAAAATAAATAAAATTTACATTTAAAAAAAAAAAACACTTCTCTAAATTATTATGATAAAAAAACTAAACCAAAAAAAACATCAACTTTCTGTTGAATACGAATCTGGTCTAGTTTAATGGCTGTAACAGTATAAGCTATTTGACGGTAAAAAGACGGGCTTCAGGTCGGACTCAGGCCAAAAATTTTAATAAGCTGTTGGACAAGGGCAGAACTACAGCCTTTGTCTCAGGCCAGGGCCGGGCTAGGGCTTAGCTTGACGCAGAAGTATAAATCAGCCATTAACCTGCGCTGGGGATAAATGTAACAGGTAAATTGGTCAATTTCTTTGGAAATGCCATTTTAATGCCATTACAGTTTGATATATGCATGTCTATACTATTTGTGTGTGTGTGTATATAGTACTTTTTGTGTAAGGTTAAACTTAACAGTGCGACAAATGGACTGCGTATGTCAGTGTGAGTGCATATAATATAATATATAGTGCATATATTTTTAAAAGGGTTCAGTCAGTTTAACATTTCTGGCAAATGTAGATGCTGGCCCTGGGTTGCAGGCTTTGTGGGCCAATTTGTAACATCTGACAGATTTCTGCAGTGACAGCCCTGTCTGTCCTTTGCCTTTACTGTCTAGGCTTGCTACAAAAAAAGAGAAATGTGCCAAAATTAAATAAATAAATGTGAAAATGGTTGGGCGATACAGAGATGTAATGAACTGTTACAATAATTCCCACCCCAAAAAGCCATCACATATATTCCTTTTTAGCATGGAGGGTTTGAATTAGTTGAGCACCAAGCATCAAATTCTAGAAGAGAGAGAATGCTACCTTACATTATGCAACGTTTCATGTTCTCCCCAAGTTCGTGTGGGTTTCCTCCAGGTGCTCTGGTTTCCCTTACAGTCCAAAGACATGCGTTATAGGTGAATGGAATAAACTAAATTGGCCATAGTGTGTGAATGAGTGTGTATGGATGTTTCTCAGTGCTGCTGCAGCTGGAAGGGCATCCGATGTGTAAAACATATGCTGGATAAGTTGGTGGTTCTTTCCACTAAGTTTTTTTGGGGGGGAATATGTTTTTTGTTCTTGCTAAAATTCTCAGTCTTACTCATAAAAGACACATCACTTCTCCCGTATGTTGTTTTCAAATGGTCAAACTTGTGACAACTAATATACTGTATAATATATTAATACACCTTGAATGGAGGTTAGAGAAGATCCTACAATTCCCTAAATTTTTGTGGGAGTATAAAGAAGTTTATGCATTTTTTAGGAGTTAAACATTTTTATTAATTATTAAACATTAACTTTTTATTAATTTTAAACATTTCAGTGAGATATTTGGAAAAAAAAAATTATTACTTTTGAATATCTTTCAGTTCTTGGTGTTAATCTGGAAGCTTATCTTACAAATCCAATTTAACTGGCAGCTGATCTTATCTTATAAACTTATCTTTGCTGAGAAGAATCTATTGTAACCTTCAGAAATGAATAAACTTCCTTAGTGCTACAATCATCGCTGTGCTCTATTTTTTATCACTGTGCTACTGTGTAAATCACTATTAGTATAGTCAACTAACATTCTTTCAAATTCAGAGCAATATGGATTACATTATTTCAGATTTTTTTTAATGTTCTGTAATTCTGATCTGCACTGTACATCTTTTAATAGACACTTTCAGCCAAAGTGACTTACAATTGAGCAATACAATATACACTCATCGGCCACTTTATTAGGTACACCTTACTTGTACTGGGTTGGACCCCCTTTTGCTTTCAGAACTGCCTTAATCCTTTGTGGCATAGACTCAACAAGGCACTGGAAATATTCCTCAGAGATTTTGGTCCATACTGACATGATAGCATCACACAGTTGCTGCAGATTTGTCGGCTGCACATTCATGATGAGAATCTCCCGTTCCACCCCATCTCAAAGGTGCTCTATTAGATTTTGATCTGGTGACTATGGAGACCATCTGAGTACAGTGAACTCAAATGTTCAAGAAACCAGTCTGAGATAATTCACGCTTTATGACATGGTGTGTTATACTGCTGGAAGTAGCCATCAGAAGATGGGTACAGTGTGGTCATAAAGGGATGGACATGGTCAGCAACAATACTCAGGTAGGCTGTGGCGTTGACACAATGCTCAATTGGTACTAATGGGCTCAAAGTGTGCCAAGAAAATATCTCTTACACCATTACACCACCACCAGCAGCCTGAACCACTGATACAAGGCAGGATGCTTTCATGTTGTTGACGCCAAATTCTGACCCTACCATCCAAATGTCGCAGCAGAAATCAAGACTCATCAGACCAGGAAACGTTTTTCCAGTCTTCTATTGTCCAATTTTGGTGAGCCTGTGCAAATTGTAGCCTCAGTTTCCTGTTCTTAGCTGACAGGAGTGGCAACCGGTGTGGTCTTCTGCTACTGTAGCCCATCCGCCTTAAGGTTCGATGTGTTGTGCGTTCAGAGATGCTCTTCTGCAGACCTCGGTTGTAACGAGTGGTTATTTAAGTTACTGCTGCCTTTCTATCAGCTGGAACCAGTCTGGCCATTCTCCTCTGACCTCTGGCAACAACAAGGCATTTGCACCCACAGAACTGCCGCTCGCTGGATATTTTCTTTTTTTCAGACCATTCTCTGTAAACCCTAGAGATGATTGTATGTGAAAATCCCAGTAGATCAGCAGTTTCTGAAATACTCAGACCAGCCCGTCTGGCATCAACTTTCTTCCCCATTCCGATGCTCAGTTTGAACTGCAGCAGATCGTCTTGACCATGTCTTCATGCCTAAATGCACTGAGTCGCTGCCATGTGATTGGCTGATTAGAAATTTGCGTTAACGGTGCACAGGTGTACCTAATAAAGTGTGTGTTAGCAATTTATCACAAAGAGAAAAATAAACAAAACTTCAGTGCAAGATTACTGAACACTGTAATATTATTGTGCCATTGCTCTTTAGGTTTGATTGCACATCATGAAATTCTACCCAGTGTAGTGACAAAACAGTTAAAATGTATCATTTTCCATTCAGATTCTTTAAATATGTTCTCTTAATCATATTACAGTCATCAGATATTACTAACACTCTAACCATCTGTTTTGCCACAAAGTTTGGTGTGCACTTTTCAGAAAGGTGTCTGTTTTCCAGTACCATAATGTTGTTTTTGTTTGGGGTCAATTTGAGACAAACAAAAACAAACTGGAGAAAAATATAGTTAAATCAAGTAAATAATTGACAGGAGTAAACTGCTACAGCATGAACACTAGGCTAATCAGAAAAAAAAACTAGCAAGTGAAAATTCGCCATGTTTCAGATATGGCAACTATTGCAGATCCCCAAATAGAAAAGAGATTAAGATCAGAATGGGTGCAAAAATTGCACCTACAGTACTCAGATATACATCATTAATGGTGAAGTGTTTGGACAATCAGTGATCAAAGAAAACAATAACAATAATGTAATTATACAGATCATTAATGAATGATAAAGGTTGTCAGAATAAAATAACCTCAGTGTATTTAATGTAGCCATTGTTTTCAACAAAAATGAAAAGTGATCACATTCCCAAATATTTTTACCACTACAACTACAGAGGCAGTCATTTTGATCATTTTTAAATTTTGCAATTTAATAATTTTGTTAAAATTAAACCAATCTAACTAAAGTAAGCTGGCTTTTATACAAAATGTATGTATAATTAATTCAAACATCGTAATTTTATTAAAATCACAAAAAAATATATATATTACTACCTATATAGCAGTACACATACACATGTAAATATACACATTTCTATAGCAAATTTCTGCAAACAAAAACATTATTTTCTAATAGCAAAAACATAACTTTCAGACATTTCTTTCAAAAACATCATTTTATTGCGAATTAAGTTGAGAAAAAAAAAACCTTTGCTTGGGCAAAGTGAGGTTCACACCTTTGAGAGCGGTCTACTGTAACTCAAACATTTATAGACTATCAAAACATTGCCATTTCAGGGTAATGACTGCATAAAATACAACAACACACATTCAATACAATTCTAAAATCTCAATAGAGGCTTTGAATGTAAAATTGTAAAGGTTATTCTGTACAGTCTTATATGAATGATCAAAATGACTGCTATGGCCGTTCAAGTAGTTTGAGAATTCTGGTAGTTCCAATGTTAAGGTCTGGGCCATTACCTACTGTATGTTTCCATCCACTAATTATTATGTGCCTATTTTGAAAAAAAAAATGCTTAATGAAAATGTCGGAAGTGCATAAAATGTACATAAAACTTATGGGCACAACTGAAGAGGATAAACTTTTTATCCTATAAGTAAAAAAAAATTCATAAACCAAAACGTAAACACATTTACTGAATACATTCCAGTTTGCGCATCAAAAACGTAATGTGATTTTGTTTTAACAGATTATGGGAAAAAGAATTAGGCAGGATCAATGGACAAACTAGAGGACAGACCACACTGTAAAACATCTGAAATGTTGTTTTGGTCATTCTAAAAGTCGTTAGTCAAAGTCCGTCATTAAAGTGGTTGAGTATTATTACCTCCCAGAACCGTCTTGAGCGGTTGTGCTTCCAAAGAGTGGTCTTGCACCTCTAAAATCATACAACGAACTGGCAAAGCCAAGAGGGAAAAGAGCACAGTAACTAGGGAAAAGCAAACAAGGCACAGGTGAACAGTTAGACAAACAATGACTAAACATTGACTGTGGCAAGGGAACACAAGAAGGCAGGACAAGGGGAGCACATGGCCAACACAAACAAAAACAAAGCCATGACAGAGACATTAAACAAAGACATGAGTGACAGGGCTGGATATTGACACAATTAGTTTATAATATAAGAAAAAAGGCCCACATTGTCTTCTCCTACTGCAGACAATTCCATTTTCCTTATTAATATTTGGTGCCAATTTATCAGGAACTTTTTTTCGAAAATGTTTTATGTGATATTCCAGTTTTTCACATCTTTGGATAGAAACATAGCAATTTAAGTCCCTAATAACGACATTATGGGTTTCCTCCAACCTATATGTTGATTCAGGTTTTTTCATGGACTTGACTTGTCACAGTTGTTCTATCAATCTGTTGTTTTTACAACCAGTGCTTTAATGTTTTGCATGGTCCATAGTCAATATGTCTTGTTTGTTGTGACAACTAACAAGCCTTGGGCTACTCCCAATAGTGTTGCCAACTCCCAACAGTGTTTTGTGTCAAAAGCCTGCTTAATAAATGTTGCCATAGATGACATCATACTGGCAAGTCTTGAAAACTAGATAAGCCCTGGCCAAGAAGTCACTAGATTTGATGCTAAGTGATTTTTTTTTTTTTTTTTTTTTATTGTGATAAAGTCATTATGCTAGTCTGTTTACAGATATTACAATATAGGGGACATACAGTATGTATGAATAAGTATTATTTGTCAAGGTTTACAAATAAGCACTTGATATTTAAGGGAAAAAGCTAAAATTCCATTATTTTACCCATCATTAGGGCCAGACGGAATCTGCGGATATTTTTTGCAATTTCTGCGGAGAATTTTGGTAAAAATCTGCGGATTTCTGCAGAATTGTTTTGGGAGTCTCATAACTTAAACCTTAATATGTAAAATATGTGTAATTTAAAAACTCAATAAATTCAGATTTACACACATTTACTCAAGTAAATAAACAGATGGGCTAAAAATCTGCGGAATTCTGCGGAAAATCTGCGGAATTCTGCGCGCACAGATTCCGTCTGGCCATCATCAAGCTAACTGTTTATTATTGTAACCAGTGTACACTGTAAAAAAAAAATAAGCCAGTACAACAACAATAAAATAAAACAAACATAATCCTTATTTCCTTTCAATGTTTCTTGTTCACTCAACGTTTTAAAACATCAGCTGCACTGACCTAAAATTATTTGTCAGTAATACAAAAAAACATTTAGTTGGGTAACATAAGATTATTAGTTTTCTGGAGAGGTGAACTACTCTGCAACAAAACTTTTTAAGTTGTGCCAACTGAACATTTTTTTTCCTGCAGAACTGAAATGCCTGAAGTTGAGTGAACAAAAGAAAAACATAATCCTTTTTTTTTTTCCTTTTGTTTTTTTTCTCATGTAGTACTTAACTTTTGAAAACATTCAGCTGCACTGATTTAAAATGTCTGAAGTTGAGTGAACAAAAAAACTCTTTTGGAAATTGGTACTAAGAAATAATACATTATCAGAACAAACAAACATAGATCAACTGAAAAAAATAAACCAGAGAACAAAACATTAACATTAAACATTTAGACAGAATTAGATACAGAACAGGAGGCATAACAATAACGATAAACAAGACAAGGATCAAAAGATAGCAGGACAAACAGGGAAAACCACTTTGTAATGCTTCACATACAAAACAAGACTCAGCAAAGAGTCTGTGTGAATGAGGTGTCTTTATAGTCCTAATCAGTCCATCATGAGCTTTCAGCTGTGTGTGTAATCTGATTCCTCCATTTTAATTATAGTTTGAGCATTTGATTTGCCATTTAATTATTACAGGATTGAGTTGTTTATGAAAATTAAATATCAAATACATGTGATTTCTCATTTGAGAATGCATTTTGATTTATTATTGAGCGTTTGATTTATCATTTGGGTAGTTATTTTGAAAATTCGATTTATTATTTGATCTTTTTAAGCATTTCAATTTTCATTTTGTTAGGAAAATGCTTCCATATCAATTTTGTCGTTGTTGTTAGGATTAGAAATACTGCAACTTTTACGCCCCATTCGCACGGGGCGTCAGCTTCGACGCTTCCCATTCACTTTGAATGGGTGACGTCAGGCGTTGCCGAACTGCATTGTGGATCCGTCGGCGCCGCTTCAGAGGCGTTGCTCGCTGCAGAAGTTGGGACTTGCTCAACTTTTCAATCGCCGATGGAAGCATCAGCCAATCAGATCGCTGTATGCAAATGCACCAGCTTAGACAGTGGCCTATTGCTGACTAATTTCATTGGCTGACGCTGCTATGACGATCGCGTCAGCCCCAACTTCAGACACACCCTCTGTCAAGCGTTGACGCTGAAGCCCCGTGTGAATGGGCCGTTACTTTTTCATGTAAGGAGGTCTGAGATTAACTCAACCTAAAGTAACAAGTTGGCAGAAGCGTTTTTGGGTGAACTTGCAAAGTTTTACTCTCAAAACTAATCTTTTTAACTAAATGAAGAAAAGTTTGATTTAGGTTCAGTAAACGTGTTAAATGTAGTTGTACAGACATTTTACTGGTTTTTGCCAAACCAAAAACAACAAAAAAAATTTCAACTTTTTTTTAAGTTAGATTTTTTTACATTGTAGTCGCTAATCGAGTCTGTTTACAAATATAGATGCATAGAAATCTGAATCCTTCAATACAGATACAGATACAGATACATGCATGCTTTGCCTCTCAAGACATCCCACAGTTCTGTGTATATGGGTAGTATACACAGTATATAAACATATGCCATTGCTTTCCTTTTTTCAGTGTATACTACGTTCCAATTGAGAGATAGACTTGATATTTCTTGGGTATTTCTAAGACTACATTTGTTGTAGATCATTAGACATGATGTGCCTTGGAAAACAACTTGGAAAACAACTTCTCTCAGGAGGAACATTCATACACAAAACACAGCCATGAGGCAGCAAGCCAAAACTGGCGTGGTTTGGGGCAGAGTGAGGATGTGCACGCTGGAAACAGATCCCATCGTTTCACATTTGATCAGTTTGAGATGTTTGCCCTTGCGAGAGCAGCACAGACTGACACATCGGTAAATGTACCCAAATTGCATTTGGCTGTAGTAAAATCCTCGAATGTCTGAGCAGATATTGCATTTCCATATACAGTAGCAGAGTTGACCAGATATCAGTGCCATGGATTATGAACTTTGGATGTAGAGGATTCATTGAGTCATAGAGGATTTATTTAATATCCACAGTCTAAAGTGTGTATTAGCTGTAATGAGAGAAGCAGTGCAATGTAGTAATGGATATCTCAAGGCTGAGAGTTTTGATCTAGCGAACTGTTCCTTCCATTGACATTAACTTATTCACAAATATACACTACACATCTCACACCCACACACACCTGCTTTTTCTCACATGTGTCCCATAAGCCAGTAAAGTGTTTATAGCCCATTTTACTTCCGCAATATGACGTATTTACTTATATAACTTGTATAACTCCTCTGCAAATCCATAAGTGTAGCATGGACTTCAGCTTAAAGTTGTTGCCAAAGTTTTTTAAATAATAAAGCAAAGCACCTGATAATTGATATCCGAAGGGGCACCTTGATGTCAAAATTATATAAAAAAATGTCAAAAATGTTAATTGATTTGATGTCAAAACCTTGACGTCAATTTGACATACACACAATACCTGACAAAAGTCTTGTCGCCTATCATCTGGAATGGCAAAGAAAGCGTTCTTGCAGGACTCCCAGAGTTTATCAAGATTCTTTGAATTCATCTTCAATGCCTCCTCCTTAATCTTACCCCATACATGCTCAATAATGTTCATGTCTGGTGACTGGGCTGGCCAATCCTGGAGCACCTTGACCTTCTTTGCTTGCAGGAACTTTGATGTGGAGGCTGAAGTATGATGAGCGCTATCCTGCTGAAGAATTTGCCCTCTCCTGTGGTTTGTAATGTAATGGGCAGCACAAATGTCTAGATACCTCAGGCTGTCGATGTTGCCATCCACTCTACAGATCTCTCACACACCCCCATACTGAATGTAATCCCAAACCATGGTTTTTCCTTCACCAAACTTGACTGATTTCTGTGAGAATCTTGGGTCCATGCGGGTTCCAATAGGTCTTCTGCAGTATTTGTGATGATTGGGATGCAGTTCAACAGATGATTCATTGGAAAAATCTACCTTCTGCCACTTTTCCAAATGATCCAACTAAAAGTCAAATTATTATTTGTGGCTCTTACATCTGGAATTGACGACAAGACTTTTGTTAGTGAACATTAATGCCCTTTTGACCACCAAAATAACAACATACAGTAAAAAGTATTAGAATACAAGAAATTCCAACTTTACACTGAAGTGTATCTCTACAAAGCACGTAATCTACCTTGATGTCAAAATGACATCAAATTGACATCTAATATTGACGTCAAAAAACATTCCATTCTGTCCTGTAATTGATTTTTGACACCAATGTTAGATGTGAATTTAATGTCATTTTGACATCCAGGTAGTCAATTGACATCAAATAGATTTTAGGTGTTTTTTGGCATGTTTTTGATGTCGTTTTAAAATGAATGTGCCCGCTGGGATATTTACATGATATTCAAGTTATAATTCTAGGTTGAATTACTTTACCCATCATTAAAATGTTTTTTATTTCCAATCCGATTAGTCACTTTAATAAAATTGATCCTTTTTAAAAACAATTTTAAGATTTTAGGGTAATAAATAAAAAATTAATCAATGAATGAAGGTTATGAATAAAAAAAAATACATTGTTACCATAACCAGCAATGGATTACATTATTATGACTGTAAGTTGTGGAGACTTCTAAACTGATTTTTGACACCAATGTTAGATGTGAATTTGATGTCATTTTGACATCAAGGTAGTCAATTGACATCAAATTGATTTTAGATGTCATGCATTCATTTTCTTTTCGGTTTAGTCCCTTTATTAATCTGGGGTCACCACAGCGGAATGAACCGCCAACTTATCCAGCATATGTTTTACGCAGCAGATGCCCTTCCAGCCGCAACCCTTCACTGGGAAACATCCACACACACTCATTCACACACACACTCATACAGTACAGTCAATTTTAGCATACCCAATTCACCTGTAGAAAACCTTGAGGAAACCCACGCCAACATGGGGAGAACATGCAAACTCCACACAGAAATGCCAACTGACCCAGCAAAGGCTCAAACCAGTGACCTTCTTGCTGTGAGGTGAACATGCTACCCACTGCACCACTGCTTCGCCCGATTTTATGTGTTTTTTGGCATATTTTTAATGTCGTTTTGAAATGAATGTGCCCGCTGGGATGTTTACGTGTTATTCAAGAAATAATTCCAAATTTCATTACTTCACCCATCATTAAAATGTTTTTTTTTTTCTAATCCAATTATTCACTTTAATAAAATTGACCCTTTTTAAAAACAATTTTAAGATTTCAGGGTAATGAATTAAAAAAACACATTGTTCACCATAAACAGCAATAGATTTACATCAATATGACTGTAAGTTGTGGAGACTTCTAAACTGATTTTTGACACCAATGTTAGATGTGCATTTGATGTCATTTTAACATCAAGGTAGTCAACTGACATCAAAAACAAGCCAAAAAACACCTAAAATCAATTTGATGTCGTTTTGAAATGAATGTGCCCGCTGGGATATTTATATGATATTCAAGTAATATTTTTAAGTTAAACTACTTTACCCATCATTAAAATGTTTTTTTTTTCTAATCCGATTAGCCACTTTAATAAAATATGACCCTTTTAATTTTTTTTTTAAGATTTTACACATTGTTAACCATAACCAGCAATGGATTTCCATCAATATGACTGTAAGTTGAGGAAACTTCTAAATTGATTGTTGACGCCAATGTTAGATGTGATTTTGATGTGATTTTGACATCAAGGTAGTTGATTAAAGTCAAATCGATTTGCATTTTTTTGTGTTTTTTGACATAATTTTGAAATCAATATGCCCGCTGGGATATTTATATAATATTCAAGCAAAGATTCCAAATTTAATTACTTCACCCATCATTAAAATGTTTTTTTTTTTCTAATCCAATTTAGCCATTTTAATAAAATGTGATTTTAAGATTTTAAGGTTATGAATTTAAAAAATACATTGTTATCATAACCATAACCAGCAATGAATTTACATCAATATGACTGTAAGTTGTGGAAACTTCTAAATTGATTTTTGATGCCATTGTTAAATGTGAATTTGATGTGATTTTGACATCAAGGTAGTCAATTGACATAGAATTGATTTTTAGGTGTTTTTTAACATGTTTTTGATGTCGTTTTTAAAATGAATGTGCCCGCTGGGATACTTACATGATATTCAAGTAATAATTCTAAATTTAATGACTTCACCCATCATTAAATGTTTTTTTTTCCTAATCCAGTTAGCCACTTAAATATGACCTTTTTTAAAAACAATTTTAAGATTTTAGGGTAATGAATTAAAAAAAAAAAACATTGTTACCATAACCATAAACAGCTGTGGAGTTTGCATGTTCTCCCTGTGTTCGCGTGGGTTTCCTCCGGGTGCTCCGGTTTCTCCCACAAGTCCAAAGACATGTGGTAAAGGTGAATTGGGTAAGCTAAATTGTCCATAGTGTATGAATGTGAATGAGTGTGTATGGATGTTTCCCAGTGATGGGTTGCAGACGGAAGGGCATCCGCTGCGTAAAACATATGCTGGATAAGTTGGGGGTTCATTCCGCTGTGGCGACCCCAGATTAATAAAGTGACTAAGCTGAAAAGAAAATGAATGAATGAATGAATGAATGAATGAATGAATGAATGAATGAATGAATGAATGAAGTTGTGGAGACTTCTAAACAGATTTTTAACGTCAATGTTAGATGTAAAGTTGAAGTGATTTTGACATAAAGTTAGTCAATTGAAATCAAATCGATTTGCCTTTTTTAGGTGTTTTTTGACATCATTTTGAAATCAATGTGCCGTCTGGGATATTCACATGATATTCAAGTAAAGATTCCAAATTTAATTATTAAAATGTTTTTTTTCCTAATCCAATTAGCCATTTTGAATATATATATATATATATATATATATATATATATATATATATATATATATATATATATATATATATATATATATATCATAACCAGCAATGAATTTACATCAATATGACTTCTAAAGCCAGTGAGGCAAGTGGAACGGTGGGAGTAAGAAGAAATGGGGCAGCTGTCTCTGTGTACTTTACACCGGCGGCGCTTTCTCCAACAGCAGAGCACTAACTGTTTGTTTACGTGTCTTTACATCCCTTCATTTGTAAGGGGTGGGGGAAGAAAGGCAGATGTGCGTTTCTCATCAGCTCACCTGCAGTGACACCATCAGATCCTTCCCCTAAAACTGAGTCACAATGCCAATGAATGGCTAGCAGGTGCGCTGATGGTTAAACAGTCAAAAAATGGGGGAATCAACTGAACAAAATGGAGGGAGGGGGGTTGGAGAGAAGTCTGTCAATTTTTTTTTTTTTTTGCAGCAGCTGTATTTACTAGAGCTTTTCCGCCAATACCTCAGTAGGAGGATTTTATTCTGCATTGAATATTCTGCCCAAAACCACGCAAAGAAAAAGTCATATTCATATTCAAATACAGCTGAACATGTCTGTGGAAATGCCATCTCTTATCCATATTCATATTTGGTGCACGCCGCTCTTTCTTGGAATCATTCAAGGACTGCTCTGACATTCAATTCAAGTGCACCATATGATTCAGCTCAAAGATATTTGTTAAGATTTAAACATACATGATTAATGTTAATTATAGTTTTATCTGCATCTGATTAGAAGTCTCGGGCACTAGGCTTGCCACGATAGACGGTGTTGACGGTGTTACCGGTTTTAAGTCGCAACACCGGTGACATCACTTTTCCACCGTGACACCGTGCCCACATTTTTTCAAGTATTCCTTTTTTTAATTCAATATTTATTTGAATTAAATGGAAAATATAATTCCAAATAATTTACTTAAGACGAGAGCATGCAGTAGGCTGTTAAAATCTGAACATAGCTTCAATGCTTCATATTTCCTTTATCATGTGAGAAGAACGACATGAGTCGAATTTACAGAAAGAGAATGGCGGACGATTTAGTGTCAAAATGCAAACCAAAAGCGCCTCATTTAAAAAATCCCGCGACCATCATCTCACAGTGTTTAGTAATAAATAATCTTATTTTTATTAAACTGAAAGTAATTGCCGCGCCACTGACAAGCTAACTGCAGAGAAACAAAGAAACCTCGCGGCAACCGCAATGAATACTTTTCCCGAAGTTCATCTGTTCTTTTGTGCACTTGATTATTATGAGTTTAATGTTAAAAGAATCAATAATGAAAAAGCCGACAAGAGTGCAATGTATCCTGTGTGTGTGTGTGTGTGCGTCTTCACTAAAGTCTCCCTCCAAAACCGAAAGTTGCGTTTGTCTGTCTAGCAATATTTCGGCTTTTAATCGAATGAAAAGTTAATTTAGATGAGCCAATATTAAAAACTTGCAGTAAAGTAAATGTGACGTGCGGCCACACATCAAAACTGAGGTTTGATCTCATCTCTCTCTCTCTCTCTCTCTCTCTCTCTCTCTCTCTCTCTCTCTCTCTCTCTCTCTCTCTCTCTCTCTCATCCATGATAGACGCCACACAAGTCAAGTCGCCGCCTAATTATATGAATTATAATAAAATGAAAACCAAAATCAACAATTCATTGCATTTTTCGTTTGATAAAAAATATACGAAACGAAAAAAAATTAAAGGGTGGCTAGTTTGTATTCATGTGTTTTAATATTAATGAAAATATGCTTAGCCTGATTATGCTCAACGGTTATTATAGGCTACGCTGCCAATAGGCAAGCCATTCAAAAAATTATATTTTAGAGTGTACTGAGTTATTATGTATATTTTACAATAAAAACTAAATGTAGCATGTGTCGCTGTCATTTAAAACACGCAATTCATCATAACACACCAGGGCTGTAGGCCTGTAGTCTATCTATGCAGAGTGTAAACGTACAGGGAGGTGTTGGCCAAAAGTCATAGTTACTGCGCACCACGTTATTGAACTCCAATATCTCTGAGGGAGATTGTTACCCGATAGCCAATATTGACTTGAGAGATTTAAAAAATAAAAGGCATTTTAAAAAAGGAACAACACGCAAATCAAAAAATAAAACTGGTCCCGTGGAGCACTTGTCACCTTGTCACTGTATGCTGTGTGGGCCCGCAACTGCCGCTGGTAAGAGAGAAAGAGAGCGCGCGTGCACGTGAGAGCTTAAAGCCGGCATCAATATAAGGAAAAGCAAGATCATGTTGTTATAAATATTCCATCAACAATACTTATCGAAATATTTATACATTTACAATGTTTATTGAGATTGTGTGATCTGTATAGGCTGTCTGATCTGTACAGAAGCTGTAAACTGACACGTGCTCGGTGACCGCACAGTGATGTTCAGCTCAGATGAGGCACTTTTATTTAGCCTGTAGTCTTTAGATTTTTTACACAATGTTCCATTACTTAAAATTTCTTAATTTTTTTATTTATAGTTTATATATAAATTGAGTGCTAGCTTGTTTAGCTGTGATCATTATGCAAGGATCATATTTCATATTCGGTTTATTCTTCAGTAACCTATATTCGTTATTAATGTATTTTATAAACGGATTGTTTATAAGGACTAAGCTATTAATATATAATACATTAGGCTAATTAATACATAAAGACATTGAAGTCAGGTAGGACAACAAAAGACAACCAAAGTAGGTTCCCTCTGTTGGCAAAGGTAACCAAAAAGTATCTTTGCGTGTGCGCAACAAGCTGCGCACCCGAGAGAGTGTTCAACACGATGGGGAACATAGTGAGCCCCAAGATCAGAGATGGTCAACTTGTTGGGTTTCCTGGGAAAGACCATGTAGACTGCACTGTTAATAAAAAAAAAATGCAGTGTTTTTGTTTATTTTTTTTAAAGACTGCCGACCTGTCATTTTATAGCCTGATGTCATTTGGAAGTTTTTTTATATTTGTTTCTTGTTCATTCGTTTAATCTTTTTTAAACTTTGTGCCATTTAATTACTTATATTTCTATTTTATTTTCTTATTCATTTTAAAAACATTCTAACATAAGTAATAAACGTTCTATGGTTTTTATTTGTTTGGTTCCAATTTCCACAGTTTTTTTCAGCCTGTAGCATTGTTGTTGTTTTTTTCGTTGTGTTAATAAAAGTTCTGTGTTTAATAACAGTGATTTTTTTGTATTTTGACGCCGAATTGCCAATTCCCGAAAAACCGAAAGTGAAAGTATGATTGGCACGCATTTATAGGATATTTAAAAGCAGAAAAAAAGAGGAAACGCCCACCCCCACGGTGATACCGGTATTACCGGTGTTGTCACATGTTGATTAACCGGTGGGGAAATTTCCTCATCGTCACAACCCTATCGGGCACATGTTAATACAGTAGCCTGATATATGGACACTTACTTGAATGTCAAAGTGGATATCATTGAATTATATTAGATGACAAAGTAACAAACTAAGTGGCATCTGGGAAGAAAAAAAAAACATTTAACATTTTTCAGTTTACATAATTGAAATTGAGATATGCATGAGGTGTCCAAAATCTATTTATACTATTGGGTTTACATCACATGTCCTAAAAGTAAATTTTTCCTGGTTGTTGGATGCAATATAGATCATTAAAAGCAGGCCTGTAGCCAGCCTGGTGAAAAGGGTGGTTCTTTTTTTCTTAAATAGTGGGCCTTTTTGCAGTTACGACTCATTTTCTATTTACTTTCAAGAGTGCACACTTAGATATTTCTTGATAATAATAGCAGGTTTGGCATGCTGTCCTGGGAGAGAACCCTGAGCTCGGAGATAATTGAGCCCAGGGCTACCGCCTGGTCAGTGAGCATGTGAGGGGGTATGAGATCAGGTAGTCCTCAAGAGCTCCCCCTGGTAAAGAAGGAAAGGAGGAGATGGGATGGACGGGGGGTGGGGGGGGGGGATTCTTCAAAAAACAAAGATGAGTGAGTAATGCTAGTCGGGCTATTTATAGTGAGTTTGGAATGATCTGATTGGCTTACTAATGATTACAAATGAGAGACCAGCTGTGATCAATCATATCATGTGCTCTTCTCAAAATTAGTTTGTGAAAGTTCACTTTGAGATTTAAATACTGCATTTTAGTGACATTTTAAGCACAATTTTGTTTAGCTGGATTACCTACAGTATATCGGATGGTCATCAAAACCACACTATTTGATGTATTAAAAATATTTCCTAAAGATTTAGAAAAAAAAGAAATAGAAAAAAAATACTTATTTTTTTAAAATACAAATTTATTACATCATGTATCATTAGAAAAAAAATTTAAATCTGTAATTTTTAAAATTTAAAACTAGACTATTGCCATTTAACAAATAACAAATAATAAATAACAAACTGGCCAGCACATTCTTTCCACAGTCAGAATTTGGCCAAAAAAATTATTAAAACATAAGAAAATTATTAATAATAATAATAATAATAATGTAGAGCTTCACAATTTTTCCAGGGTCTCTTGTAAAAAAGTAAATTCATGGATAACAACAATAGCCAAAATAGTATTTAAATACATTTTAATATCGGCCGCTTTTGGTGCTTCACCCCTTTTCATCTGTCATTTTTTGTTTCAAGAATAAGGTCGGATATTTAGAATAAAAGTTAGTTGTAAAATGTTTTGTCCATTTAAAAACAAAACAGCAGTGAAAGATGACTTTACTTACGTCATATTGTGTGTTTTCTTTCACAGCTGGATGTTGGAATCATAAAAAAGATTTGTTAGCATTGGCATAAACTGATTAGCTGAAGTCACACCGAAGCCACAGCAAACAGAGGGTTCTGCTTGCTCTTAAAGCATTCTTCGATGGGTTATTGTCACTATTTACGATGCATGGCAGTCAAAAAAGGACAAATGAGCTCATGTATGGGAAAAATTCTGAATCTTTGTCAGTGAGGGGTGGGTCTTCCAAACCACTCAAACCCATCCTGGCTACAGGCCTGAAAAGGCATATAAAAAAATATTTTAGCCAACTGTTAGCAAGTTCAAGTTTTAATTTTTAAATTTATTTTGCTTTAGTTTTAATGCTATAATTATGGGATGTTTCATCTTAATTGACCTACACCCTCTCTATAGCCTAAGTGAAGTACTGTACATTGAACTACTTTGGGGGTTTTCTGGAGAAGACAGAAGCTTTAAAATTAGCTTTCTTTCCAAAATGGTGCTGTTTGACATGACCAAAATATTTTTTAATGAAGTATTAGTCTCTACTTTACAATCAGCGAAGCGTTTTCTCTGACTCCAAACATCGTCATCAGTGTAAGATGTTAACAGCCATATTTGGGATGTTTTGCTTTTAATATTCAAGAGAAAATGGTAATGCATCATCCTATTTTATTATTATCATTTCACAGCATTTCATAAATAGGCTACGCTACTATATTCATTCATTAATTTTCTTTTCGGCTTAGTCCCTTTCTTAATCCGGGATTGCCAGCGGAATGAACTGACAATTTATCCAGCATACGCAGCGGGTGACCTTCCAGCCGCAACTCAACACTGGGAAACACCCATACACACTCTTTCACACACATACACTACGGACAATTTAGCTTATTCAATTCACCTGTACCGCATGTCTTTGGACTTGTGAGGGAAACCGGAGCACCCGGAGCAAACCCACGTGGTCACGGGGAGAACATCCAAACTTCACACAGAAATGCCAACTGACTCAGCCGGGGCTCGAACCAGCGTTACCCACTGCGCTACCCTAATGCCCTTATAGGCTATATGTAGGCGTAAAGTATATTTTAAACCACATTCAATGCCTTCTACAGTACAAGTGTTCGCATATTGTTTTACCTCAGAAACACAGCTGATACTGTTTGTGTAGGCTATGACAAGCGGCTGACAGTTATACTGTATAAATTACTGAAAGTAAGGACCATCCATCAACAGTCCACATTTAGACAGAATGTTTAAATGTAGCACATGATCCTCCTGGAAAACGAAATGCTCAGTTTGTAACTATGTTACAAAAACATCATATCTCCCATCTGATTTGAATGCCCTCGAACGGGCTTCGGGCACCAGCTGCCTGGCTGTCAATTGCCTGATGAATGTGAGCGTTTGCGCGCTTCAGTGGCGCGCGCCGACTGATATGGGGAAACAGCGGCCCCTAGCGGCGTGTGGACCAAATGCGCTCTAAAACCCGGCGTTGTGGAAGGACCATCAATACTGCTCTCATGAGAATCAATCTGACATTTTTATCAGAGACAGGGACAGTGCTTATGATCCCCTAAGAATTGCAGAAAATTGTGGGCACATCCTAATTATGTTAATAGCAAGTCTATTAAAAATGTGATATGAATTATATTAGGAATCGTCAATATCAGAGGGGGTTATACAGCACAAGGGAGGCAGGCTGTCAGCTTGTGGGTCTGAGAAGCTGTCAGAGAGAAAGAGAGAGAGCGAGCGAGAGAGAGAGCGAGCGAGAGAGAGAGAGAGAGAGAGAGAGAGAGAGAGAGAGAGAGAGAGAGAGAGAGAGGTTAGAAGCGCAGGAGAACGCTTCTCCTCTCCAGATGGTGATTTAAACGCAGACAGAAGGGTCATTAGACAACACACCAGCTTCCAACCACTGACAACAACAAAAATAAACCCAAACGCGAGATGGTGCAGAGCGAAACAACGCAGTGTGTGTAACATCAGTTAGCTGGGACACGAATGATGTTTTTAACGGACCGTCTTTTCGTGCGCATTGTGGAGGGAGTTCGCGGCGAACAGTTGGAGTATTAACGGGAAGATCTCCGAAACACTCCCAAATCTCAGTCATTTCTGTAGACGAGGACTTCGGGATTTACACGATACACTTCTGCTTGGGGGAAATGGAGCATCAGTGGCAAGATTAAAACATCTTCTATCTTATAGGAGGGATCATCACGGACATCTACTGTGGAATACGATATAAAACCATTAAGAGCGCGAGATCTGAACTGGAAGACTTTGCGATTTGTGTATGTGTGTGTGTGATTTGAGAAATCGAAGCGAACTTTTTTCGCCCAGTGCATTTTTAATAAGAGATTTGTTAACACGTTTGAGGATTTTGACATCTGAAAGGAACGCAATACCAAAGTCTCACTATACTTTAATACTAAAGCCTCCGCTGTGTTCAAGCTTTGTACAATATATTTTCGATTTCGTGAAACTGAATTACCTCATTATTTATTACTATAACAAAAAGTCAACATCGCGCACAGTCCAAAGGATTTCAGAACTCTCTCTCAGACTCTTTTTGATAAGACGGCATACACCTACTGTAGCTATATGGTTGCTTTTTATCCATTTGGAAAGTTCTCATCTTTCTCAAAGAGGATCGAGGCTTAATAATTTTCCTTTTTTTTCCTGTTCTTAATTTTCGGGTGGATTAATTTTTGCTGCAAACATACCTGATTGACTTCGACCTTCAAAAGTAAGTGATGCCTCTATTTATCTAGCTAAAAAAACTGTTCAATATTTAAAACCTAAATAGCTATTTCCTAAATATATGATTTTATATAAATGTCTATGATAACATTACTTCTGCTTTATTACATTTGAAAAATTACATTATGATTACAATGACATACCTCTTTGTTACATGTTTTCACTTTTAAATGCTACTTTTTACCCGTAAAATAATAACTAAAACAACTCACATTTGTTTCGGTTTGAAGTAAAATTGCTCCCGATATAAACTGCTGTTAATGCACTTTTATTAGGCTATAAAACATGGCACAATAAACAAACAAATAAGCCTGGTTTAAATCAACTGATGTAAGATAGTTACGGACTTACAATGTTATTAGTAAGTAATAATTAATAATAAGTCATGACAAAATACTGCAACAAATGCTTTTAAGTCAATCTCTTGTCAGAAAATGCCAAACTGAATTTAAACTTATCAAATTTCTGTAGTTTTTAACATTCAACTGCGAACAAATATTAATAATCAATTTTTTTTACAGTGCTCAGCATATGTGAGTAAATGAATATGTTATCCATTTCTCAGTGAATATGTGTAATATATATTGGTGCATTTGAATTTATTGTACAGATATATTTATTAAAATAATATTTTAGTCACAGAACATCTTTAAAATGGAAAGATAATACATTTAAATTCATAAATCATCAAAATTACAAACTATAACATTTCTAAAAAATTGTATATATTTTTTTGTTTCCCTTCATTTTTCCTATTTTTGAAAATTTTATTTAATATTTTTCCCTAATATATAAATTTAGGCTACTAATTTTTTTTACCATGATTGTAAGTTATTTTGTTAGATGAGCTCCAGATTTGGCTTCAGTGCTGACTAAATTAATGTATATGCACAAATATAATATTGTAAACAATCCTATAGAAAATATTAATTTAAATGAGAGATTTGTAGAGGGTGTACTCATATATGCTGAGCACTGTATATATAATGAATGGAAACAAACTGAAATTACAGCATATTTAATCACATCAGATGGCTTCAATCTCATGAACAAGCAGCAGTTTATAGCAGTCATCAGTCTGGCAATCTCTGCACCTGTTCATCTAAAAATGATTAGTCTATATGAGCACAAAAATTAAGATGTGATCTGGTGCATTATGATGAATGGCTTACTGCAGTCCGGCCAGCACACTGATGGATGAAACCACAATATGCTCTATTGCAACATCACTTGTCTTAACTGTCCTTCAGTCCAGCCCAGTCAGCAGCACGCGTTGATGTTACTGCCCAAACCACCACTTTACTCTTCAATTGACCCCAGTAAAGATCAGCTGAATTATGAATGAACAGACGGTAATAGTTCTCCCAACAGCTAAATGTCTAAAGGTGAAACCGCACTGTGGCCACAAACTATCCTTAAACATTACCACCAAATAGCCCTGATAGCTTTTACAGGCAAATATCACTGCTGGAAGCACTAAAGCACCTTCACTAAGAGAAAGACGTTCATTAATCTTTTGGAGCGATTATTCAATTTGCTTTCATGCCATCTTTAGCAGACTTATATAGGAGAGTCAGTTGAGACAGATGGCTCTGAGGAGACGCAGCTTTCATTTGGTGGTGTGTTGTTGATATAGAGAACTTCTGTGATGGGTTTTGTAGCTTCTGTGATGCTGAGGGTCACTATTTGAACTTGAAGGGATAGTTCACGCCAAAAACTAATAATTTACTCATCTTTGACTTGATCCAAACTAGTTTGAATTTCTTTATTCTGTTGAACACAAAATAAAATAGTTTTTAAAGGGTGTTTGAAAGATGTATGGGTGTTTCCCAGTGATGTGTTGCAGCTGGAAGGGCATCCACTGTGTAAAACATATGCTGGATAAGTTGACGGTTCATTCAGCTGTGGCGTCCCCTGATTAATAAAGGGACTAAGCTGAAAACAAAAAAATGAATGAATGAAACATGTAACCATTGAAATCCATAGTAGGAAAAATAAATACTATAGAAGTTAATGGTTACAGGTTTACAATATTCTTCAAACTATCTTCTTTTGTATTCAGCAGAATCAAAACTGCAAGTCAAGAGTGAATAAATGATGGCAGAATGGTCATTTTTAAGTAAACTATCACTTTAACGTTCCTTTGTTTTATTTATGTTGAATTTCCGCATTTGTTTACAAAAGAAGATGTTTTGAAGAATGTAAAAAAAAGGTAGTATTGACATCCATAGTTCATCCAAAATTACTTTGATTTGTTTTCAACATTCTGGGCGACACGGTGGCTCAGTGGTTAGCACTGTCACCTAACAGCAAGAAGGTCGCTGGTTCAAGTCCTGGCTTGGCCAGTTGGAATTTCTGTGTGGAGTTTGCATGTTCTTCCCATGTTGGGTTTCCTCGCATGCTCCAGTTTCCCCCACAGTCCAAAGACATGTGGTATAGGTGAATTGAATAAACTAAATTGTTGTAGTGTATGTGTGTGCATGTGAGAGTGTATGGGTGTTTCTCAGTACGGGGTTGCTGCTGGAAGGGCATCCACTGTGTAAAACATATGCTGGATAAGTTGGTGGTTCATTCCGCTGTGTCGACCCCTGATGAATAAATGGAATGAATGAATATTCTGTTGAACACAAAAAGAAAATGTTTTTTGAAGAATGTTGGAAACCTGTAACAATTGACATCTATTGTAGTAGGAAAAATAAATACTAAGGAAGTTAATGGTTACAGGTTTACAACATTCTTCAAACTATCTTCTTTTGTATTCAACAGAATCAAAACTGCAAGTCAAGAGTGAATAAATGATGGCAGATTGGTAATTAAGTAAACTATCACTTTAATGTGTCTTTGTTTTATTTCTGTTGATTAGAAAAGAAGATATTTTGAAGAATGTTTAAAATAAAAGGTAGCCATTGACATCCATAGTACATCCAAAATTACTTTGAACGAATCTGTTTCCAACATTCTTTGAAATATCTTCATTCATTAATTCATTTTCTTTTCAGCTTGGTTCTTAATTAATCTGGGGTCGCCACAGCGGAATGAACCACTAACTTATCCAGCATATGTTTTACACAGCGGATGTCCTTCCAGCTGCAACCCATCACTGGGAATCACCCATACACTCTCATTCACACACATACACTACGGACAATTTAGCTTGTTGACCTATAGGGCATGTCTTTGGACTGTGGGGGAAACCGGAGCACCCGGAGGAAACCCACGTGAACACGGGGAGAACATGCAAACTCCACACAGAAATACCAACTGACCCAGTCGAGGCTCGAACCAGCGACCTTCTTGCTTTGAGGCGACAGCGCTGTCCACTGCGCCAAATAACTTAGTTTGTGAAAGAAAATCAAACTGGTTTAGAACAAGAGGAGGATGAGTACATGATCCTTGATGAATTGTTTTGGTGGTGAAATATTTTTTCATAAAAATGTATATATATATATATATATATATATATATATATATATATATATATATATATATATATATATATATATATATATATATATATATATATATATATATATATAAAATATTAAACTGCTAATCAAGCGACTCTTCAAACTTCTTTAGTTGAAATCTAAATATACAGTTGACCCCAGTTTAGAAAGAAATAATAATAAATATGACCCTGGAACACAAGTAATATGTGTAATTTATGAATAAATAAGCTTTTCATTGATCTATGGTTTGTTAGAATATGACAATTTTTGCAACTATATGGATAACGGGAATTTGAGGGTTAAAAAATATTGCAAAATAAGACAAAATTACCTTTAAAGTTATCTAAATGAAGCAATGCATGTTACTAATCGAGGGTTTTTATATGTATGTATATATATATATATATATATATATATATATATATATATATATATATCTATATATATATATATATATATATATATATATATATATATATATATACAGTATATATTTTATATATAAGATTTTGTAGCCTATATATTTCATTTTCCTTCGGCTTAGTCCCTTTATTCATCAAGGGTCACCACAGCAGAACAAACCGCCAACTTATCCAGCATATGTTTTACACTGCGGATTCCCTTCCAGCTGCAACCCAGTACTGGGAAACACCCATACACTCTCATTCACTACGGTCAATTTAGTTTATTCAATTCACTCGGAGGAAACCCACACGAACACAGGGAGAACATGCAAACTCCACACTGTTTAACAGCTGGGACTCAAACCAGCGACCTTCTTGCTATGAAACAACAGTGCTAACCACTGAGCCACCATGTCGCCATCGCCAGCCTATTTATTAAAATCTTAATATTGCATTAAAAAAAATCTATTTTAATATTCTAATGATTTTTATTATTAAAAACAATGTATTTTTGACCCACACAATGTATTATTGTGTATTTTATTTGTGTATCAATGTAAAAATATTACCATGCAACATAAGATCCAGGTCCGTGGCCATCAATTCTAAATCAAATAAGATATTTTAAAATGAAACTTGATTTACACTTACAAAAAAGGTGTAATGCAAACTGTCAATTCAACACCCAGCACTGATCTGCAGTGAGAATTCACCAGCGCTCACACTTATATGATGCAGTTAGAGTTTGCCATGTGGAGGGTGTCATCTTTTGGTGGTTGTGGCATACATGTTAGATTTTGCTCTTATCTAGGAGAGCGCTTCCAGGTTGGGAGAGCGTGTCCTTGTGGAAGTGCTCTGCAATGGGAGCAGGGACATGGTGTGCGCTGGAGGTAATTATTGTAATTTGAGTGCGGGTGCAGGTGAAGTTTGCCGTCTCGTAATTAACGAGAGGAGCAGATGGCGGTGGGCGGGAGACGGGTGCAGGCAGACGGCCGGCAAAGCAGCAGGGGGAGGGAAGGAGAGAGAATGAGGGAACTAGGGGGTGGGTCAGCCACTGATCAGTAAGCACAGGCACCTGATCGCCCAGGTAGGCTGGTTGTTGTCACCTGCACATTAGGCATAGGACGATAACTGGTGTCCTGACATTTTATCCTACTACCCATCAGTTTATGCTACTGACACTGTATTTGAATGTTTCTGAGGATGGGGTTAGCGATCAAATTGACCGAACACCAGGTTTTACCGTGGTTTGTAGAAGTCAAGGTTTTAAAAACCCCTAAAATTTTCTGTTAAACCGTTCCTACGGTATATGTACATTTTGTTTTTTTTACAACTATTTTATTTAGTTTTTTTAGGGGAGCAGTAGCAGAAAAGAAGAAAAAAACCCACTGAATTAAAAGTCACTGGTCTGGCCACATTTTAGGAAACATTTGAAAAATAAACTGCTTCTGCACCAGCATCCAAGCATTCTTTAGGCCTGAACAGCGCAGTGACTTACTTATATCCTAACTAAAAGAAAGATATCCAAAGATACCTTTTCAAGTTGTAAACAAATCTGTGTTTTTGACCCTAATGGAGATAGCCTGACATGTTTACTGTTCCAAAATACTTTAAATGTTTCTTAAAATAAAATATATTGTGTTCAATGGGGGAAAAAGTTGTTGTTCATTTACCCAGTTTTTAAAAGAAGATATTTTAGAGCAGTAATCACAATACAGTGAAACCGTGATATTTTTATCCAAGGTTATCGTACCATCAGAATCTTTTACCAGCCCATGCCTACTGTACCTAAAACCTTGCTAACACATCGTGACACTCCACTTGTGTCTGACATTGCATCGCTGAATGATGCAATCTCAGCTTGCATCACAAATAGATACTATTGACCTATTTTGACACAATGCTAAAATCAACCATTCGATATTTACACAATTATTTTTGTGCTATTCTGGAATATTTTGTCAATTCTGCTCCTGGAGACAAGGGTCCAGGGGTCTTATTTATAAACGTGATGTACTCACAAAACGGGGTTGGAAACGTACGCACGCCACTTCCCACGCAAAGGTTGTGATCTATAAAAAAACAAACTTGATGGGAGAAGGTGCACAGCTGTAAGTACTGTAAACTCTAAGTAAACATATTTAACTTAAATATTGCCTTAATTGAACCACTTTAAATCATCTTGTGGGATATAATCCCTAATAAATAAATTACAATTCATGTATCTGCCTGTTTTCTGTATATGAATAAATTTAGGTATTATGAAATTGTAAATTGATCATACATGGGCATGAAAATTGAGCATAATTGGAGATATAAAAACCATCTATCTTATAGGAGAGATCAATAAATGAGATATGAATTGGAGAAGTTTGCAAATCTGAAAAATCCAAGTGAACCTCAAAAACACACACACAAAAAAATACATTTAAATAAACACTAAAAACTTTTTCTGACACTATTCTATGCAGAGTCATTAAAGTCCTTAAATATCATGTTTATAATTTGTAACATGCAGTGCCTTGCTAACCTGTCACACGGCATCACTTCACTTAAAATGCCGGTGTGTACATGTTAACCTATTTTGTCACGATGCAAAAATTTTTATATTTTCTCAATTATTTTTGCATCATATTGAAATATTTATTTAGACCAGGGGTGTCGATTCTTAATTATAAATGTGATGTATGCACAAAATGAGGGTGGAAACGTGCATATGCCACTTCCCACGCAAAGGTTATGATCAATAAAGGCAAGGCAAGGCTATACTATGCACATTTCACACACAGTGGCAATTCAAAGTGTTTTACATAAACATAAATAAAAGAGACAAGTATAATAAATAAAATAAAACAAATAATATAAAAAAACTGATAAAAACAGCGTAAAGACAGTTTTTCCATATTCCAAAACACTGTTGTATCATATTTTCTCATTTTACTCTGGGACTTTCCCATTCTGGTGATCACCCCACCCCCCTCTGTGGACTTTTTCCTATTAATACCTATTAATCTATTGGACATCTATTTAAAATAAAAAACAAGCTTGATGGGAGAAGGTGCGCAGCTGTAAGTAAACTCTAAGTAAGCAAACTTAAATATTGACTTCTTTGAACCACTTTAAATAATTGTATGGGCTATAATAATGAATAAATAAATTAACATTTAATCTTATATGATGCATTTATCTAGATGAGGACATTCAAGTTTTACAAAATTGTAAATTGACCATATATGAGAATGAACTTTAGGCATAATTGGGAATATTAAAACCATCTATCTTATAGGAGAGATCAATAAATGAGATGCAAATTGTGAAAGTTTGCAAATCTGAGATATCAAAGTGAACCTCAAAAACACCCACAAAAAATACATTAAAAAAACACTAATAATTTATTAAAGACCATAAATATATGATTTTATAATTTGTAACATGCAGTGGCTTGTGCATGGGTGGCATAAAATGTTTTACTACACTAAAAGATTAATCATTGTTAATGTCAGAATATTGTCCATTATGTTAATGGACATTTTAAAATTAAAACAGATAATTTTTGTACATTTTGACCCCTTTTTACAGACTTTTCTTGTAGTATATACATAAACATACAGTAAATGCCTGTTAATATTTGTATAACTCTGTTTTGAACAGTAAACTTTTTTCCATCTATAGGTATAACAACATCTAGTGAGAGTTGTTAGATAACACACAGACCGTCATTCCTAGAATACATTAATGCAATTGTCCAGTCACATGAGTCCTGAGCAGGTGGGGAGGACCGCAGGCTACAGAACAGAGGTGTTTTGAACCTGTTTTGTTTATTTGTCAATGTCTATAGAAAAGCTCAGTAAAGCTAATCCTGGTCTATTATCTACATTAGCTGCCAGAGAGAACACTTTTATCCTGGTGTGAGCAAATGAATATCAGAGTTAGCAAAATATAGGATTTATTCCCTCTCTTTACAAAGTTGCATGTATTAAGAGAGAGAAAAAAAAAGAGAAATGCATTTTGGATTTACCCTGAAAAAGTGCATAATATAAAATAAAAACACAGTATGCATCAATCTGTCACCGAAACAAGAATAGATCAATGCAGATTCAATGTTCAGATTTGACTTTCTTGTTTGACAGTTTACATGGTCACACTTTATTTTGATTGTCCGTTTGTTGAATTTAAGTTATATTGCTACATGCCAACTAATTCTCATTAGATTATAAGTAGACTGTTAGGTTTGGGTTAGGGTTAGTGTGTTGATATGTACTTGCAAAGTTTATTATAGTCAGTTAAACATCTGTTGAAGGAGCAGTATCAACAGATATTAAGCAGACAGTCTACTAATACTCAAATGGACCATCAAAATAAAGTGTTACTGTTTACATTATTATTTTTTTAAATCTCACAAATAATATATCTAAATTTGAACCGGTCATTGCATATGCATTCAAGAACATTAACAAAGTTAGCATGCTTCACGCTTTATACAGAAGTCAGCATTTAGATGTTCATTTATAAGGTGATGTGCCTCTGAAGTCAGCAAATATGAATGCAGGTGAAAGAAAGAGATGAAGAGGAGAAAGAGAGCAAAGGTTTTCTAATAGTTTCCCTTCACATTTATAGTGCTGAGGTACAGAGCTGTCACCATAATATTTATGAGCTGTAACACCTCGCTGTCCCTCCAGACTTCCTACACATCTGCCTTCCATATTAACAGAGTGACCAAAGCACTACCTGTAGGAGACAGGAGGAAAGAAATGATTTGGACCACTTTTGCCTGCAGTCTGAATGTAGCCTTTGTCTCCTAGATTTGATCAGACCAGATGTAACATCTGATAAACGTCTCATTTGACTGACCTCCAGTTTAGGGACAAATCAATCTCAATACTTCACCCAAAAATTACAATTCTGTTATTAATTACTTACCACTATGTCGTTCCAATCCACTGAAACTTTTGGTCATCTTCGGAACACAAATTAGCATATTTTAGATGAAATCCGAGAGCGCCCTTACCCTCCATCTACCAAAAAGGAACAGTTAATACATCCCATGTGACTTCAGTAGTTCAACTGTAATCAAACGAAGCTCCAAGAGCTTTTTTGTATGCCCAAAAAAATTATAAATCGCCTTTGTCTTCCTTTTCACGACAGGTGGTGTACGTTTACATGTGGTGTTCGTTTACTACGATCAGAATGACATAATGCCATGATAGCCTGTTTCCACTGAGTGGTACAGTACGGGTCGGTACGGGTCACTTTTATCAGGCTTGCATGATATGGTACAGTACCTATGGCACCCTTTTGGTGGGCGTGGTGTACGACAGAAAGTCATTCTCCTTCGAGGAAATGTCAAAGTAAAGCTGTACGGGTCATTCACAAATCATATGAGAAGCACTTCTCACAAAACAGATGCTTTATACACATAAATGCTTGTGTATAAATGTTCATCACTAACCTTTCTATGAGCATAATTTGATTACAACTGCAGATCAATGATAGCAGCGTAGTAGTGCATAATAGCCTACTGTAACATCTGCAATTATATGAAATAAATAAATAAATGCAACATATATGAATACATACAGACCCTTACAGTCTCCAATATGTTACCAATTACAGAAAAACTACACACAGCAAACATTTAGTCCTTATTTGAGCTCAAAAACAACACACAATATAGTCCACAGTCAGTGCAAACCTCCCATATGTGTCTTTAATTTTCACCAGCACATGTAACCTCTTGATAGAAAATAATTCTGTCATTCCGAGTTCATAATAGTCCAAAAGGTAAAGATAATAGTTAAACATGGCAGTTTGTTCATGTGTTAGGTTGCTAAAAGAATCATTCGCTTTTTTGTTTTTTTTCCAGCTCTCCTTTGTTTTTTTCATGCTTCACTCTCGCATTTGTCAGTTTCTAAAAGGATTGGATGTCAGAAGCACTTCAATAATCATGCGCACGTTATTATTATGAGCTCAAGACGTTTGTTATTTCAAATATAGAAGCGCACAGGAGCTCTCTGAAGAGTGAAACCGCTCGCGCTTTTAGACGGCCATGTAAAACAAAAACAGGACACAACAGATTTTGTTCTTCTTGGCTTTGTGGCTGTTCATCAAGATGATGACAAGGTTTGTTTGAGCCTGGGACGACCATGGCTTGTTATTATATGTATATATTATTACAATGTAATGTATCGGCTGTGTTTTTAAAAATGGCAGTTTCTTTGTTTTAATTTTCCTGCTTGTGTACGCATGCTAGTGATGTATCTCTGTAAACCAATAGCATTCAGCTGGCCATCTAGCTCCGCCTTTTAATACTATTTTGTTGTGCTAGGTACCCTTTCAAATGGGTACCCAAAAAGTGGTACGGTACGGTTTGCTTTTTGGTACCTTTTGACAGTGGAAACGGCCATGAAAGCGTACCGAACCGTTAAACTCCACTCAGTGAAAATGGGCCATTAAAGCCCGTTTCCACTGAGTGGTACAGTACGGTATGCTTTTATGCTTTTTCCACTGTCAAAGGGTACCTAAAAGCGAACCGTACCACTTTTTGGTCACCCTTTGCAAAGGGTACCTAGCAAAAAAAAGGGTACCAAAAGGCGGAGGTAGATGTGCAGCTGAACGCTACTGTTTTACAGAGATACGTCACTTGCAGAAGCAGGAGAATGAAAACAAAGGAACTGCCATTTTAAAAAAAACAGCCGAGACATTACACTGTAATAATATATACATATAATAACAAGCCATGGTTGACCCAGGCTCAAACAAACCTTGTCGTCATCTTGTTGAACAGCCACAAACCCAAGAAGAACAAAATCTGCTGTGTCCTGTTGTTTTACGAGCGGTTCACTTTCTCCAGAGAGCTCGCTACGCGTCTATATTTGAAATAACAAACTTTTTGAGCTCATATTAATAACGTGCGCTTGATTATTGAAGCGATCTGATATCCAATTCTTTCAGAAGTGGACAAACGTGAGAAGCCGAAGCCGAAAAAAATGCAAATGATGAAAAAAACATGAACAAACTGCCATGTTAAACTATTATCATCACCTTTTGGACTATTATGAAATTGGAATGACGAAATTACTTTCTGACAGAGGTTATATGTGCTGGTGAAGACTAAAGATACAGATGAGAAGTTTGCTCTGACTGTGGGCTATATGTTGTGTGTTGTTTTTGAAGCCAAATAATGACTAAATGTCTGCTGTGTGTTGTTTTACTGTAATTGGTAACATATTGGAGACTGTAAGGGTTTGTATGTGTTCATAAATGTTGCATTTATTTATTTATTTTATATAATTGCAGACGTTACAGTAGGCTAACACTTTAGTGTAGTGCAAACACTGTCATTGATCTGCAGTTATAATCAAATCATGTTCATAGAAAGGTTAGTAACAAACATTTATACACAAGTATTTATGTGGATAAAGCATCTGTTTGGTAAGAAGTGCTTCTCATATGATATGTGAACGACCCATACGGCGTTACTGTGACATTACCTTGAGTAAAAAGGACATCGTCTAAAACTTTCTGTCGTACACCACACCCACCAAAGGGATACCCTTTTGCCAGTGGAAACGCAAGCTTGATAAACCCGTACTGTACCTCTCAATGGAAATGGGCCATTAGAGCCAGCAGCACAACACGTGTAGTGTAGTATTGCCTGCAGTAAACGTGCATCCTAATCTGATACAGAAGACATTAAGTGTTTTTAAAGTTTAGTTTTATTGCCACACAAAAGTGTTCTTGGAACTTCATATGATTACATTTTAACCACTGAAGTCACATGGAACGTTTTTATTTCCTTTTCTGGACTGGACGATGAACGGAGGACTCATGAGATTGGAACGAAATGAAGATGAGTAATTAATAACAGAATTTTCATTTTTGGGTGAACTAACCCCTTTATAGGTGAAGGCTGTTTAAATCCCACTGTTACAGCAAATTGTCCCATCCGGTTGTCCTACCATGGAAACCCCGGGCTCCCAGTGGGAGTGCCAGTGAGAGGGAGCAGCAGGGACGGGCAAGGGGGCAATCGCTATGGTTTCAGCCCTGTTTATTCCTCCAAACAGTGGGAAAGACGGCGACGGTGTGGTGAGCACATGTGTTTGACATTACTGTGACATGGCGGCCTCTCTCGGGAGAAGGAGAATGTCAGAGAGCAGAGGAGCCGGCCGGCTTCCAAACATCTGGGGTAACAGAAAACACATTTACGCCACATTGTAGGAACTGGGAGTTCACTCCGAGAAAAAACCACATTACTCTCGAATCCACTCACTCTATCCCTTTCCCATGTGTTCTGACCAGGTGTTGTATAGCACACCATCACCATTAAAGGGATAGTTCATCTGAAAATTAAAATTTTGCTATTAATTACTCACCCTCATGTCATTCCAAACTAGAGCTGCATGATAAAGGAAAAATCTGATATTGTGATATTTTATTTTTCTGCGATAAATATTGTGATAATAATAGTTTCACAAGATAGCTTGAATAGCGCTATTTGACGGTTTTCTGGGGAGTTTAACAGTATTCAGGTACACAAATTGAATGATAGCAATGCAAAAAAGGCTTTTCTTACTTTGCTTTGTTTCATTTCTAGTCCAAATATCTCAACACAATTCTTAGATCAAGTAAAACCATTGTTTTGTTTTAAATACAGATGAAATAAGGCAAAATTAAGAGTTTTTTTTTAAAACAAGCTAAATTATCTGCCTATGGATAAGTTAAATAATCTTGTTTTCACTTGAAATGTAGATATTTGGACTAGAAAGAAGACAAAAACTCTTAAGTAAGCAAAACATTTTTATTTATTTATTTTTTGTTGTTGCATAAATCGTATAAATACAGTAACTAAATACAATTCTGTAGCTCCTGGTCAACTATAATCCAGACTTAACATTGCATATCGTTATGATGTGACTATTGTGGATGCACATATTGCGATATCGATGCTAAAACGATATATAGTGCAGCCCTATTCCAAACCCCACAGTAAGAACACAAATGAAGATATGTTGGATGAAATCTGAGAGTTCCCACAATGGTCAAAAACACATTGTCAAAACAGTTATGTGTTGGAATATTCACAAATATCACACTTTATTTTGATGGTCTGTTTGTTGAATTTAAGTTACATTGCATCTTCATGCCAACTAATTCTCAACTAATTAGGTTGGGGTTACTGTTAGGGTTAATGTGAATTGACATGTACTTGCAAAGTTTCCTATGGTCAGTTAAACGTCTGTTGAAGGAGCAGTATCAGCAGATATTAAGCAGACAGTCTACTAATACTCAAATTGACCATCAAAATAAAGTGTTACCCAATATTATCAAGCGAGATATACATTTGTGCACACATAAAACAAAAATTATGACTTTATTCCACAGTTTCTTCTCTTCAGTGTCAGTATAGGGTGCACGTTCAAAAGCACTGTGTACTGATGTATGCCACAAACTGTTGAATAAAGTCGTTATTTTGGTTTTATGTGCATAATGTATTATTGTAGCTTGATAATATTTCGATTTAATCACTAAAGGCATATGGTCTGTTTTTTAAATGTTTTTTTTTTTTTTTTTTTTCGGACTTTGGAACAAATGTGGACCATTGCTGTCTAAGAAGGATGAGGATTGTATCTCCTGGATTTAAAGAGCACCTAGGATGAAAATCTACTTTTGTAAGCTGTTTGGACAGAACTGTGTGTAGGTATAGTGTGTCCACTGCCATATTGGAGGGATATAAACACAAGTCTCTTTTTTCAAATTTCCTGACGTTAAAATAGGACCCAAATCCCAGTGATTTTGAGACCGACCACAATGTGACGTAGGAGTGCGGTTTCCCTCACACCGAATTGATTGACAGGCGCCATATCTACATAATAACATGCACACACATGTCCACAGAACATTTTTTTTGCAAAAAAAAAACTGGGATTTGTGGCAGGAATGGCATTCGTGTGAGACTCATCATTTCAGAAAGGCTTGAATAAACTCCACCACAAATACACAAATACAAACTTACTTGGTATTTTTCTTGTACTTGGTATTCTTGGACTAATGAGCTGTATTTCAGCTTCATGCGAGTCTGTCTCTGTCACTGACTGCTGTTTATCTGACATAACGCAGGAGAAGCAAGCATCCAAGTGGGAGCGGTGGGCAGGGAGAAGCAGCTCATTTGCATTTAAAGCCACAGGCTACAAAAACATCTACATTGTCCTCAGACACCAAAATGGTCAGATTTTGGACGCTATAATAAATAATCTGATGGGTATTTTGAGCTGAAACTTTACAGACACATTCTGGAGACACCAAAGGTTTATCTTACATCTTGTAAAATTTAATTTTAAATATCTTAATTTGTATTCGAAGAAGAACAAAAGTCTCAGGGTTTGGAATGACATGAGGGTGAGTAATTAATAAAATAATACAAAATTTTGGGTGAACTAAACCTTTAAGTACTCTCTTTACGTTGCAGCTGATCCTGGACAGAACCATTCCACTCAGGAAGAGACTGTCTGATTTTTTTCTGATTAGTTTTATGAGATGTTTAATCTTAAAATCAAAAATCTCTAAGAGTGTGCTCACAGATTTGGATTATTTGCTATTAGGTGCCTTGTATATCTTTAATTAACGCTAAGAGGTGTGCAATGTCTCTCATAAGACTGATAGAAAGTAAAGATGGGTAAAATCTTGCAATCCAAAAAAGAAATGACAGCGCAAATGACACACACACTTCTTAAAGAAATGAGAAACTGCTCAGGCTGATGTTGCAAGACCGCTGGATCCTCGTTTCTCTGTAATGAAAAACAGATCTGATCTGATCAAATAGAGGACACTGTAAACCTCTTGGAGAAATGGCTCCCGCTATGCGTTCGTTGGCTTGTTTTGTTTGGATGATAAGCAAACTCTCGCTAAATTTGAAGGGGGGGAAGAAAGGAGGATAAAAGGATAAGTTGCCAGCGGAAGTATGGCTAAGAGACAGGGCACCAGCTGGAGTAATCCCTGCTGGTAGAGGGGTTTATTAATCAAACAGTGTGGAAGTTCATATCACCACTCCTGTCTGTGATAAAGCTAGTTCTTCACTTCCTCTCTCGCCCTCAGCCAGTTAGTTATCACAAGAGTTCTGAGTGGTAACTACAGATGAAGTTCAGTTATTAAGCCCTCACACACACATGCAATTCTTCTCACCATGATGTTAAAGTATTGAGAAGGGGCTCTGGGCTGGATTGCAGCTGGGAGACGTACGATGTAGCGTATTTGCACAAATTAAAGCAGCCGTTATCTTGCGGAAACAGAAGCAGAGCGCTGGACTATCCTGTCATTCTTGAAATGGGTTTCAGCGGAATTTCTTTGCGGCTCCAGTCTCTTACGAAGACCTTAATCTAACGCAGCGGTCTCTTCTGATAAGTTATTGTTCCACAACCAGGGATCCACCAGAAGGAAGTTTAATTTCCATACAAAAAAAAAAAAAAGAAATAAAAAAGGAGACTTTCAAAGCAAATGGAATTGAGAGAAACATTTTGTTGATACCAGAATGCTCCAGATGGACGAATGTGGGGTTTGGGAGGAGTGGGGGTTCATTTTAAGAGGATGTTCCTTTATAGAAATGAAATTCCTGCACAGATATAATACTATTGAAAGGGTCTATTAAGAGGATCTACTGTATATATATATATATATATATATATATATATATATATATATATATATATATATATATATATATATATATATATAAAAGAAGTCTTTACGCCTTTCCAATTTTTAGGAACAACAAATAATAACTTGACTTCTAGTTAATCATTTAGTATCAGCAGTGGTATATGAAAAGCAAAAGCCTCTAGATTACACTTATTTTACCAAAATAAAATATGATCGTGCCTTGATTTTTAATTATTTAATTAGGACAGTAAGGTCTGACTTTGCTTAGACAAAATAATGAATGAACAGTATAGAATATAAAGTCATGGTGCAGTGGGAAAAGAATGAATATTGTGTATGACTCCCATGAGCTTGGAGGACTGCATCCATACATCTCTGCAATGACTTAATTAACTTATTAATAAAGTCATCTGGAATGGCAAAGAAAGCGTTCTTGCAGGACTCCCAGAGTTCATCAAGATTCATTTGGATTCATCTTCAGTGCCTCCTCCTTCATCTTACCCCAGACATGCTCAATAATGTTCATGTCTGGTGACTGGGCTGGCTATTCCTGGAGCACCTTGACCTTCTTTGCTTTCAGGAACTTTGATGTGGAGGCTGAAGTATGAGAAGGAGCGCTATCCTGCTGAAGAATTTGCCCTCTCCTGTGGTTTATAATGTAATGGGAAGCACAAGTGTCTTGATACCTCAGGCTGTTGATGTTGCCATCCACTCTGCAGATCTCTTGCACGCCCCCATACTGAATGTAACCCCAAACCATGATTTTTCCTTCGCCAAACTTGACTGATTTCTGTGAGAATCTTGGGTCCATGCAATAGGTATTCTATCACTATGGATATGGAGCAAGACGTGGACCGTGAATGTATCTTCATTTTTACTATAATTACTATATTTACTCACTGACAGTAAAGTAAAAAAAAAAAAAAAATGCATACACTTTTGATGTGACTTTGTAAAAATGTAATCATTATGTTGCTTGTTTAACCCTCTTATATATTTGGTATATTTTCAAATTCCTAACCATTTGACAGCTTAAGTTAATTGCTAAACAGTATAAAGCACAAAATCCCATGGCACTTCTCATAGAGTAGGCGTGTAACCCTGGTGTCATGGCCAAATTCCCTCCATTGGCCTTTATTCATCATGGCCTCCCAATCATCCCCATCCACCTACACTGAAAAAAATCATTCAGAGATGATTCCTTGGATTTACTTAATATTTTTACGTTAAGTGGCTGTAAACAATTTAATTGGGCTGAATTTAAACTAACAAATTAAGTAGAATTTTATTAAATTAAATTTGTTTGTTTAAATTCAACACAAATAAATTGTTTGCAACAGTTTTGCAGACATCATTTTTTTCAGTGTAGTTGGCTCTATCACTGTCTCTTATATATACACTACTTACTTACTTACTAAGAATTAAAAATACCTATTTTAAATGAAATAATAGTAATAATGTGTGTGTGATTATAAAAGTGGCTAAAACGAAGGCCCTGTTTCCACCTGGTTTTGAAATGCATTTTCGATGTTACAGACATTACACATGGTATTAATGTTCCAATGTGACCACTTCAGTTCACATTTAACTGCAAGACTTGTATTTATTTCTTAATGCTCTGCATTATTTTTTCAGAAGCAATCAATGCAAGCACTACTGAATGAATGACCCTGTTATGCCGCATATGAGCAAATGGGAACACAAACAAATTAAAAGAATGCAGATGGGAACTACAGTTTTGATTGTATTGCATGTGTTTTGGTACAAAGCTGCAAAGTATGAACATCTTGTTAAAAAGTCCCATAACAATCTCCATCAGAAGGTGGTCTTTTGGGGCTGTATGAAAACATCTGACCAAGTGATTGTTTTGGCTATGAAAGTAATCCAAGTAAATGCATTTTTCTCTTGAAGAAGTTGACAAGGTCAAAACATTTCAGAACTCATGCACAGCTGTGTTTAGCATCACCCACTTGCAAATGAATTGACAAAAAGGGAAATGAAAATGTACTTACCCTAAATACTGTAGATTCCAAACCTTTATACACTACCTGACAAAAGTCTTGTCAATGATCCCAGTTGTAAGAGCAACAAATAATAACTTGATTTGAACTTCTAGTTGATCATTTGGAAATACATTTTTTAATGAATCATCTGTTGAACTGCATCCCAATCATCACAAATACTGCAGAAGACCTATTGGAACCCGCATAGACCTAAGATTCTCACAGCAATCAGTCAAGTTTGGTGAAAGAAAAATCATGGTTTGGGGTTACATTCAGTATGGGGGCGTGCGAGAGCTCTGCAGAGTGGATGGCAACATAAACAGCCTAAGATATCAGGACATTTGTGCTGCCCATTACATTACAAACCACAGGAGAGGGCAAATTCTTCAGCAGGACAGCGCTCCTTCTCATACTTCAGCCTCTATATCAAAGTTCCTGAAAGCAAAGAAGGTCAAGGTGCTCCAGGATTGGCCAGCCCAGTCACCAGACATAAACATTATTGAGCAAGTCTGGGGTAAGATGAAGAAGGAGGCATTGAAGATGAATTCAAAGAATCTTGATGAACTCTGGGAGTCCTGCAAGAACACTTTCTTTGCCATTCCAGATGACTTTATTAATATGTTATTTAAGTCATTGCAGAGATGTATGGATGCATTTCTCCAAGCTCATGGAAGTCATACAAAAAAGGAACAAAACTCCACAATTTAGCAGGATATTGCCATGCTAAATAGTTTGGGTATTTTACAGGTATAATAGTATTTGTACATGCACTATAATAGTACTGCATAATGTATAAAAGTGTAATTACTCAATACCATTACATGTATCATCCTTGGGGATAACTGTACCATTGCACAACTCCAACAATTTAGTAGAAGAAGACAACATTAATTGATATACACCACAGATAAAGGTAGATTTGTATTAGTTATATGTATATGCAAGTGTTTTATATGTCTGAGTTGGACAGGTTTCAGTCTTTGTGCTCCATAAATCAGCAAGCTGTAATGACGCAAGAGCCAAAGCAAACAAGAGCAGTACTAGGCTACAGCTGGCCATAGCCTAAGAGAAAGAGAAAGAGAGAGAGAGAGAGAATACTGTGGAGAGACAGCAGCTGTCAGGCCCCGCATCGTGCACCTGTCACACAGGAAGTCAGGGCCTGCCACTATTTCCTGGATACGCCTCCTCAGCCAAACACTTCTGCTGTTTTCTCAGAGGATATTAGGGAGAAGGAGAGTGAGAAAAAAAAGAGGTAGTCATCCCAGTCAGGGAATTAGGATGGAAAAAGCAAGAGAAACTGAGTTAGTCAGTTGTGAATGCCGTCTGTGTACAGTCAGTACAGCTGGATCCAGACTTAGACCAGAACTGTGAAACAGAAATATTTCAGATTGCTAGCATATGGCGTATAAATATAATAAACAGTATATTTATGACTGTACTGTATATAACATTGTAAATACGTACACCAATTTCAACAGTTTATGTCTTGAAGAAATAGTATATCACACCGGTGTGATATGAATAGTAAAAATGGTATGGCTTTATTGCCGTAGATGCAAAACACCAGCCAACAGAAAGGCAAACAACATCTCTTTCCATTCATTTACATTTTCATCCTTCTCCCAGGTAATAGTCATCCATGTGACAGGATGTGACATCATTTCTAGCGCAGTAACAGATGGTGAGCATGGTGGCATGGCGTTATAGCCACTCTTGTTTTCCTTCCAGTCATGTGAGCAGGGGATCTGTGGTGTGTGTGTGTGTGTGTGTGTGTGTGTGTGTGTGTGTGTGTGTGTGTGTGTGTGTGTTTTGCTTGGCACACGTCCTCTTTGTTTGTTAGGATTGTCAAGGCGGGTCCTCTTGAGGGCTTCTGTGTCTAATTCCCTAGCCGCCCCTCACGCTGCCTGTATGCAATTAACAGAGTAATTAAAAGCTTGATGAGCTAATTGGTGTTGGGTGAAGCTGCAGGTGTTTTGATTGGGGAGCTTGTTTGTGGAAGTGCTGAGAGCAAACAGATTTCTGTCATAGATCATTTTGTCTCTTTTCCCCCACTATTAAAGCAATACATGAGTTTAGGCAGAGTAGAGCTATTATAACCATTTATCAGCCTTGATGGGAAAACTGTAATTGTTCCATAATGATCATTCTTGAAGCATTTGTCCAAATAATGGCGTGGTACGGTACGATTCGATTTAGGTGAGTACGGGGAACCTTTGTCAGGCTTCCATTTCCACTGCCAAAAGGGTACCAATGGTACTCAATTATATTAAATAAATAAATGCAACATATATCAACACATACAGCCGCTTACAGTCTCTGATATGTTACCAATTACAGTAAAACTACACACAGCATACATTTAGTCCTTATTTTGGTTCAAAAACAACACACAACATATAACCTACAATCAGTGCAAACTTCTTATCTGTATCTATAATCTTCATTAGTACATGCAACCTGTTAGATAGTAATTCCGTCATTTCAAGTTCATAATAGTTCAAAAGGCGATGATAATAGTTAAACATGGCAGTTTGTTCATATTTCAGGTTGCTGAAAAAATTATTTGCTCTGTTTTTTCGCACGTCACTCTTGCTTTTGTCCATTTCTGAAAGGATCGGATGTCAGAAGCGCTTCAATAACCACGCGCACGTTATTATCATCAGCTCAAGAAGTTTGTTATTTCAAATATACAGTAGACGCGCATGCGAACTCTCTTGAGAAAGCGAAACTGCTCACACTTTCGATGGCCTTGTAAACAACTACAGGGCACAGGGTGGATTATGCTCTTCTTCTTGGCTTTGCGGCTGTTTGTCAAGACGACGACAAGTTTTGTTTAAGCTCTGGTCAGACATGGCTCTTTATTATATGTATATTTTATTACTGTGTAATATCTTGGCTGTGTATTTAAAAATGCAGATTTATTTTCTTTTTAGCTAGTGACGTATCTCTGTAAATCAATAGCGTTCAGTTGTGCGTCTTGCTCCACTTTTTGGTACCCTTTTGTTGTACTTTCAAAAGGGTACCCAAAAAGTGGTATGGTACGGTTCGCTTTTTGTAATTTTGACAGTGGAAACGGCCATAAAAGTGTAGTGGTACTTCAAAACAGCCAATTATGGCTCTCCTAGAAGAACAAATGTTTTATTATTTTGTATAGCTTTATGTTGTTTCTTAAATTAGTTTCTAGTATCAAATTGTTCGTCTACAAAATAGTTGTACAGATGGTGCAATAGTGGACAATCAGAAGATATTGGTTAATGATGCAGTTGTTCCACATACCCATATAATCTGGTCTTCTAGTTCAGGTTAAAACAAAACATTGCTGTTTATTAAATGTCAAAAAGGGTTTGATTGTCTGTGATTTTGTTGTTGCTGTCAGTGATGAAAGGTATTTGATGGTCAAAAGTTACTGTATACCACATCCTTTTTTCGCCTCTCACTAAAGAACTACCTCTCTCTTTGAATATCAGTTGACAGATGTGTTGGTGATGGCTGTTTGCCTGCAGTACTCTTGGTCCCCAGGTGCCTGAGCTGAGGCTGAGGACGCTGCAGTGTGTGTGCTTGTGAGAGTGTGTGACAGTTATTGATGTTCAGGTGGGTGAGCTCAGAACAGCGGTGCACACCGTGAACACAGTCCCTCCGCCTTAAGCACAACGGTTACTTCAGGCAGTACAGGAAACAACTACAAACGCAACAAGTCTACAGAAGGGTGGAGGGTCAGAAACCTTGCTCTGTGAAACTTGCACTTTAAACACACACAGACAAACCCAGACCACTCAATTAAACCTAAACAGCAAACACTTTCTTGAGAATGTGTATTTGCGTGCTCCGTATTCCTGTAGAAGTGGCCATACACTAATCTCTGCATCTCGATTGGTGCCCAGTGCTGTCCTAACAAACTCCAGATGGGCCGAGCTGGGGAGTTGTTCTTGGCACGTCCCGGCTCGGCTGAATGTCACAAATACTTTCCTTTATTTAGGAATGGCTAAGGCCGGGCGGCTGAGGAGAGGATAGGAGGGAGAAGGGTAGAGAGCAGCTCAGCAACATCTGGATTTTATTAGCAGCCATTGGGAGAAATCTTAAAAAGGACGTTTTTTTCTCTAGTGTCTTTTGGGATAGTGCTGGGCTTTGCAGAGCCCTGACCACTGACGATGCCCTCACTGCGAAGAACAGATGCCAACAATAATTCAACAATCACTATAATATTTGAGGCAGTACAAAATAAATAGCGAGTCCTTTGGATATGCTAGTGTATTTAGGATGTTACTCTTAATATGCCTGACCAGCAAGACTTCCTCTTAGGTCAGAGGTCCTCAACCCTGTTCCTGGAGATGTACCTTGCTGCAGAGTTCAGCTCCAACACAACTGAACCAATTAATTAGCACCTGAAGCAGCACTTGATAATTACAGATAAGTATTTTTCATCAGGTTTGCAGCTAAAATCTGCAGGAAGGTACATATTCAGAAACAGGGTTGGTGACCCCTGCCCTAGGTCATTTCGCTACCCCAAAAAGACAATTCTGGTAGATCCAGCTTACTGGCTATATTCAAGATGGTTATGCTTCCCCATGTAGTAACACAACAAGCCCACAGAAACCAGCCTGGATTAGAAAGATGGCAGTAAGGTACCCTCTGAAGTATGTAGTTCATGACTTGGCAAGTAGGACATGTTCCTGAATCAGCATCATTAAGGTCAAGGTTTGGCTGGTTATCTTTGCTAATAGATCTCATAATGAACTATCCTGTAAGTGGAAATGCTGATGAGTAGCTTTCTCAAGGTATAGCAGTTGCTACAACCTTGGGGAAAGGCAAAGACAGAAAACAACTTTCTTCTCAGCCTACAATTTTCTTCTGATTTTATACATAGGTAATGATTTGGTTTGGAATGGTATGTTTGAATACTATATGATTCTCACAGCAATGCTGTAGAAAGACATTCAAGAGCATGTATCCACATCCTTGAGGTTAAATCAGGGTAGAACGCTCTGTGAGTGTGTTTGGGATCAGAATGATCTGTCAATAAACATGTTTCATTTCGTTCATATCTCAACTCGGCTTTATTAAAATACTTTATGAACATACTGTTTTAATCATTCTGAGTTGAGATATTCCCCTATTACCGCTTCCTGGATGAGGTGAAACCCAAGAGAACAGTAGTGCTTAGCATATGTCTGCTGCCTCGTAACAGACGGATACAAGGGTCTTTCTGGAACTGTAACAAGAGAATGTGTCTCTATGCTCTTTAACACAACTGTACTGTGGTTATTCATGCACCATTTTTGGTGACCCTAGCATTCTTTCCCACACACCCGCACATGCTGGACATCTCTTTCACACACATCCATATACAGAGTCTCAGGGCCCAGGGGTCTGTTGAGCTTGTGACTAAATACGCATTTATTGCCATATGAATGTTTGTTTTCTCAAAACATATTTGCTCAGCTGAAGACGCCTGCTTAGGCTCACAGAGAGTATGTTTCTGTGTGCATGCTCTTTCACCCTGTTTTTATTGTACTATGATTGAATTAGTTGTAAATAAGAGATAAGGTCTCTTGTCCACTGTAGAGACAACATGATGCTGCTCACTTATATATAGACAGGTTGACTTTCAAACTCAGTTCTATAATTTAAAGAACCATGAAACCCTTTTTTTCAGATAGCAACCCTATACAGTGGTAAATTCAACCTACAGAGGGAGTCTCCTAACTGAAATGGAACCCCAGGTTCCGTATTCTACTCCCTGTATCTAAAATAATACATAGAAATGACACAATAAGGCTGCCTTAGATTTTGGCCCAAAATGATGCTGTATAAGAAGGCAACATAAATTTGCAGTCTACCTTTTTAAACAGCCTTTAAATATAATGTTTGTAGAAAAAGAGGTAGTTATTCACATTAGTACATAAATTTCTGTAACATTGAATATTCTCTGTCTGATCCATACCTTGTAGCAATGTTTGTTCCTTTTGCATGATGATTTTAAAATGTTGGCTCCAGTCCAGGGGTCTACAGACGAGCTTTGGGTGATGATGTGGAGAGATGGTGGGGTGGCTGGGACCGAGGGATAGCGGACGGATGGGTCTTGAAGTGCCGGCCAGGGGTCGAGGGCTGTAATCCTGCTGTTTTGATGAGAGGCCTCTGTTTGTGTGGACTCGGCAGCGGCCTGATGGGGAGCAGATGTGGGAAGGCAGGCGGTCGGGCACAGAGCCAGAGCAGCTGGGAGAAATTAAAAACAAGAGCATTCCTGGAGACTGGGGGAATTACAGAGTGGTGGATGGGGGGAGTGTAGATACAGGGACAGGGAAAAAAGCCATGTGACAAGAGAGACGGTTATCTCAAGGGACTATTCCTTGTGTTTGAGTGAAAGGTAGCTCAGTGTGGACTAATGGTTGGAACAAGTGACAGTGTAAGGAAGGAGCCACATCACAAACGTGTACCTAGGTTTTGAATTGAGGTCATTCAACAGACTTCTGTTGCTTTTACATAAATCTAATAACAATGACTACAGATTAACCAAAAAAGTCACTCTAAAAGCAACTTTTGTGAGCTATATATTTGGGCGACATGGTGGCGCAGTGGGCAGTTGCCTCACAGCAAGAAGGTCGCTGGGCAGTTGGCATTTCTGTCTGGAGTTCTCCCCATGTTCGTGTGGGTTTCCTCCGGGTGCTCCGGTTTCCCCCACAGTCCAAAGACGTGTGCTGTAGGTGAATTGGGTAAGCTAAATTGTCCGTAGTGTATGGCCTGGTCCTACAGGTTGAACGTTGGGCTAACAACCCACATTATAAAAACTAGATGCTACAAAACACCAATGTGGAGTGGCTAAATATCAACTTCGATATAAAATGACCCTAGGAGTAAGTAAATATTATGCCACTGTACATTACATAAACATATACAAACCATTACTTTATAATTACTTTTTACCTTTGAAAATAGTCTCGAATGCCCTTAAAGTGATTTTTGTTGTTAGATTTAGCTCACATATAGCTAAGCCAAACAAAATAAACCACTCCACATGCACACATGTCTCTCGCACAAGCTTCAAAAAGAGCAAATCACAGAAACCAGAATTCTGGGCTTGTCATTATATGATGGATTCTTGCGTCTTTGGACCTTTTACTGAAGGCAAATGTCCACTGATTTAAAAAAGATTGCAAAAAAGCTTCAGAATTACAAACTGGAGCCCTTCTGTGGTGCACATTTAAAAATCTGATTATAGCACAGGAAAGTTAAAACACGGTTAGTTTTAGTTGTCCTATAAGTGTGCACTTTCCTCTAGGAATCAAGCATATGGTCAAAAAATAGAGACTGCTTTAAGATTATTACAGAATAACGTTACCAAGGATCAAATCACAAACCTGTAGGAGGTCTGTTAAAAGCGTATTGTGCTGTGAGCTAGGTCTATTTGGTTTATTGATCTCTCAGTATGGCTTCTCCGTCTCATAGTGGTATGATTTTCTGTGTATAAATTACTTTATTTTTAAGGCAAGAAGATACCCAGAGGAATTTTTTTTATCCCTTTCGCTCCGAAACAATTCCTAATGGAGTTCTTAGTCATTTCATGTAAATGTCAATTTACACACATCTCGCAAAATACAGTATAAAGAAAGTGTTTGAATTCATTTAAGTTGTGTCAAAATCAAATGATAGCTTTGTGTGAGGACAATTAGTATCTCTCTTACACTCTCAGAAATAAAGGTATGCAAGCCGTCACTGGGGTGGTACCTTTTCAAAAGGTAGACATTTGTACATAAAGAGTCCATATTTGTACCTCAAACGTATATATTAGTACCTACAAATTTTAAGAGGAACACTTTTGGTACCAATATGTACCCTTGAGGTATTATAATGGACCTTTTAGGTACAAATTTGTACCTTTTGAAAAGATACCACCCCAGTGATAGCTCACGTACCTTTATCTCTGAGGGTGTACGATTGCTCAAATTCAAGGCTGTCTTAGGGAAACAACTGATATATTAATATCTAAATATTTGTGAGCAACAGCACATGCTGTTTTTGCAGATGCTGAAGCTGCCATAAGTTTGATTCTTCTGTTCGGTTAGCGCCGTCTCTCTTCATACCTTATCTGAGTAATTCTTTGTTTGGGCTTTATGGAAGCACAGATGGCCACAGAAGGGGCTCATACATAGACTACTAATGTATTAAAAGTGAAATCCAGTGTCCTGTGCGTGTGTGTGTCCTACTGTGTCCTTTAGCTGGTCAGATTAATCAGATATCTGTAATCCCACAGTGGATACAGGCCGAGCAGGGCAGACTTGCCTCTCAGCTTCTGCTCAACAGCCTCTCTTGTCTCTTTCTCAGTCCTCTTGTGGGAGTTCATACCACCGCAGCCAGGCCATGGCAACTTCCAGAATCTCCTGAGGACTGCATACAGGAATTACCATGTGTTGCTCCCATAAGAGCAAATTAAAAGGAGTGATTATGGCCTGTTTTTCTGTCGGGAAGTTTTAAAGCAGCAGCCCTTAGAGGGAATGGATTTTATTCATCTTTTTTTAAGCTTAAATCACGTCAAAACCACAGAAACGGTGCACTACTGTTTAATAACCCCTACCTCTAGTAACACTACCTTGACTATAATAAGACTACAATAAGCTCAGGATAATACTAATCTACTATTTAAAAATAGGCAAAATAGGCATGCATAAAACAATTCAATTCTAACATTAACGTTACTTCAGGTCATGTTTGTGTTTGGTCACGTGTGAATGTTTGCTGGATTGTTCTTTGTTTAATGGCCCCTCTGAGATTCCAAGCTGCTGGGCTGAGTGACAGATGGACAGGCAGGGCTTGTGGCCTTAGCAAGATCTCTCTCTACCTGTCTACATTTGGCAATGACAGTGAGTGCGATGCACAGAGCAGTGCACTGTTAGCCCCGTGTGGCAGGCCAGTCAGTGCCTATTTTGGTCAGCATGGCATTAGTCCTAATACCTTGTTATATTTATTGCCCTGGGGCACCAGTCAATTTTGAAATGAAAGCTAAAGGCTAATTTCTTTTGTATCATCCTTCTTTGCACATAATATTGCTATTTTAGTGTTCATATATTACACTACATGTAATACTTGAAGACAATTGCTTAGTCTTGAGTGTTGGTGATAAAAGGAACCCCAAACCAAAGCACTAAACTCTTACGTTATTCTGAAAACGTAGCCCTATATACATTTTTGGAGATCACGAGTTATGTAGCTAGAAGTAACAATGGCTGCATTTCATTTTTAAAATGAACGATACGTGGGCAGTTTGGCACCATTCCTTTTCGTGCTTACCAGCTGACCGCTTACCGCCGTATGGAAAACTTTCCTGCTAAACTGTGCATTTGAAAACACTATTAGTTGGGTTTAGGGAAGGAGGAGGGTGGGTTAGTCGACAGCCTCTGGTGGATTAATGCAAGAACAGCAGACGCAAGTGGCACTCGAAGTTAAGATTTCAAAAAGCATACACAGCGGCCTCTCGTGGATTTGTGAAAACAAAAACTGCATAGAAACGTACCTCCTGAAACGTATTTGGTGCTCTCCAGAAGTGTATATAGCGGTACGTTTTCAGAATGAACCTGGGTTGACTTAAATACCTAAACAGATGTAGTCTAGTTGTAGTCAATATAAGTTTTACATTAGCAAAAAGATGATTACTAATTAACCATAAAATAAATCTACCCTGTTTAAAACTACATTCTTTTCACACACGTAGATTTTTCCTCTCATTAAGATGTATCTGTCAATTAATGTGTTTGTCAGCAGTGCAGCGGCAGTCAGAGTACTATACGACTTACCATTAAACCTCAATTGTTTAACTTTGTATGTAGTATTTTTGCATCATAATACACTCAAGCAGTCTATATACAGTTGAAATCAGAATTATTAGCCCCCCTGTTTATGTTTTTCCCCAATTTCTGTTTAACGGAGAGAAGATTTTTTCAACACATTTCTAAACATAACAGTTTTAATAACTCATTTGTAATAACTGATTTATTTTATCTTTGCCATGATGACAGTAAATAATATTTGACTATATATATATATATATATATATATATATATATATATATATATATATATATATATATATATATATTTTCAAGACACTTCTATACAGCTTAAAGTGACATTTAAAGACTTAACTAGTTTAATTAGGTTAGCTAGACAGGTTAGGGCAATTAGGCTAGTTATTGTATAATGATGATTTTTTCTGTAAACTATCAAAAAAAAAATAGAGCTTAAAGGGGTTAATAATTTTGATCTTAAAATGGTTTTTAAAAAATTAAAAACTGCTTTTGATTTAGCCAAAATAAAACTAATAAGACTTTCTCCAGAAGAAAAAAAATTATCAGACATACTGTGAAAAATATATATCCACAGTTGAAGTCAGAATTATTAGTTCCCTTTGAATTTTTCTTTTTTAAATATTTCCCATATATTATTATTATTATTAATACTATATATATATATCTTTTTAACATTTCAACGTGCTCATGTTGTATTTTGAAACTGTCTTAAACATCATCATCAGTGCATGAGATGCCCAAAGGATTTTTTAAAATAGCTTAACATCATCAGTGCATTGTACAATAAGCTTTTTCTATGAACATACGGCATGGAACAGTTGTGCGTCATTTTATAACTATACAGACTGTTTTACAACTGACTTAAATGAATAATTCTAGGGATGTCTTTTCACACTAGGCTTCTTGAAGAGCCAGAGCAAAGGCTCGCAGGCCACTGGTGCAATAGCCATATGGCTTAAAAACAGAATCCAGAAACTGCGCCAGTCACTTGTCTGAAAACTATGAATGTGCGTGCTCTGATCAGCTAATCTTATGAATGAACACCACAATAAGCTGAATTATAACAAAACATTTTAATATTGGTTACTTTTTATCTTTTTTAACTACATTTTAGTCTCCTCTTTTTTCATCAACAAAATTGCATAATAATGCATAATAAACAAGGTCGTCAATGATTATTTTTGTCATTATTTTCGTTAATTAAATTAGATTAGATTAGATTCAACTTTATTGCCATTACACATGTACAAGTACAAGGCAATGAAAAGCAGTTTAGGTCTAACCAGGAGTGCAATAGCAGCAAGTGCAGGATACAGGTATAAGTTATAAAGTGCAGTTAAAGAAAAACTATGGTGATATTTACAAATGGATGTAGTTTGAACATTATATACAGGTTGTATTAGCTGAAATGAACACTAAGTAAAACAACAAATTATTATTCTTATGTGCCTTTTAAAATAGATTTTAGTCCTTACCAAGCTGCTGCTGCAATAACTGATTGTTCCACAATGAACTAGGTGTCTAAATGTCTGTCCCTGAAGTTGCTTATTAATTTTGCTTATCAAGTTCCTTCTTTGTATTACAGAATGTAAGATGGGATTGCTTAAACATATCATAAATATCATATTTGTCATGATTGGCAGCTATTTGGACCATTTTTATTAGTGGGGACAGGTTGTTATATGGTGGGAAGGTGCTGGGGTGTGTGAAAGGTAGCATGATACCTGTTTAGGGCACTCTAAAAGATCAAGAAAACACCAAAACATTATAAATGTTGTGCTCCTCGGACCCTCACCATGTCCCCTGAGCCAAAGCAGCCCCTAACTTAACCCACAGTCCAGCCTCATACCCTGCCACCCTCCTGCAGCTGTCATCCCTCTAAGGTCGACCACCAATTATCTGGCTGTTAGTAGTTTGGCTATGACCCTGTACGTTTAGTTATTTTTGCACATGACATCTCGGCCGAGTGGTGGGGGCTTTCTCCGAACATGGCCTGGGCTGGTGGCCCCAGCATACGGTCAGGGTGTTGTGCTGTTTTTCGGGAGGTCTATCGGACTGAAGGTGACAGTGGAGAGAAGCGGGGGGCAACTGATCCACAGTGAGTGACAGCACTGAGACAAGAGGCGCCTGTCAGAGAGCCTGCTGCTCAACACATGCTGCTGTACTGCCTCACACACAGACACACATTGCAGCATATAGGTGAAACATGCACTAGTTTAATGCTTATCTTTGTGCATTTAGTTACCTACTTGAACAAAAAGTGTCATGGTAAAACACGACAATATTCAGTTTTCATGTTGGTCTTGTTAAAGCATTTAATTTTACTTAAAAAATTTGACTTTACTTTAAAAAAGTGAGTAAAGCCATCACCTTAACTTTATTAAGTAAATGAACTATCTACATAATTCTAAACAATTAAGTTAAGTGAACTTAGCAGTTCTAAATTGCAACAGATTACTTAAATTTTCTAAGTAAAATCATCTTGTCACTTTAAGGCAATGGATTTATTCACTTTATTTAAGCAATCGCTTTTTACAGTGTACACTCTTTTGCAACTTGTTCAAACTACTTATTTAAAATGAATTGAAAAACACAATTTTAAGGTTTTTTGGGACAACATAATTGTTTTAAGTTCAATTTACTTAAATTTGTAAAAACTATTAAGTTAACTTTATCAATTTGTGTTGTGACAACATGAAGGATTTGCAACACAGGCTCATTCTGAAAACGTAGACCTATATACGTTTCTGGAGATCAAAAATTATGTAGCCAGAGCTACGTATGGCTGTATTTCATCTTTAAAACGCATGCTATGGTGCGGTATGATGATCAGTCGGTTGGTCAGTCAGTAAATCAGTCAGTCGACAGCGGCCTCTGGTGGATTTACGTGAGAACAGCAGGCGCAAATTGCACTTGTGAGAGAAATTTGAGATCTGAAAAACACACAGCAGCCTCTGGTGGACTCACAAAAACTGCAAAAAACAAAACAAAACCTAGCTCCTGGTACGTATTTTGCTATCTCCAGAAATGTATATAGGGGTACATACAGGGTACGTCAGAATGATCCTGGGTTGAGGAATTATGTGGAACCAAGCATAGTACTGCATTATACTGTAAATATACTGTATAACTGAATATAGTCTTCAGAAGTGTTGGGTAAAAAAGTTATATGCTAAATCTTAAGTCTATCTTAATCTTTAAAAAAAATGATGTGAAACTTTGTGTTATGTTATTTTAGCATTTTGTAAACAATATTAAGATAGGCTTACAACTGTAATATTTTACTTTTTTTTACCCACCACTGGTCTAATCATACAGTAACAAAACAAATATTGGATATTTTTGGATGGATAATTACACAAGTTGCAGTTATCTAAATTCCATCGAAACAAACTACTATACCATTCAACATGTTCCACGTTTATCAGATATTTGAATGGACTCTAGAATAAATGGCCATTGAAGTTTCTCCCTCTGTGCTCATGGCATCTGAAGCATTTTTCTTGGCAACAGATGATGGTAAGGAGTAGCAATGAGAGCTGTCACCAGTGATGTTGTGCGCTAATCTCAGTACCATCTGATGATACTTCTTTTGGAATATCTTTGCTTTCACACACATGCACACAAACTGTGTCACATTCAATAAGTTTCCATTGTTTTTATACTGTACAAACTGTATTTTCTATTGCACTACCCCAACCCTATGCCTAACTCTACACCTTAGGAAACTAAGTACAGTTTTACTTTGTGAAAAAACTCAGTCTGTATGATTTATAAAATGGGGATATCAGCAATGTCCTCATAATAAGTCCTCATGGCATAACCTGTGTCATATCGATGTCATTACACTGTCCGGATGTGTAAAAAACACATATCTCCGGATTAAATCTCATGATGTGCTTGTAGGAGAGGCCAGCTAGTGAAGTGCTGTGCTGGTAAACCTCACTCCTCTGACCTCTAAAGGTGCACTAACGACAGATGCTAGAGGACATGGTCTTTAGCCTCCTTGTTAGAGCAACCGACTTCCATATAAAGAATCGCTGGTTTGATCCCAGCTGAGAACGGGATGGGTGCAGTAGGACCAGCAGGGTTACATTGGTGCCGTGAGCCGGATGGGAGTGAGGTTTAGGGGGTGAGTGTGGCAGAAGCCAGCGAGTGAAGTGCTCTGCAGGTAAATCTCACTCCTCTGACCTCTCAAGGTGCTCTAGCGACAGACGCTAGAGGCCCTGGTCTTTCATCTCCTTGTTAGAGCAACCGACTCCCATACAAAGAATCACCGGTTAGATCCCAATTCAGAACTGGATGAATGCTGTAGGACTGGGGTGGGGGGGTTACATGGTGATAAATTCTACATTTACATTTAAGAACTTATCCAAAGCAACTTACACCTGGGAACATACACACGGGGAGCAGTTGGAAGTTCGGTGCCTTGTTCAAGGGAATCACCTCAGCCATGGTATTGAGGTGGATATTCCCACCAACAATCCCTGCTGTTACTGGGACTTGATCCTGTGGCCATTGGATCAGTCTAGCTCTCTTACTATAAGTCCACGGCTGCAAAAAACTGTAGTTTATGTTTTTTTTTTCACTTGCCCAAAGATATACCAACAGAGTTGACACTGGTCCAACAGAACTCAACAACTATTGGAATTTAACGATTGGTCTCATTGGTGTAGAGGCATCAACGTAAAGCAATGAATTACCCTTTCATCCCATAACTTCCAACATTGAGTGTGCTTCTTCAGATGTGAGGACAAGAAAACTGGGAAACCAACATGTGACAGCAGGTTTAGGGAGCTGGGTAGACAAAGGCATTGTCATATGACCAATATGGTCCAGGCGGGCAACAGTGAAGAAGACTTGCCATGTTTGGTCCCATAGCGGAGCAGAGATGAGGGTCGGTGTGAACGCAGCCTTGTTGAAGTGTTCAGCACCGTGATGGACAGGAGCAGATCCAGCTGCACTTGTCACTGGCTGTCAAGTGCCTGTCCATCCGGCGGACAAGAGCGGACAACAGGCGGGGGAGAGGGTGGGGGGTGGAGGACATTGATGGGGATGTCAGGGCAATAGGGGGGGTGGTTGTGTGGTGGGCAGAGGGGTCCCGTCAGCAGCAGCTGAGTAGGAGAACAGGTGTGACTGGATGTTTCCAACAGCAGTGACATTTACCCTCCGCCTCAGTCTGCCAAAGCCACACTTTATCTCTATCAGCAGAGAGTGCACAGATTTACTGCTATGAAATATTATAAGTCTGTCTGAGCAACTCACTAGAGGGCTACTGATGAAAAAAATCCACTTGCATGATCCAGCACCGTGAACAAGACACAACATATGTGTCAAACATGATATGGTTTGAACCAGTGCCATATAGCTTTCATGCATGTGCAGAGTACAGTATTTGTTGTCATAGTCGTGACCCGGTGGTTAGCTGACATGCTTCAGACACATTAAGCACTGTACAGTCAGAGGCATATACACTACCTGACAAAAGTCTTGTTGCCTATCCAAGTTTTAAAACAACAAATAATAACTTGACTTCTAGTTGATCATTTGGTATCAGACGTGGCTTATATTTTACCAAAATAAAATATGATCATGATTTGATTTTTAATTATTTAATTAGGACACTAAGGTCTGACTTTGCTTAGACAAATTCTTGTCAATAATGTACAGTATAGAATATAAAGTCATGGTGCAGTGGAAAAAGTATAAATATTGTGTATGACTCCCATGAGCTTGGAGGACTGCATCTATACATCTCTGCAATGACTCAAATAATTATTAATAAAGTCATCTGGAATGGCAAAGAAAGCGTTCTTGCAGGAGTTTATCAAGATTCTTTGGATTCATCTTCAATGCCTCCTCCTTCATCTTACCCCAGACAAGCTCAATAATGTTCATGTCTGGTGACGGGCTGGCCAATCCTGGAGCAACTTGACAATATTTGCTTTCAGGAATTTTAATGTGGAGGCAGAAGTATGAGAAGGAGTGCTGTCCTGCTGAAGAATTTGTCCTCTCCTGTGGTTTGTTATGTAATGGGCAGCACAAATGTCTTGATACCCTTATGCTGTTGATGTTGCCATCCACTCAGCAGATCTCTCACAGGCCCCCATACTGAATGTAATCCCAAACCATGATTTTTCCGCCAAAACTTGACAGATTTCTGTGAGAATATTGGGTCCATGAGGGTTCTAATAGGTCTTCTGCAGTATTTGGGAAGCAGTTTAACACAAAATCTAACTTCTGCCACTTTTCCAAATGATCAACTAGAAGCCAAGTTATTATTTGTTGCTCTTACAACTGGGATCAACGACAACACTTTTGTCAGGTAGTGTAGTTTTGAAATCTGTACACTGTAGGTATTCACAGTATTTCAGTGTCAATATACTTATAGAGCAACATTAAACCAACTAACGTTGACCAATGTGCTGTAGAAAGTAAATAAACAGTAATAAAATGAAGACAAAACATAGTCAAAGATAAAAGGAACAAATCATAAATACAAATCATGAGAATGAGCCAGATAAAATAGAAATAATTTTAATCTAGATTTAAAAATGGAGTTATAATTTCCACAGGAGGGCTGTTCCATCAGTACAAAAACATTGTTCTACTTTTGGCATTTACAAAATGGCATTGGTTTAAAAGAACAAACCTTTATTAATAAAACTATCTGATGTTATCTGCAGGCAACACAGCAAAGAAGGCTGGAACGATGCCAGATTCACCTGCTGATGTCAAAACCCAGACCAGGTCAACTCCGCCCACAATGCCGCCACCACCCCCTGCTGTCAGCCAGGCAGCCAATCGCAACGCGTCCTTCACACCAACAACAAGTAAGTGATCCTAGTTAAAACATGCATAAATTTGATTTCAGCTGCATTCACAACACCCTAGAAACATAGCGAAGAATTGTGAAGTGAAGGCATGGAATGCTGCAACAAACTGCTAGTATGTAAACAGAAAGTATAGTGCAAATTTGTGTCACATTCTCAGTGTTACCACAAAGGAGTGCTAGGGTAAACTGTTTTCTATGGTAAATTATCTCTTTTGTGTGAACTACTGTCATGGTGCAGCAACAGCCAGACAAGAATCTTCCTGTGTAAGTTAGTTCACTCCCAACAAGCATATGCCTTGCTAACTGAATAATAACACATCCAGGTTAATTATTTGTACATGAGTACAGTAACACAATTTCTAAAAGTCTCTATTACTGTAGATGAGTAGTAGCCATTGACAAGGCAGAGTGTTCATATACTGTAGCAAAGAATGCCCTTGTAACATGAGCAAGTGTATTTAAGAGTGTTTGTGTATGGCAGATTGAGCCATTGTCTGGGTTGTGCTAGTGCTTAAGATACACAGCAAGAGATTTGTTTACTGCATACGGGAGAATTCACGGGCAGCATCAGGCTCGGCAAGGCTTGGCAGATCTTGCTACCCTATATAGCAATGACGGGTCTTGTTGTTTCACCTGTTGCATGGGTCGTAGCGTAGCCTGCTTGCCACTCTAAAACCAGAACACAAGTGTGGGAGTCACATGGTAAACCCACATGTGTCCTGCCTGGAATGGCGAGATAAAAAGGGGCACAAGCGAAATGAAAGACCCTGTGTTCTGCAACATGAAGCCATGCACACACTCATACACACAGCAGTGAGAACATGCCTTCCAACCTGGAGGAGATCTACCCTTTGAGTTGTATTTGCACAATCATATGCTTCCTGGTGTCCCAGAGGATTATTTTCTGTAACTCTAAACCCTCATGCTGTGCCCTCTACTTTCGTAATGTTTGTTTATCTGTGGTCAGGGCTTCAGGCATAGGTGACATAAGATATAAGGCCTACTCTTAGAAAGAAGGCACTTGACAATCAGGAAGAGGAAAGAGTGGAGGGATGAGATGCAGTGGAAGTGTGGACGGGCCGGCCTGGTGGCCTGAAAGCTGCAAATCTACTCTCAGCTGGTAGACATGTGCACGGCCTGATTTAGACACACACCTGCTATTGGAATAAAAGTAACCCAGTCCAGGGGGCTATTTTTGGGACCTCTTTAACACGTTCTTCTTATAGTTGTGTCTTAGTGAGTGAGTGAGTGAGTGGGAGAGCAATGGGGAGTAATAGACCGGGTGGGCGGCGTGTGTGTATCTCATGGAGAGAGATAGCAATAGAGAGAGAGAGGGGGGGGGTTAGTTTGTGGTCCCACTTGCAGAGTTTGTTCAAAGTAGAGAATGAAACGAAGAGTGCAGAGCAACGTGCTCCAGTACTGCCATAGTGTATCAGTAGTTTCAGTGTGTTCTTTGGCTTTTCTCGGGATGCATGTGCCCTCTTCATGCTACATTGGAACTTCCTGGAGAGCAATTCCCAGGACTGAAATGGACAAAAAGGAAAGCAAAGGAGTCTGGCGTAACTTAAATGATGCTAATATAAACAGTGGCTCTCTTTCCACAGTGCTGAATGGGAGCAGCCACTCTCCAACGGCACTAAACGGAGCTCCCTCAACCCCTAATGGCTTCAGCAATGGACCGGCCACCTCATCTACTGCTTCCCTGCCTACCCAGCAGCTGCCCCCAGCCTGTGGAGCCCGACAACTCTGTAAACTTAAACGTTTCCTCACCACACTGCAGCAATTTGGCAATGACATCTCACCTGAGATTGGAGAACGTGTACGCAGCCTGGTACTGGGGCTAGTGGTGAGTGTCTTACTGTGTTTTTGGTACTGCCTCCGGTTCTTTTCTTCAATAAGTGTTCATTGGATTGCTCTTTCTGTTTTATCAGAACTCAACTTTAACCATTGAAGAGTTTCACTCTAAACTTCAGGAAGCCACAAACTTTCCCCTGCGACCCTTTGTCATTCCATTTCTCAAGGTAAGAACACAAAAACACATTCATCTCATAAAGACACAGTCTTTGAATATCTTACACAATATTTTGAGAAAGCTTTTGACATTTTTGTGCAATATGCATCAGTGAGGGAAGGGTCTCTGCGTATCCCGTCTGAAGCCGAGACTACTCCAACAGAGTTCTTAAAGTCTTTCTGTATCTGTATGAGGAGCTCTTCCTTATGGTGCACCATATGGGAAGGGGTGGAGGGGGAGGGTAGTGGGACTTTGAGACAGACAGGCAAAGTGACAAACAAAAAGAAGGTAGATGGATGGCAGCCAGCATCGGCACACACATGAACAGACTCACTCAGTATTTCCCCAATCCCGGATACATGGTTGCCTGTGTGTGTAGATGAGTGGAGTACATTTGATAAAGCATCCGCAGCCCCTTACACCCTCCCACCCCCAACTCTGCTGTGGCTGGGCTGTGCTGATCTAGTGCTCCATATGGCCATCATTTGTGATTCATTAAAATTGGCACACTTGTGTTTACCCAGAGTGGAGAGGAGTAGTGTGGGCCAAAGAAGATTTCCTGGCAGATGTTGCAGTGGGTGCTGTAAGCAGCACAGCTTTCCGTTGCTCTGCCGCTGTTGTCTTTGAGCTGATCCCTTTTTGTCCTCAGACATCACTATGATCCAGGGCTCAAACATATACACAGATTCTCTGATGCGTTGTGGTGCTTTCTCAAATAATTCTGCATTTATGCGCAAAATATGGAACTCGATTATCAAATTTAAACACTATGGTTATCGCATGCTTTACTGTAAAAGATTTGTGGCCATACAGTTCATCATGACTCCCTGAATCAAAGTCAAATCCTAATTGTTCAGTGTTTAAAGATAACCACCTCCAGTTGATTTAGGAAACAACCATTCCAAAACACACATCCACACACTTAAATCTCAATTTTTTTATTGGTTGTATAAAGATTATATATCCACTGACCACATAACAGAACAGGAAAATGTTTGGTGTGGAAAGTTGCCATGGTGCACCCCCCCTGCAGTCTTCCACAATGTGTGTGTGTGCTAGTGAGATATAGACTACACAAGACATATCTCATAGTGTGAGTGTTTTATTCAAAGCAGAGCACTGTGGTACATGGCACCCAGCACATTGCTCACAGCCTGCTGTCAGAGGCCTGCAGAGTGTTGATGTTACACATCTGTATCATCAGCCAGCTGTGTAGTGTTATACTGACAGCCAAAGAGAAAAAGACAACAAAAAAGAGAGGGTGAGAGAGTAAGGCAGCACAGTTCTCCTACTGCAGACCGACCTAAGCAAAGAAACAAACACATGGTGGGCCAGAGAAAGTGTCTGCTTTATCTCATCCTCATTCTTTCTGTTTCTCTTAGCACAAACCCTGTTGAACTACTAAAATATCCAATCATCAGCATATGCTGTGTTTTGGATACTGGTCTCCAACTTGGTGCAATGCTGATGCACCAGTCTAGCCTGGCTGGAAAGACATCATTCAAACAGCTGACTAGATTAACCAGCTTAGTATTAAACCAATTAGATAAGTAACCCAATAACTTATACAGTACTAACCCACTAATACACATAGACATTCTGGTCAGCCTTGATCATAAACTGTACAATCACAAACAATTAGTTGCACTAGCAAACTAGCCTGACAAGCAAGAATTGCTTAGTTAAAAAACGTCCAGGTCAACCAGCTTCACTAGACCGGATTTGGTGCAGTGGCTTAGCAACCCTAAAAATAAAGATTTTCCTTTGAATGTTTCATCAGATTCAATATTTTATTAATCTAATTTTCTTTCCTTTTGGCAGGCTAACTTGCCCCTCCTGCAGAGGGAGCTACTTCACTGTGCCCGGATGGCTAAGCAGACCCCAGCCCAGTATCTGGCCCAGCACGAACAGCTTCTGCTGGACGCCAATGCCATCTCTCCCCTGGACTCCTCTGAGATCATGCTGGAACTCAACGAGCATGGCAAGAGACGTACCCCAGACAGGTACACACATAAACTTGTCTTTCTGTGTACCATTTTTATAACAAATACCTTAAGTCATAAATATCTACAAAGTCAAGCAAAAGGTAAAAATGTAGACAGCTATGGTAAATGTCAACACAACCTTGCTCTGGGCATTCTTCTTCCTGTCTGGCTTTGAAATGCACACAGTCAATGTAATGAGTGGAGGTTGTGGGAAGGTTAGGCCACACAGAAAGAGACTGTGAGGTGGGCAGTGGGAAGGTGGAAATGAAAGTGACATATTTGCCAGGTGGTGCCAGCTGCCTGTGGAGAAGAAATGGACTGATATGCTCTAGCATCACACAAAAACATAGTCTATATTCTTTACATACAATAGAGAGACATCTAGCAATCCTGAGAGTCAGGATAATAACAGTGGGTGGAATTTGTAGCACCAATATTCTTGTTTATCTGCTTTTGTTTTGTTCTACTCTCTCATCCACACTGTGTCCTGTTAGTTCCCCAGTAGCTGCCCATATGTCAGTGATGTGTCCAGATGGTGATCTTGCTGAACCCCTGCTTGAACTGATCCTGGGGGAGGGAGGGATGAATATATATAGAGAAAGAGAAAGACAGAGAAAAAGGCAGAGGTGGGGGTAGAGGAATGGGCAGTCCCCTACTGTAATCCATACACCTCCATCTCTGAAACCTAGGCTTACCCTATCACAACGGGAGCCCCAGCTGTTGCTTTGATTTGTGGGATATCTGGCCACAACCACAAAAAAGAAAACTGGAAAAGGTTAGAAGTTTTTAGATTGGTTGCGGAGGCGGGCATGATGGGGTGTCGTACATGCCGCCAGATTCAGATGTCCGAGCCAACTGCACTCTACTCTCAAGTGCAAGAAAACAAGCTTGCGCAGTCCTTGCACACACATGTAGTTCATGCTCGCAGAAGGGAGAGGAGCTTTAGCCCTGAATGCCTGGCTGCTGCACTCAGCTAAACAGATTATTATCAACACTGCAGCACAGGCCAGCCAGATGGCTCCAAAACGCCAGTGTCACTGAACATCTGCCAAAGGGAGCAGCTTTCGCAGTACAGCAGCTCAGGAGAGAGACAGAGAGAGAGAGAAACGGATGAGAACGGGAAAGATTAAGGGGTCGGGATTTAACTCCGCTTCTTGGTATATGAAGGCTAGAGTCCACATATGGCTCACAGCTGGACTCAACATTTGGACATATGAGTGGAGGGCAGGGAGAAAGAGGGAGGTGGGATGGTTTAGACTGCAGAAATGCAAAACCATCAATGGCCTTCTTTTTTCTCTTGAATGTATTTTAAGTATATGTCTACATTCCTTCTAACAGGACCAAAGAGAATGCGGGGGACAGGGACGGTTTGCACCAAGAACACCTGGCCAAACGTCCATGCACAGTGAGCCCCAGTCAGCGCTTCAGCCCCAGCAGTGGCTTACCTGCCCACCCTCCTCCCAATGGCCTACCGACGCATCCACCCAATGGCTTGCCACATCCTAACCCTCCTGCCCCGCAGCATTACCGATTGGAAGACATGGCACTTGCCCACCACTACAGAGACGCCTACAGACACGCAGAACACAGGGATGTCCGGGACCGTCACCGGCAGTCAGGTGAGAGATGCGTAGTCCATTGTAAAGCTACTTTAAGACATTAAGAGTGATTTTAGCAGAATCAAGTACTATTGTGCTCTCTGATCAAAGCTGTTGCATGTATATATCTGCGATTCTTACAAATATTGTAATTTTACAAATTCAAATATGGTTATTTAATCACTTGAAGTATGTAGTTTTAATAACATTTTCAACTACATGATTGCACTTACACAGGCATGTGTCTCTATTTTGCTAGCGTGTATGCTAATATGGTGCTATGTTTGTGTTACAGCCGTGCATGGAGCACGTCAGGAGGAAGTGATTGATCATCGGCTGACAGACCGCGAGTGGGCTGAGGAATGGAAGCACCTCGATAACGTATGTGTGACCAGATGCTTTACACTTTTAACATCTTTCATACATACCACACAAGTAATTGAGTTTTTCTGCTTATCTCACCTTAACCTCCATTGCATCTACACAAACGTACACTCGCTCAAACCCATATTGAATAAAAAGGCCACAGATGGAGTTAGGAACCCGGTAGAGAATGTTCCCACTGGAGAGAACAGCTGAGACAAGGGCTGTAGAGTCTGTGGAATCAGGCTTTTTTCTGGATCGCATCCAAATCTGAAATAAATACAGCCAACAACATACTCAAAGAATGAAGAATGGCATCACATGGATGAAGGGAGATGTTTTTGAGGGGAGGTGGGGAAGATGGGAGAAAATAGGAAGAGAGTGAGAGAAGAGCGCAGAAGCATGGGGGAAGAATGAATTGTTTTGGCTTCTCCCACTGGCAGCACAGCTGTTGCAGGGCTATTGTTGCTTAACCACTCAACCGCGCACTGCACCACTGGATTACACACACACATATGCACACAAAGTGTATGAAATATCTTGTGCTTATGGTACTCACTATTTCATCAGCTCTTCCAATAAAAAAATAGAAGGAGCGTTGTGGAGATGTTAGTGTGGACTAAGTGGTCTAATGTTGCTGTATAACATCCTGTTTCCTATCTCTTTCTGTTTGTTCCTCTCTGTAGTTGCTAAACTGTATCATGGATATGGTGGAGAAGACGCGGCGTTCACTTACCGTACTGCGACGCTGCCAGGAGGCAGATCGCGAGGAGATGAACCACTGGATCCGTCGCTATAGCGACGTGGAGGATATGAAAAAAGGTGGGAGCTCCGCCCAGCGGCCTCCTCCTCTTCCTCCCCACCACAACTCTTCCTCCTCCAACACTCCTAACAGCAGCGAAACACAGCCGCTAGGTACATGCACCGCTGCAGATGCAGCCACAGGCGCAGATGCTTGGCATGCAGCATGTCTCTCACATTTTTAGCAGCTGTAGACACCATCCTCGTCTAAGTAGTTTCCATCAGCCAACATTCCACTCTGATGAACATGATTTGAAACTAGGCTTCGAGCCTGATTTTTTTCAGACTAGTCGGCATGTAATCCTACGTCTAGCCTACCATAGCTACATAGCTTTTCTAGAACTTTGTCTAGAGCAGTTAATCCTTCTCTGTCACTCCATGTCCATGTTTTGAGGAACCCAGAGTACTATATTTGAATGTGTCTGCAAGTTAGCACACCTGATTCGACTCACCAGGCCATTAATACAGTGATATATGATTTAAATTTGGTGGCAGTTAAGGGAGAAATCCAATATGTGCAGTACTGTTGGTTCTTGCAAATAGGGTTGGAAACACTTGCTGTTTCCAAAATCGCCCCCTATACTCTCATTCACTATTCCCTACATTAGTCCACTTGAAGGAGTGAATGAAAACGAGTGAGTGAATTCGAGCAGTCAATGAACCAGAAGTAATGCCTTTCTTGTTCTTTGCTGGTTGATAAATCCCTAAGACAGATTATATTATAAACTTCCCTGCTGAAAAATCCAGCTTAAACCAGCCTAAGCTGGTTGGCTGGTTTTAGCTGGTCGACCAGCCTGGTTTTAGAGGGGTTTTGGCCATTTCCAGGCTGGTTTCCAGCCATTTCCAGCCTGGTCTTAGCTGGTCAGGCTGGGAGTTGACCAGCTAAAACCAGCTTGACCAGCCAAAACCAGCTATGTCCAGCTTAAACCAGGCTGGTCAAGCTGGTTTTAGCTGGTTTAAGCTGGTCGTTTTCCAGCCTGACCAGCTAAGACCAGGCTGGAAATGGCTGGAAACCAGCCTGGAAATGGCCAAAACCCCTCTAAAACCAGGCTGGTCGACCAGCTAAAACCAGCCAACCAGCTTAGGCTGGTTTAAGCTGGATTTTTCAGCAGGGCTGTTTGTAAAATAACACTGTGATAGATATTTAGATATTAAAGTATTAGATATTAAGTATTTGGATTTCTGTCATGTATTCAAATGTTACTTTAATTAAATAATAATGTATATAGCAACTTACACTGATTGGATTCCTCTGTGGATGTCATCTTGTGGTGACATCACTCTCAAAGTGCATTAAGGGTATTTTTAGCTGTTGAGTGTACATCAGTTGTACACTCGTTATTACAGTGCATTGTGGGATTTATTGAGTGCACTTTAGAATGTCCACTATGGTTTCAGATGCCACTAAAATGGCTGCTCTCTCAAATAGTGCACTATTTAGGATCATTTCCTGCTAAATTCAATTCATGATTATTTATACAGCGTTTTTACAATGTAGATTGTGTCAAAGCAGCTTAACATAGAAGTTCTAGTAAATTGAGACTGTGTTAGTCCAGTTTTCAGAGTTGAAGTTCAGTTTAGTTTAGCTAAGTGTGGTTTAATTTTCATTGCTGGAAGTCCAAACACTGAATAGGAAATCCGTCGATGCGCAACTCCACAAATCCCAAATGAAAGCAAGCCAGTGGCAAGCAACAAAACTTCACCAATTGACGAAAATGAATGGAAAAAACCTTGAGAGAAACAAGGCTCAGTTGGGCACAACCAATGACATCATTGAAAGTAAAGAAATTGTATTATAATTCATGATAAGAGGTTGAGGGTGATGGACAAAACAAAATAAAGCCCAAACGTCTAATAACAAATTAACTTATAGTATTTGGTTTTTGGACACAATTGTCATCCTCCAAGTGTATATCATGAGATAAATGGCAGAGTTGCATTGTAATATTTTGTTTTTTACATCTGAGGGAATATAAGAAGTATACCCAGAAATACTCAAGTCCCTCTTCGTATGCCTTTTCACAGAAATACACAGAGACTTCCTGCATCGGCCTCCTTCAGGCTACCTACCCGAGGAGATCTGGCGGAAGGCTGGTGAGTGCATCTGGACAATGCATTGTCTGCCGTCGCCTACTTCCACACGTGCACACAAAACATATGCCCACTGGCCTGAAGGCCTCACAGCCGTAGTTATGCAAGGCCAGCAGCGGGAAAGGCTGTTAAATGTCATTAGTGTTAAGAGCTCTCCATCTGTCATGGCCATGAAAGACAACTGCAGTTAAAACTGCAGTGAGAATGCAGTAACCTGCCGCAGTCAACAGCAGAGCAGCACAGGTAGGGCCAATAAACGTGACACTGCCCAAAGACAGAAAGAAAAACAAGTGAAGAAAAATAGAGTGGATGGATTGTTCATGTTCCGTTTCTCTGTTCTGTATCACTGTAGCTACATAAAAACAGGTAAATGGGGCTTTACATAAGCTTGATTGCTCTCTGTGCCATGTAGGTCACACACAATACTGATGGGGTCAGCCAGAGCACAGGTGGTGTCACTTGCCCAAAGGTCAGAGATCAGAGGGCACGTATTAACTGTGACCCACACTATTTACATTACAGCTGAGTAAAATCAATATGCCATTTCTACTTTATTATTTTTTTTGGAATGATGCTGCTGCTCTCTGCAAAAACTTTGCTGCATTTTCGCTGTGACAAAAGCCTTTTTAATTGCAGTTGTTTTTCATGCAGGTACTACAAGTATCCCGCTCTCGCCAGCATTAAAGCAACTTCAGAACAAGCAGGGTGAGTAACTCGACCCGTATTACACATGTATTATACATAAGTGTACTTAATAAAGTGTACTAAAGTTTTTCTCAGTTGTCTATTTTAAAATTCCTCACTAAAACAAGTAAACTGATTGTTCACATGCAGATATATAACAGAACTATCAAATAAATTTGGTATAATAAATTGGGTGGAGGATCTCCTCATTTACCATCAGTGTGCAGCATCCACCTGGATGACATGATGGCAGCCTTATTGCAACAGACCGCACACCACACACCAGCTGATTGGTGGAGAGGAGATTCACGCAGCCAATTATGATATGGGGATGATAATGGCTGGCCAGTGGGCAAATTTGGCCAGGATGCAGGGGTTAAACCGCTATTCTTTTTCGAAGGACATCCTGGGATTTGTAATGACCACAGAGAGTCAGAACCTTGGTTTTATCGTCTCATCCGAAAGACGCCGCTGTCTGAGCAGTATAGAGTCCCAATCAATATACTGGGGAGTTAGGTCCCACACAGACCGCCGGTTTAGCACCTGCTGATCTCACTAACACCACTTCCAGGTACTGACCAGGCGCAGCCCTGCTTAGCTTCAGTAGGTGACCATGTGAGAGTTGCAGAGAGCTACTGTAGTTGCCGGCAATTCTTGACAATTCTGACCATAGTTTAAAGCAGTGGTCCTCAACCTTTTTATGACCACGGACCAGTCAACGCTTGACATCTGCAGTGTTTGGGTGTTCTGTGTTTGTCTGAGATAGTATGAAGCTGATCGGTCAGTTTTTGTCACTTGACTTGACATGGTGCACTAGTGGCATTCATTCAACTTGGAGCGTCTGGAAGGTGCGAGGGCATCACACCGCTTGCGCGCGCAAGAGCCGCACACCTTTATTGAAAATAACGAACTTGCACACATTCTAGAAAAGACGTGATATGCGAATTGTCCCTAAAAGGCCGCCATCATTTTGGATCTCTATCAGTTGATCTTCTTGCACAGCCATGGTGGATTCCCTTGATTTGTTGACAAATGGGTTGCGGATCTATTCCTTGGGAGTTTGCGGGTTCTTCACTCGGCCTTTTTCCCTTAGCAAAGAAACTTTCCAAAGATGTCTGTTTCTTACTCATTTTGCTGCTTGGGGGTTAAATTTTGGAGCTCATATGACTGAGATGTAAGCGAGAGAATACTGTCATTTTTCAAAATAAAAGTTTTTTTAAAATAAAAGATCGTTCAGACTCTGATAATAAAAAAACTGAAATAATTAATGATTTCTTGTGCGGCCCGGTACCAATCGATCCACAGACCAGTGCCGGTCCGTGACCCTGTGGTTGAGGACAACTGGTTTAAAGCACTGAAAGGTCTCTTCTGTAAAATCCAGTGGTAGACTGAAACTGAGATACCTGTTTTTTTTTCTAAAAGAAATAATAATTCATTTTTGTATCCATTTATTGCTGTCTGGGAGAAATAATTGAGGCACTAAAGGGGTGTCAAACATGAATTTTCTTATCTGTGGGTGTCTAGATTTCTATGTCCTTCTGCCTTTGAAGAGAATGCAAGAGAATAGAAAAGAAAAGAAAAAACCTTGAAAAGTGACATATCCCTGTGGGATTAAAACGTTAATATTGCCGCCCCATATTTTCCATTATGTGCCAATTGCTCTAGCATCTGCTCCCAAGTCTCCTTGATAAAAATTAATTAAATTTGCAACTAATTTTAGTGGTGCATGCTCCGAGTCTGATTAAGCAGTCTAGTGTTTTCAAAGATACAGAGAAATTGGCGAGAACCAAAAAGATGAAGAGAAAGCAAAGAAAAAAGTGAGGAATGAAGGAAGAGACAGGATGGAAAAAAATGAGGAGATGTGTGTGTGGGAGGTGCGGAGAGAACAAACTGAATACTAACTAGCTTTCCAGCTGAGACAGTAGTGATGTAGATTTGAAAACACACACACACACACACACACACACACACACACACACACACACACACACACACACACACACACACACACACACACACACACACACACACACACACACACACACACACACACACACACACACACACACAGTCAGTAGCCTGAGGCATAACTCTATGGAGAATTGAATGGAGGGTTGTGTTATGACAGATATTTATGACCGAGCTCCTCACAACCAGCTTTCTAGAGTAAACACACTATGGGGCAAAGAGTGTAGAGCCCAGACATATGAAAAATTTGCAATAAGAATGAGTGTGTACACCCCCTGCAGCACAACACATGCGTTCACAAAGCACATCAAATCCTGACAGATTCAGAAATCCTCCACATATTGTCTAAATCATAAACCAACAAAACAGTACTTCTTCTCAAATCTAATGAGCTACATTGTTGTCTCTTTGCTATACCTTCTGAGGCGATGTCAATTTATAAATGGAACTTTATAAGTCACTATTTTTATAGATTTTACATAGGCAAACCATATGAGAATTAACAATTGATTCCAAGTGTGCTTTCACATCTGTGGTTCGGTTTATTTGGTCCAGGTCCAGACCAAGGGCAACAAAAGATACACTGTAGCATTCCTCAGCGGTTTTGGTTTCTTTAACTGATTGTTCTAGTCTGAACCAGTTGAAAAAACTATCCAAAATGCAGTCATGTGACAACATCCACATCACTCATTGGCCAGATCACTGAACGTATTCCCTAAACTGCTTTTAGATTGGACAGAATTAGCATGCGCTAGTATAACTCCCAAAAGTAAACAAAGAGAGGAGGAAAAGCCGGCAGACGATGATGGTTGTTAACATAGAGAGATGACTGCGATAGCTGACTGTATATTATAAAATTTGTATGTATCACTTCAGACAAACAATAATTTTCAAGAATTAAGTCTAGATACAGCTTGAAAACAATTATTAAATACACTGCAAATCAGTCACTTCACAAATGTGTCTGTGAGTTAGCATGGAGCTGTTGCTAAAGCACTGTAAACAAATACTTGCCCTCATCCCATTATACAGAGCTCAGCTAACTACGGCAGCTGGTTTAGTCCAAAAATGTGCAGTACTTTTTACAGTTGAGTCTGTTTGATTTTGGATCATTATCTCACCACAAACAAACAGCTCATGTGTTCATTTTGAAAGTCTACCGAAACCACTTCAGGTCTCCAAGCAGGTCTTGGTACACTTGTTTGGCCCACTTTTAATGGATTGAAACATTTACACCTGACCAATCGAATCACACCAAATGGGAAAATTTATTCTAGTATTATTTAACCAAAATAAATGAGGCAGGTGTGAAAGCACCACAAAATTCTGGTTCTTAAGGTCTACTTTCCAGGTAAGACCCACCAAACTTGATCAAACTCATCAACCGAAAGCTGTCCAGAATTTCCAAAGACTAGCTTGGGACTTGTGAAGCTGGACATCAGTGTATTTGCTCTTCAGTGATTGGACTTTCAGCAGTAAAAATGAAACCACACTGAACTGAACTAAACTGAACTTCAATTCTGAAGACTGGACTGACACAGTTTCAATTTACTAGAAGTTCTATGTTAAGCTGCTTTGACACAATCTACATTGTACAAGTGCTATAGAAATAAAGATGAATTGAATTAAATTGAATAGCTCTCATGTACATAAAAATGTAATGTGTCTATATTGGACACAAACTAGATCTAATTCTCTTATGTGAGGCTAGAACACATGCTATAAGCAAGGAAGGAAGACAAAACCCTTTTAGCACATATAAGCAGGTGGTGCTAGGGTAGGAGTGTCAGTGTGACTAGGAAACAGAACAAAATGGACTAAAGATATGATGTTAGGACATAGCTTTAGGTTGGAATGATTATATATAAAGATATGTTGGTTGGTGAAAAATAATGATTGTTTAACTTGATAACACTAAGCAAATATAGAGTATACATACAATCATTTTCAATCATATTAACACAGCCTGCTAAGTTATATGTATTTTAACACACTGCTTGTCAAATTCTACATGCAACCCTACATTACATTTAGCCAAAATAATCTTTTAAGGCAGCATGTGTGGCAGTCTGTGCCTTAAAATAAGGTTAAGGTCACCTAGCTCACTAGGTTTTGGTGCTTATGTTAAACGTTAACATTAAAAAGGGCCAAGGAAAGACATTGCAGCGCAAGGAACGCTAATGTTCAGAGTACTAATGAGTCAGGTGTTAGATTTCTATTTTAGAAAACACCCATATATGCTCACACCTGCTTGTCCTGAAAACAAACGGATATACGCACACATATTTACTCACAAATGAAGACATTTGTGGAACAAGAAGTCACACTGGTTTACCTTCTAAATAGAGTGATCCAGCCTCAGTAATGAAGCCATGCATTCTGCTATTATCCATAAACGTGAAAAATATGAACTATTTAATCATATATGCTATTAGTTAAATAAATAGGCAAGCTTGTGAACAACCTTTCAAGATGTCTACTGCCTATCAGCACTGAAAATAATTGTCGTTTGTGTAAATAATGAATAACTTATTTTTTCTGACAGAATGTTTTAAATCTTAAATGATGTACATCTGTTTAGACAGAGATGAAACAAGCTTTGAGCGCCTCAATAAAGGATGTTGAGAAGAACAGCAATGGTCTGCTGGGATAAAGTCTTAAATTGTTCCTCTTGATATTTCTTCCCCATTTTCAGAGGAGGCAGTAAATGAGGTGAAGAGGCAGGCTATGTCAGAGCTGCAGAAGGCAGTATCAGATGCTGAGAGGAAAGCTCACGAGATGATCTCTGCTGAACGCTCCAAGATGGAGAGAGCTTTGGTGGAGGCTAAGAGAAAGGCCTCTGAGGACGCGCTGACAGTCATTAACCAGCAGGAGGACTCTAGCGAAGTAAGTTTTGAATCAATGTCTAGCATATTGACATACAGGGGTTGGACATTGAAACAAACACTGGCCAATTTAGTGTTGGAGGTTTCAAGGCTAAATTTAGACCAGCCTGGTGGCCAATCTTCATTGATTGCACATCCCACTATTAAGAGCACAGTGTGAAGGTTAATAGCACAGTTTTGCTTACAATATTGCAATGCACACAACATTACAGTATGTGTGACATATCAGTATTCAAAAGAGGACTTATTGTTGGTGTCCATCTCGCCGGCACATCTGTGACCAAGACAGCAGGCATTTGTGATGTATCAAAAGTAAAGTTGACAGTGAAAGTGAAGCTGAACATCTCCCATTGTCTGCACAGTCACAAGACCCAAACATTATTGAGCCACTTTAGGGTGTTTTGGATGAGTGAGTCAGGAAACATTTTCCTCCACCAACATCACGTAGTAACCTGGCCAATATTCTGAAAGAAGAATTACTCAAAATCCCTCTGGCCACTGTGCAGAACTTGTATTTGTTGATCCCAAAATGAACTGATGCTGTATTGGTCGCAAAAGAAAACCAGGGGACACCAAACTTGTTCCTGGAGGGTCAGTGTCCTGCAGATTTTAGCTCCAACCCTAATCAAACACACCTGAACAAGCTAATCAAGGTCTTATTAGGTATACTTGAAACATCCAGGCAGGTGTGTTGAGGCAAGTTGGAGCTACACCTTGCAGGGACACCAGCCCTTCAGGGCTGAGATCGGTGACCTTTGCCCTACACCATACTAACTAATTATTGTGGTCTAAAACCAGGCCTTTACTTTCATTGTACAACCACTTTATCCAAAAAAGTGTGCTGTGATTGCATAATGTTCATTTTGGCAAAGACAATAGTCATCCAGGTGTTCCATGCACACAGAATATTCACATATTACACTGTGCATAATGTACAGAATAGTACAATAGTATTAGATGATAGGGTGCCATATATGAGTAGTGGTGTAGCTAGTAATTCTGCAACCTTTGCACAGGTTTCTGCTCTGACCCCTTCCCCAGTTAAGACTACATTCTGGAGTAATCGGTCGCCCAAGGAAAAACTGGGTTCCCCACTTCATTGTTGGCCTCTCTAAGCTTTTGGGTCCAATACACTCTTACCACTCCCCCCCCCCCCCCCCCCCCCCCCCCCAACACTTACTATGCCATGATAATGTGTCTCATAAACAATGTTGGGGACAGTTACTTGCGTTACTTGTTTAAAAAGTAACTATACTTCATAGTAACTATACACTTTAAGTTATAGGGCTGTTCAATATGACAATATATATCTTACAGACAACATAAAAACTAAAGTACTGTAAAGTGTGTTTAAATACACAGTTTTTATGGCAAAGGTATTAAAATCTGCTGGCATGGCAATCATTACAGTTCTTGTCTGTGTCTGTCCCTCAGAGCTGTTGGAACTGCGGTCGCAAGGCTAGCGAGACATGCAGCGGATGCAACACTGCACGCTACTGTGGCTCTTTCTGTCAGCACAAGGACTGGGAGAAACACCATCATGTATGCGGCCAGGGTCTGCCTAGCAGTAGCGGTGTGCCACTCGGGACACCATCTACCACCTCCACCTCATCCAGCGCTCCCCCCACACACTCTGAGAGCACCACCCCAGGCCCTCTTTCCCTGGCTGGGCAAACCAGCAGTGGCGGCAGTCCTAAGGAAGCAAGCTCCAGCAGCGTTTCTCGCTCAACCACTCCAGCAACACCTGCCCTGATGGATTCCTCATCCCGCTGACTAATGAACCCCTAACCCCTGCCCAGCCACGCCTACTGCTGCTACAGCATCCTTCATCCAAAACAAGCTGAGGAAGCGCCACCATACTTAACCCTCCTCTTGAAATGAACTAAGGCAACCTGGCTTTCATGTCTACGTTAAGCTCTTGTTTTTTCAATCTCCAAAAATACCCACTAAGGCTCAGATTCTTTCACAAAAGGTCTACTGTGCTTACTTCACCATGAGCAGGGTCTATTATACTGGATGCCACTGAGAAAGCCAGGAAATACTTATAGTTACATGTCACATGCTTGGTTCATGTATACAACATATAATTTACACCCTTTAAGTGAGGTGTGCTCTGTGTGGTTTGGGGTGGCACCATTCTCTAAACTTGTTTAGTCCCAGGTGGGACTAAAGACATTTCCTTTATGTTGACAGGTAGCCACCACTGCGGGATGTCAATAATGGACAAGAGTACGTTCCCACTCAGAATAGCTTCCATCACAGAGCTACTTCCTCACAACATGACATATTGCATTTCGTTTTCTGGCTTTAATTAAAACAAAAGAAAAGTCCAAAAAATCCAAAAGAAGTAACGACGATGATAAGAAGAATAAAACCTGTTAACTACCTTGCTAGCGAGCCAAGAAAATCTACACCAGACTCACCTCTCTGTACTGACGTGAACCCAAATGAATTTTAAATGAAAAAAAAAGAACATGATCCAAACCTTTTTATTACACTGCCAAAGTTACTAAGAAGCACTCATCTTGTAACCAAACGCAAACAACTTCACCTCCTCAGCAGTAAAGCCAGCCCAGAGTTCCACAGGCTGTGGAGAGGTGGCATGGTGACTAGACACTCAAACGTTCACTGTGCCCACTGTGCTGCCCTCTCAGATAATGGAACGCAGACTTTAGCAAGGATCCATGTCTATGGCTATGTAGGGTCGCACCTGGGACGTTACAAAGCACGTCACCCAATCCGCCGCAAAAAGAAATGACAAGAAAGCGAAGGCGAGGATGAGTAAACAAAGACGGATTGGCCTCAAAAGGAAAGACAAATGGCAATGGAACTGCCAAAAACCTCATTGGATTGTACACTAAGAATGAGCCTTTTCTTCTGAAACACTTTCGTTTGGTTTTTCCTAAAGCTTACTGAATGCTGAGACATTTCATTTTGTTGTACGATTTCACACTCCCTCATTTTCCAAAGCATGACAAGACTGTAGAGTCTCACGAGACTGGCATAAACTTGGTTCTCTTTTCTCTCGCTCTTTCTACCTCCCCCCCCATCTCCTGTATGTTCATCCCTTTTTGTCTCCTGACAGAACCTCTAAGCAGATATCCACGAAGGGATCAAACGTTGCTTGTAGATATTTCTTTCTGTCTCTGGATGTCTCTGTCTTCAATATCTGCTTGTGTGCGTACTCAGAACGCACTTCTTTCTTTGTCTTTTAGGTTTCAGCCAAACGTTGGACAGAAAAAGACACTCTAACAGGAGAGAAGCTGTGTTGTACCTATTGTTTGATTTGTTGTATCAATATTGATGATGAGAATCCTCATGTAGAATATTTTATATTGCTCGCATTGTAAGACAGTGAGAGAACGGAGGTGCAATATGAAAAGAGAATTCAGCTACTGAATGGAACCTCAGAAACAGCCCTTAGGGTACGTTATAATATAAATATACATATAAATATATCTAAAATTACCACAGTAAATTAATGTGAATGTACATAGTATTTAAAAAGAGGTCCAAAAATGAGTTTGCCAAATAACAGAATCCTTTAAAATATAATGTTTAGAATTTAATTTCTCTCCATTTAATCTTTTCTGTCTGAATGATCATTTTACAATGTCTGTTGTAACAGAAAAAAAGAGAAAAGAGGTGCTCACATCACTGCTTGTGTAGATTACTGCAAGAGGACACTGCTGAGGGATGAGACATTATTGTAGCCATAAGTGTGTTGAATCAAACAACATCGCTTTAACAACGCGACAAAACCACAACAGACTGACCTAACTCGCCCTGCGGAGAAGATCCCAGACTGGGATTTGGGAGGAAAGCCACTAGAATCTGTGTGAAACATTGCCATCCTTTGGGCCAAAGTGTCACTGCAGTGGTCCGATGTGTAATTTGCACACACAAACATAAAAAGCACGCACACACGCCTTTGAGTATCCAAGTGTCTGACACCAGAATCTATGATGGTTTTGCTTAAGTACCTAGATTATACTTTGGATATCAGGTTGCCATCCAACACAACACCAAACATAACCCATGTCAAATGTAGCCTGGATAAAAAACACTGGAGGTTGGTGTGTGTGTGTGTCAAGTGAGTTGATCACAGTGTTCATGTTTTTAAAGGTCACTCATGAAGGCAGTTGCAATGAACAGGAGTAGTATCCCTCAAGAGTAAAAATACTTGCAAGTAGTTGTGAGTTCGCCAGCCGCTTTCACTTGTAGGCCTGTTTACAGCCTTTATTTTGGTCACTTACAAATTAGTTTAATGACATGTTTTGCTGAGGCGTACCTCTGATACGGACCAAACTTTGAAGGCCTGTTTGTCGCTCTATTTCTAAGTCTATTTTGGTCTTGCTTTACGCATGAGGTGGACTGAAGGTTTAATTTATTACACAGCATATGTGAATGATCTATTTTTTTTATTGTATTTTTAAAGTAATATATAAATTCATCCTCCAAACATTAGCAAGTAAGTCTCTCTCTCTCTCCCTCCATTTGAGCAGGTTTTTTAAAAAACCATCCTTTCTTTCCCTACTAGCTACCTCCTGTAAACAAATCCAAGACTGTATGTGCGTGGAGATCAAAAACACTAGCAGACATGCAAATCTATCATTTTGCTCAAGCTACACAAGCCAATTTAGCATAGAAAGAAACAGGGCATAAAATGTATGATTCTCATGTGTGTGTTTTAGCATTTAATAAGCTAATTTTGTCTTAGTCATGTTTCTTTTATGGGCTTTATACAAGATATTCAAAAAAAAAACACTTTATAGGAGTACATAAAGATTGAACTCTTGTTGTACTGTGGAAATAATTATCCTTAGTTCTCAAGATTCTCTTCAAACTGTTGATCTAACATTACTTCAGTTTGCCTGACTGTAGAAAACACCCTGTTTACATTAATGCTCACAATAGCTCCTCTTGTGGCAGGTCTTATAATCGTCATTCTGACACATTCAGAATGCAACGAGAGAAAATGAGCCTGCATAGATGTACCTGCTTAGAATGTTTTGAACATAAGCATATCTCATAAATATCCAAAACAATAAAAGCACAGACCAAAGTATAACTGCACATCCACAGGAGCTGTTTGGACGTCTAAAACAAAAAAGCATACAGAATCCAGGTGACAAACTACACCCATAAACCAAAGTGTACAAAATGGCCACGTTGAAAGCACAAGATGACAGTAAACACATCAAGAGATCGGTACTATAATTCCAAGCCAGGGAAGTGCTTGTTCCTGGCGTCCAAAGCATCCGATAAGATTACAAATGCTAACATTTGCTTAAAGATTTCATTGTTGCGAATGCTTGCGTGTATGTGATGAAAACAAAAAAGAGTGAGAGATACTTTCTATTAATAATTTTGCTAAGGAACTTACTTGAATCTCTAGAGCTTTAAAATAACACCACTGGCAAAGTTATGATAGAGAACTTCCATATACTCAATTTGGAGTTTTGCATGTCTGCTAGTCCAGAACTCATACAATATTTTTGGCCATTGTATTTCTAACCAAAATCGAACCAAAAAACGAGAGCATGCACTGTGTACTGTAATTTTGCTGTTATCCTAAAGTCTGGATTCTGTCAGCAAACCCAAGTTGGGCATCATCTCTGCTCAAAGACTGACATCGGGGAGGAGAGAGAGATTAAAACTTCACTTTTAGCAAACTAATAAGTGAATGCTGAAGGTTAACTATTCAACAGCTTGGTTTTAGTAATAGCCTGTTTATCAGTGCATCCTGAAATCATCAGGCATCTAGGAGATTAGCTAAATCGGTCGATTGTTCTACCTTGTCAGATTGTCCTACCTCCCATTCAAAAAGTAGGTAGCACATTTTGATGACGCAATATGCTAGCCATCAGATTTTGCAACCAGTGTAAATTTTAATGAGGAGTAGTGTGATATGAAGCTGTAATATTGCCCTAATCCTAACCCCAACCTCAGAACCATTCAAATACAGTGTTGGTAGCATAATCTGATGGGTAGGATAACATGTCAGGACACCGGCTAACCATTTCATGCTGGATTTAGCGACTCAAACAAAATATTCCTGCACATCACTAACGTTATCCAGCCTCACAAATGAAATGTGTTACTTTTTTCATGACTGTATCCGTCCGTAATGCTAAATGCTAAACACGCAAGGCTGTAGCTGAAACCTTACACTACTGTAGAAGTGAACATTGCTCGGGCATTAAAGGCGCTCACGATACATGCCGTAACAGCAAGACACATATTTATGTGCTAATAAACACTTGGTTTGATACATTTTAGGCAAAGATGACATTGTATTGTGCAATACATCATTACAAGAAAAGGCATTGTTTCAATAGGAAAGGTTGGTGTGTTAAAGAAAATGTTTTTCTTTTTCTTTTTTTCTCTTTCAAGGTCCTGTTATCATTCTCTAGACGATGTGAACTGTGCCAGGAGAGTTTTATTTATTTCTTGCATGCTCTTCCCCCTTTTCGCAATCCCCTCACCCTCTCTTACTGTGCGCTTTGTTGGACATGTGACGCTGTAAACATTCTAAATCAGGTTATTGTCTGTGTTGAGATACGTATCTGTGTAATTAAAAAAGACAGTGAAATATGACTACTCTCTCCATTTATGGTGCTTGTTTTAAAACATAGAATACATTCCTTCACAACATATATGGGTTTTTACTATTTGCACAATCGCCTCACAGCAAGAAGGTCGCTGGTTCGAGCCTCGGCTGGGTCAGTTGGCATTTATGTGTGGAGTTTGCATGTTCTCCCCGTGTTCGTGTGGGTTTCCTCTGGGTGCTTCGTTTTCCCCCACAAGTCCAAAAACATGTGGTATAGGTGAATTGGATAGGCTAAATTGTCTGTAGTGTATGTGTGTGAATGGGTGTGGATGTTTCCCAGTAATGTGTTGCAGCTGGAAGCGCATCCGCTGCATAAAACATATGCTGGATAAGTTGGCGGTTCATTCCACTGTGGTGACACCAGATTAATAAAGGGACTAAGCTGAAAAGAAAATGAATGAATTTGGAATTTAATATAGGCTAAGCATGTGCTCTGCAGTGGTCTCTGATTGAGTACAGATGAAACTATGTTTAGAAATTCATAGGCATAATTTTTAAGGTTTAACTTCTTTATTAGAATGTCTTTTCCACATATAAACTACAATCTGCATTCCTTGTCAAAGAATGCAAGATTCTTTTTTGGAATTATTATCATATAATTAGCAATTTTTCTAATTGAATTTTCTGATGTATTCCAGACAGCATAGAACACACATGCTCACGCACACACTGAAGAAAAAAAAAAGCTTTCAAGCAGTCCCTCATTCAATTAAAAATGTATCTTTAATCTCAGTGTAATATTATTTGTTTTATTTTTTCAAGTAATATATTTTAAGTTCAAAACATATTTGAATGTACAGTTGAAATTATTAGCCCCCCTGTTTATTTTTTTCCCCAATTTCTGTTTACCGGAGAGAAGATTATTTTTTTTTACATATTTCTAAACATAATAGTTTTAATAACCTATTTCTAATAACTATTTTTCAAGACACTTCTATACAGCTTAAAGTGACATTTAAAGGCTTAACTAGGTTAATTAGGTTAACTAGGCAGGTTAGGGTAATTAGGCAAGTTATTGTATAAAGATGGTTTGTTCTGTAGACTATCAAAAAAAAATAGAGCTTAGAGGGGCTAATAATTTTTACCTTAAAATGTTTTTAAAAAATTAGAAACTGCTTTTATTCTAGCTGAAATAAAACAAGTAAGACTTTCTCCAGAAGAAAAAATATTATCAGTCATACTGTGAAAATTTCCTTGCTCTGTTAAACATCATTTGGGAAACATTTAAAAAAAAATTGTATATACAAAGGGGGGCTAATAATTCTTTCTTCAGACTTCAGCTGTAAATGTTTTTGATTAAGAGCTCAACTAAGAAATATTTGTTTTGACCAATCTAAAACTTTAAGGTTATTCACACAGCCTAGTGCATGCATATTAAACAGAAGCTTAATATGCTTTGTACTTTTAAGGACTTAAAAAAATATTGTTCAAAGCAAATTATTTATTTTTCATTGGCTTAAGTGATGGGCAACCCAGTGGCGCAGTAGGTAGTGCTGTTGCCTCACAGCAAGAACGTCGCTGGGTCGTAGGTTCGAACCTCGGCTGGGCTGGGTCAGTTGGCGTTTCTGTGTGGAGTTTGCATGTTCTCCCTGGGTTTGCGTGGGTTTCCTCCGGGTGCTCCGGTTTCCCCCACAGTCCAAAGACATGCAGTACAGGTGAATTGGGTAAGCTAAATTGTCCATAGTGTATGAGTGTGAATGTGTGTGTGGAAGTTCCCAGAGATGGGTTGCGGCTGGAAGGGCATCCGCTGCGTAAAATCGTGCGGGATAAGTTGGCGGTTCATTCCGCTGTGGCGACCCCGCAAGGGACAAAGCCGACAAGAAAATGAATGAATGAATGGCTTAAGTGATCAAATTTAGATGTGAAACCATTACCCTAATTTTTTTTAACTGGATGAATTAACATTTTATGGGAATTTTTGCTTTCATTCATTCATTTTCTTTCCCTTCTTTAATCTGGGGTCACCACAGCGGAATGAACCGCCAGTTTTATCAGCATTTGTGTTACGCAGCAGATGCCCTTCCAGCTGCAACCCATCACTGGGAATAGGGATGGGACCATAACCGGTATATCGCGGTTTGGAAAAGTCAAGGTTTTAAAACCACTAAAATTTTCTGTTATACCCTAGGCCTAGGGTATATGTAAGGTATTTTATGTGTTTTTTATGTTTTGTAAATAAATCTGTGTTTTTGAAGTTAATAAAGACAGCAAAGGTCAATCATTTAACCATTATTTAAGGTTGTTTTTTACCCAGACATTTAAAAAGAAATTATTTTAGCACAGTAATCACAATACTGTGATACAGTGATATTTTTATCCAAGGTTATCATACTGTCAGAAACTTATACCGGCCTATACCTAAAAGGGAAACACCCATACACTCTCATTCACACCCATACACTACGGAGAATTTAGCTTACTCAATTCACCTATACCACATGTCTTTGGACTTGTGGGGGAAACCGAAGCACCTGGAGGAAACCCACACGAACACGAGGAGAACATGCAAACTCCACACAGAAATGCCAACTGACCCAGCCGAGGCTCAAACCAGTGACCTTCTTGATGTGAGGTGACAACGCTACCCATTGCGCTGCCAATTTTTGTTTTGATTAAAGCTATGTATTTTTGTTTAGAATAAAAAGAAAATGTAAATTTATTGACTTTTCCTCAACAAGACAAATATTCTTTGTACCAGGTTATATAAAACTGTTCTCATGGAGACAGAAAATATTAAGTCAAATAATTTATTTTTATTGGGTCAAGTGATAAAATGTAGATGTCAACCATTCCTCTATTTTTATTGGATGAATGAAAGCTTTTAAAGATTTTTACAGCTCATAGTTCCTATAAACTTTTTATCATCAAAAGGGATCAAATCCTTTAGAAACTGCTTTACATCAATAGCAAAGTATTATTCAATAATTGTTCAATAGCAAAGTATTATTGCAAAACAAGTTACACATTCCTAATTTAATTTCATTTGACTTTTAACCATGAAGGCAAAGGGATTTTTTGCAGAAATGCAAATTATTTTTATTTCTTAGAATTAAGAATCGACCTTTTGTGGACTAAAACGTTTTATGGATGTAAACATTTCTTCATGGAACCGTCAATGCCAATACATAACCTATCTTTTTAATAGTGTTTTGACTGACTAATGTTATGACCTCCACATCTTTTAGATTTTTAGTTTTCATTCAATAATAAAGAGTGCATAAGTCTTGCCTTTTTAATCTTTTTAATCATGCTAATTCAGTGATAGCAGTGTTTTGATATAGATGGCATGATTTCTGGTATCACTATGGTTTTCCAAAGGATATAACCGGGCCTTTTAGGAAATTCTTATCTGATTCTAAAGGGAATTGGATTAGAATATTAGAAATTTACTATAACAATATTTCATTTGGAGGGAGATAATTAACTCTAGCAATTTAATTATGTTATACTCTCTCTCTCTCTCTCTCTCTTTAAAAACTACATCTATGGTCACACCTGTTTCTTTTACTAGCACACTCACTAGCGTTTGATTAGTTGGTTCAGGTGTGTTAGTTAAGGGCAGTAACAGGAAGGCTGTTGTGGCTGATGCTAAAAACCAGCGTGGATCCAACAGGTAAACATGTGTTGTTATGCTTGTCATAATTGTTTAAAACATCGTTGTATATCACTAATCAGAGAATATCTAGTAACGTTAATTTACGTGTTTAATGTGCACATGGATTAAAAACGTCAGCATCATAAGGCGGCATATAAAATCTGATCGGTAGTTTACCTTTTCATCGCGTCTAAAGTTCAAAATGGAAATAGACGTGGTGTTCTGTTGACCATTATAGGCTTTATGATAATTAGGTTTTTAAATTTTTAAAGAACTAGATTAATTAGAAGTCAAGTAAACATGTACGCTTACCTCACTGCAGTTTTGCCCGTTTGATCCCCCTCAAAAAGCATTTCCTCAAGTGTTTTTATTTGGGTAGCCAGAGTTAATAAATCATACACTTTTTATAAAGAAACAGCCTATTAAAACAATGATTTACTACCTGCTATATTCCTATACCTATACGGGAATGTATTTTGATTAATGTAGTAGCCTATTCGTTTAAATTCGTTATCAATTAAAGGGACCACACACCCATTTATTTTAAAGTCATGTGTGGTAACGTTAATAAGATAATTTTTGTATACATATTAATTCAGATAGTTCTTATGTAAGAATAATGCAGTAGTGAGTGTCAAAATAAATATTAAAGGGATAGTTCACACACAAATTAAAACTTACTATTTATTCAGTCTACTCGTAAAACCAGCAGCCTAAGCTGGTTTTTGCTGAACAGCCTGGTTTTAGAGCGGTTTGGGCCATTTCCAGCCTGGTCTTAGCTGGTCAGGATGGACAATGACTAGCCTGGAATGGCCAAAACCACTCTAAAACCAGGCTGGTCGACCAGCTAAAACCAGCCCAGCCTAGGCTAGCCAGCTCTCTGATGTGGTTCCAAACCATTGAGTTTTTTTCTTCATATGAACACCAAGGAATATATTTTGAAAAAAACTGAAAGTCATTATATCCATAGTAGGAAAAAATACAATGGGAGTCAATGGTTACAGGTTTTCAGCTTTCTTAAAAATATCTCTTTTGGTGTGCAACAGAAGAAAGTCAAACGGGTTTGGAACAAGTAATAAGGCAGGTAAATTATGACTTTTTTATTTTTATTTTATTTTTTTGAGTCAACTATCCCTTAAAGATGTTGCAACTGCATGTATAAAAACCATACAAGGATAATAAAAATGGTTTAAGAGTCTTTAGGTTGTCATCTACCAATGCACATGTGTTTTATGTCCTTGGTTAGTCTGGAAAATGATCTTGTTTCTTCAGGAGCTGGATGCGGTTCAAGCTTGTATGCTGGAAATGGACGAGTCTGACATGCAGTATGAGGTAGAGAGACAGTTTCCCTACAGCCCTGAGGCAGGTGAGCATCCAGCTGGCCCACACCTGAGCCCATCTGCTGGGCCACAGAGTCTTATCACTGCCCAATGAGGCATGGCCCAGAAGAGCTGTCCTGCAGCCCGCGTGTAGCTTATCTAAGGACATCTTTGCTTGCCTTCTGTGACAAATGGGAACCAAAAACACACTTGCAGAGTTCCTGAACAGAGCTTTGGCCAGTCTGTTGAATTTGGGCTTAAAGGGATAGTTCACCCAAAAACGTATCCCTTTTGTTGTGTACTTATTCTCCGCTTGTTCCAGTTTCTCTGTTAAAACACAAATGGAAGAAAGCTGGAAAAAAAAAAGACTCCCATAGTTCTAAGTTTAATTTTCATTTAAATTGTCATTTTTGGGTGTTGTATCCCTTTTAGGGATGTAGTGTTTGACATGTACAACCTAAAAGAGTCTCATGTGTCTGTTTTAATGTTGGAAAAGGGTTTCAACTAATTTGAAAATGTGAAAAGCCCTATTGTGTGTTAAATTAAGTGCATGGTTCAATAGCTTTCAGTCAAGACTAGAGATGTAACGGTTTGAAAATGTTTATATTTTAGTGACCAAAAATTATCATGGTTATCTCGATTTTGTTTGCAATGGGCTGAAAATTCTAAAAAAAAAAAAAAAAAAAAAGACAGTCACGCTTAAGGCTAGGGTTGGGCAATATGTCAAAAATGCAATCTCAATAATTATTTTCCATATTGAATGATAATGATATACAAGTTGTTAATGCTTCCAGTTTTAGTCAGTTTTAGTCAGAGTATCCCAACAATGACTGAAGCCACAAAAATTAGAGGGTCCATTAAATGGCATAACACATTTTTGGCTGATAAATTTTTGGTGGCCGAAAATTCGGTGCATCTCTAATTTCAACACTTTTAGATTCTCATTGTTGCACATTTCTGCTGTGTGATTGGCTCTTAGATTAAAGAAAAATCCAGAGCTTACCATTGTTATTGACATAAGTTTTATCGCGATTCGATATAATATCAATTATTGGTCCAGCCCTACTTAAGGCAGTCAAACAAGTTTTGTATCTGAAAACGTACCCTTCATTTGTGCAAATTCGTCACCTTGGAATTATAAGGTTCTATCTGCGTTCTGAATGATTTTGAGATATTGAGCTTTAAAGTTTTTGCATTCCATAGCAAACAGTATGTGCATAACATTTTGTTTTTTAAATAAAAAGTCTTAAAATATAAACAACTTATAAGAAAACATCCCATAATGTAAATAAGTTGCCATTTAATAAGAATATGTCAATAACTCAATTTTGACAAAAATGTCAGATAGAACCTTATAATTCTAAGGTGACGAATTGTGAATTATGGAATGTAGAGAAAATGGTGGATAGTTTTCTTTGGTTTTAACCCCAATAGTTTTCAGTACAGTACATGCACATGCTATACTTTAGGTCTTGACTAGTGTCACAATTATTGGTTTCAAGGTAAGCCATGGTAAAAAAAAAAAAATTTTAGTTAGTATTATCATTTCAAATAAAAAAAAATATGATTTAAGACTATTTTGAAACAAGATCATATATCCTATCCGCTTGTTAAGTGTGGCGTCACGCGAAGCGGCTTTATCAAACTGTATGGGGAGGCTCAACAAATGGTAATAAACATTTACAAAGCGATGTACTGTAATACTTTAGAAAATCACAATATATACAGGTCCATGCCTAATATCCAATGGCCAGAAAGTGATTAATCTTTTGTATATATTGTTAAAATATTGGTGTCTGTGATGCAGCAAGTCTAGAGACTGTTGTGTACACCATGATTTTATATACAGTTCACTTTAATGTGTCATATGACTAAAATGTGGTCATAAACGAATATTTTCTCAATACATGGGAGTAGTGGCTTGGACCCGGAAACTGTATTGCATTGCATTTTACAATTAGCTAATTGCTACAATGTAAATGCATGTTTATATAGGCAATTAATAAATATTTAGATGAAGTATGTTGTATTTATTTTAATAGTGTGCCGCACACACTAAATGAAAGGATTGCAAATCAAATCGCAATATCAGTCCGGAAAAAAATCGCAATTCATTTTCATCAAATCACAGAACCCTTTTTGGCTTTTATAAAACAGCTTTATGCACTTTTGTTACAAACAACATAAACATGGAAGTGCAGGTTTAACAAACAATGCATTAACAAATGAAATTCACATAAAAAAACGCGCACCCAAAATAATGTATGTGAACTAATACAAACATAAGTAAACAAATCCACAATGCATGAATGCATGTTTGTCACAATCAATTTATTTGTTTGTTCATTTTCAGTAATTGTTTGACTGTGTAACTTTTTTTTTTTTTTTTTTTTTTTTTTTTTTAGTAGGGCTGTACGATAATGTAAAAAACAGACATTGTGATATTTAATTTTTCTGCGATTTCATATTGTGATATTGAGTATAATTTCAGCAGTTGACTTTAATGGCCGTATTTGTAAAGAATTTGTCATTTTAGGTTGAGATTTTGTAGGGCAGTGCATAAAATATGCATAATAAACCAATCACAAGCATTGATAAATACAGCAGCAAAGATACAAATAAAACAAACAGTGCATCCTAGTTTTCTGGTAGTCTAGAACTATTCAGCTACATGAATTGAATTATGTAACTGTATAGTCTGTCGTGTGTGTGTGTGTGTGTGTGTGTATATATATATATATATATATATATATATATATATATATATATATATATATATATATATATATATATATATATATATATATATATATATATATATATATATATATATATATATATATATATATATATACATATATACATATACATATACATAAATAATTAATTTTAGTTACAAACATAAAAAGTGTCATAATTTTGGTCACTATTATCATATGACATTTTCAAACCGTTACATCTTTAGTCTTGGCTGAAAGCTATTGAACCTTCAATAACAATGAAAAAACATACAATTAATTCACAATTTTGAACGTATTCTAAGCCCTGAATGAACTGAATGGATTTTCTTGCTTCACATTTCACACTGCTCATAATTTACCTTTGGTTAACAAAATTTTGAGTATCCATATGCTGAGGTTTCGCACTTTATGCTTTCATAAGCACTGTTAACATGTTTGCAGTGTCAGTGTCATTAGCTAAGCTCAAATGCGAAAATCACTTTTTTTTTTCTTTTTTCTCTCTCTCTCACTAGATCTCAGGCTGTTCGCACACTTAATTGGAAGTAATCAATCAGATTTGTGCATCCAAACATAACTTTTCTTATCTGTATGTTGCTTTGCTAATGCTGTACACTGTTAAAAATGCTGGGGTTTTCTTGACCTTTTTTAGAGAAAATATTATCAAACCAAAAGCTGGGTTAAAAATCCCAGAGCAGAAGCAATTTTTTTAGAATGATTAAAGGGATAAAACAAACAGATAAAATGGATGGGTTATCTAAAAATAGTCAAAATGGTTAAAAAAAAAAAAAAAAAAAAACACAAAAACCTTTGACTTCTTCTTTCTGGTAAACACAAAAGAAGATATTTTGAATAATGTTGGAAATTGGTAACCATTAACATCCATAGGAGGAAAAAAAAAAAAACTATAGAAATCAATGTTTATCAGTTTTGAACATTTTTCAAAATAACTTTTGTACTCAACAAAAGGAGGAACTCCTAACAGGTTAAAGCATTATTATATAAAGTAAAGAGTGATGAAATTACTTTTTGTGAACTATCCCTTCAAGTTTTAATGCATGAAGTGACGTAAATGAGAATTTAAATTTATTTATTTATTTATTTTTTCATTAATAACTGCACTGCAAATGTTCATGTTTGTGTGTTTTTAAATACTTCCAGCATTTGTCGTTAGTTTTGGCATTATCATTGTGCTACATTACGAGTGATGCTAGAACAGAGCCTCTGAAAAGTGATTGGAATCAGATTTCAGATTTTTTTTTTTTTTAGTTTTTTTATCCAAGACTTTTATTCAAGACCTATCCCAATATGCAAAAAAATCTTCTTTTCTGCTAGGTTCATCTGAACAATAGTCATTGATTGGATGAACAACATGTGGAAAAAAGTTTTAGCATTGCACATGCTCTTATGTATTACAGATTGCTTTCAAGTTTTTTTTTTTATACTATAAACTACCTTTTAAACACAAATAGCAGCTTTTTTTCAACAATGAGATTTTTGACTTAACCTTAGTGACTGAATTATAATATATAACAATAGCAGCAGGGTTTTACTATTTTTTTTATTAATTAATTAATTTAATAAACTATAAAGTTAATATTGCATCTTTGCATTCAAACAATTGTTTTTATTCAAATACACTTCTGTGTACAAAGCTGGTTAGTCAGAGGATTTGCTAAGCCTTTAATAGTAATATAGTAGTTAATAGTAATACTTGCAAACGAGGTCACACACACTGTGAAAAGCCCTAATGTGCGGAGTGAATGCTAAAAATAAGCTAAGCGTAACGATAGTTTGCAATAATTCAATTAAATGAATTGGATGAAATCAATTTGGTGGAAAATATTGTTCCACAGATCACCGTTAAACCTTTTGGTTGACCATTTCTTATGGGCTTTTATTTGAAGTGTTTATTTCTCCAAATAGCTGTTGTAAAAATATGATGTTAGAATTTACTTTGAATTAACAACTAATTTTAAACTAGTTTTTAAACCCAACACAAGTAGCTGCTTTTTACAGTGACTGAATTGTATAGTACAAAAATAGCAGTAGGGCTGGGTTTTCCTATTATATTTCACATTGCATGTTCATTCAAATACCGCTTTAATATTTTATATGGTTATAATTAACTTCACATTATTATCTCGTCTTTCCTCAGAATTGTTCTTCGATATGACCCATGAAGAGAGAATAGATTCTGATAGGAGATCAATCTATGTGGGGAATGTAAGCTGCTTCACCTTTTTTTTTTTATTACAAACTAAGCAGAACAAGTAGTTAACCTTTGCATTTGTCTTTTAATCATGCGTTTTATGGTTTGTGGTGTATGTTTATGGACTATTGGCTGCTTTGCAGGTGGATTACGGAGCAACTGCAGACGAATTGGAGATGTACTTTAATAGCTGTGGCCACGTTAACAGAGTTACAATCCCTTATAACAGATTCACAGGCCATCCAAAAGGGTATGTTTACATGTGTTAGAATATAACTTAACATCAAATACAGGGTTCCCACGCTGCTTGAAAGTACTTGAATTTAGATTCAAGGCCTGGAAAGTACTTAAAAACAAACTTGGGTCCTTGAAAGGGCTTGAATTAAATGTGAAATTAAATTTGATTATGGTTTTATTTTTAGGAATTGTCAAAAAAATAAATAAAAATGATGCACATTTGATCAATATTTCAGAATTTTCCACATTTTAATATTACCAGTATTGAATTCAACTAATTTTATTAAACATTTATTTTTAAATGTTAATTTTTAACAAACATAAAGTGTAAGTGAAATGTTAAGTAAAGTAAGGACTTGCATGGTGCTACCAGCCTGATTTCACGAGGGGAAACATCTATTTTCCGTTTTATCGGTTTAGTGGCTAGTTCGTATGAATTTGAGTTCAGTCATATGAAAGTGCACGATTTTAATAAGGTGTGGCATCCAACCACGCCCCTGAACCTGACAATCATTGGTGGATGAGCAAATTGTACTAAACTGTAGGAATGAGATCGTACGAATTAGTCACTAAATTGAAATTTAATGGTGCTTTTAAAACGTCCATGAATCTGCTGTTTATGAAAGCGTGGGAACCCTGCAAACATCTCTTATGAATGTATTTTCCATGCAGTTTTGCCTACATTGAGTTCTCTGAGAGGGAATCTGTAAGGACTGCCATGGCTTTAGATGAAACTCTATTCAGAGGGCGAGTCATTAAGGTGAGCTGCAAATCAAATGAGAATGAGGCCATGTTCACACCAACAGCTAAATGTGACCCAAGCTGTTTTTTTAATGATTGCATGATCAGTAAAACAAATCCCCTACAGGATCACTTACAAATCAGGGTATATTTCTGTCCATTCCATATCCTTTTTCAAACAAAAAAAAGAAAACTAAAAAAAATGGCAGTTTTTCAGTTTGCTTTTGATCACAAACAACGAGATTTTAGCTCTTAATTTTTTTGGTTTAGGGTAGGAAAATGGATAAACAACTTTAAAATTCATTATACACATGTAGGTGGTGTTGAAACGCCCCTTTTCCTGATTGGTCAACCAAATCTGAGCTTGTGATCTGTCTGTCTGTCTGTCATCCATCCATCCATCCATTATCAACATGGCACATAAAGTAATATCTATCCATCTATCTATCCATCTATCCATCTATCTATCTATCTATCTATCTATCTATCTATCTATCTATCTATCTATCTATCTATCTATCTATCTATCTATCTATCTATCTATCTAATTTATTTTATTCAGAAAGTTTTGATTTGGTTGACCAATGTTTGAAAATAGATAGAAGATACCCTGATTCTTATACTATACCATTTTCAACTACAAAAAAAAGTATATTATAATATTGTAATACGAATTAGTTTTTATCATGTGATATTTTTATGTATATTCACTTTGCCATGAAATAGCCATAAGTTGCTGTGGCAAAAAAAAAAAAAAATTTACTAATATATTTTTATTTTGTACATTTTTGGAACCTTTTTAAACGATACCATTGCTGTTTTACTAGCTTGTCAACCATGAAAGATTTGGACAAATATTGTGATAAATAATAATGATAAATAAAAAATAAATAAATAAACTTTTTTTGTTAAAACGTTCATGCTGTAAATCGTTCCAAATATCTAAGCGATGGATATTGATAGGTTAATGTATGTAGCAGCCTCTGAAATTATTTTAGTCACAATTTTAAAATAAATAAATAAATATAAATGACCCCTGTCCACACTATACAGCTCAAAACGCATGATTAAATGACCCTTCACGGCCACTGGACATGCACACATTTTGCTGGGATCTGTACTTGGAAGTTTATTGATTGCTTAATGCTTATATGGGTGGAGCTTGATGAATCAGGGAACGATACACAATAGTCCAGAAGACCAATCACTTTGGAGAACCATGCCTCTGTTTTCAATAGTTTTTGTTTCTGTTTGCCTACACTGAAACAGAACAGCAGCATTTCTAAACTAAAATGATGTGTTTAGCCTTTTCAGAATGTTTTGTTTTTTCTTGGGTCGAAGATGTCAGACTAGTGTGGACCCCATGACTTACTGTGTATTAAAAAAAACAAAACAAAACAAAAAAAAAAACAAGTGCAAATGGCACTAATGGCTGTAGACATGTTATCCAAGCATTGACAACAAAAGACTTATATACTTTGGTGCAAACGTCATGAGTAGGGCTAGACAGAATCTGCAGACATTTATTTATTTATTATTTTTTTGTGCTATTTCTGCTGAGAATTTTGTAAAAAATCTGCGGATTTATGTGAAAGATTTTAGGAGTAAAATAACTAAAAACTTTAAATACATTTTTTTAACTTCTATTTAATGTTCACAATGCAAATCCAATTAGATCTACTTATTTGGTAAACAAAGCAAGTCTCTCAGGTAATATTTTCGGTTTTTAGTATATCTATTATTTTACAATCTGTATTGTGCATAAATCATATGAACAGTTTAATATTACTATTATTATATCATAATATTAGAGAAATTAATTTAAATAATATAATAATTGAATAAATTTACACATTTACACAAGTAAATACATACTCGATGACTGGCTAAAATCTGCAGATTTCTGCACGCGCAGATTCCATGTGGGCCTAGTCATGAGACGCCATTATACCCAATATCACAGAAGAACTTTTTTCAGAACTTTACTCTTTAATCATGTGGCTGAAATACTAAAATATTTGTTTTTCATTTAGCTTAGAGCATACATTTATGTGAAAGTGACACTTCCATTTTTAAGTGTGTTTTCAGCTTCACAATTTCAGTTTACACAATTTGAAAGGCAATTAAAACCCAGTTAGTATAAACTGCAAACACGTAATTTTTGGAAAGCACAGTGGTCAGGTTTATGCATATTAATACAAATATAATCCTTTCCAAAATTGCTTTGCATGAAAGCATTTGCTGAATGAGTAAAGGTAAATAAATTGTGTTCAGTCTACAGAGTAGTTAAGAGCTGTTTACAGCAAACAATTTTCATGTATTTTTGAATTCAACATTATACAGCCAAATGTTATACACAAAAATTAAAAGCTGTATAATAAACCTTAACCTCTAACAACCCCTTTATAGCACCAAATATTTTCAAATTGCAACAATTTCATGTAGAATTTAACTTTAAAACTAGCTATTAACAGAACTTAAATTAGTTTAAGCCAATAAAACTCACTTCTAATTAACAATATAAAATGATATAATCTTGTCTTGGATCCAGTTTGATTTAGTTTAAAACTGCACATTAGTATAACGATACATTTAAATAGAATAAAATGCAATATAAACTTTCACAATACATGTTTCAAAGCATAAACTTTGTAGGCTACTGCATACACCAGTTTAGTATGGCCTGCTCTAAATGGTCTACATTTTAACTGTGAACATTTAAACAAAACGACAGAAGAGAAAAAAAAAAAACTTAAATCTTTTTGTGTTTGGACACTTTTCTGGTGGTGTGAATGTAGTAATTATTATTATTTTGATTGTTACTTTAATGTAATTCATTATGAACGAAATTGTCAAAGAAAACAATTAAAGTCAAGCTGTTTGTGCACTAGGTATCGCCAAAAAGAACAAACATTCCAGGTTTCAGTACTACAGACGCATACTTGCGTGGAGGCTGGTCTCGAGGACGAGGTTTCCGTGCCTCCAGATTTAACCCATTCAGAGGCTGCCGCTTCATTAGGTCAGTTCTGCCAATATATAACACTACCTCATGTGATGTGGAGAATTAACTGATTTAAAGGACCACTGGTCAGTACTTTTCATCTTTTTTTTTTTTTTTTTTTTTTTTTTTTTTTACCTATATACCGCATACGTTTGAAAACAACAATCTGCATACTGAAAAATGTGAAAACTTTCTGGTTTAATAGAACACTCTACTTTTTGAAAACAGGCACATTTTACAGCTCTCCTAGAGCTGCCGATCTCTGGGTCTGGCAGGAGTGCTTATAGCTTAGCATAAATCATAGAATCTGATTAGACTATTAGCACTTAAAAAAAAAAAAAAAAGTTTTGATAATTTTTCTATAGTTACGTCTTGTTCTAAGACTGACAGAAAATGAAAGTTACTATTTTCAGCAGGTGCAATGATAATACCAGTGCTGTTATCTAACTGGTGACTATATATTTTCACGCACTGTGTAGTCTGAAAAAGTGTAGTTCCTAGCCATATCAACCTAGAAAATAGGAACTCTCTTTTTTTATTTATTTATTTTTTTATTATTATTATTATTATTATTATTATTATTATTATTATTATTTCACTTTTTATTTATTAATTTTTATTTCTAGCTTTATGTGGGCAAAAGTATCTACTTTTTATTTATTTTTTAATTGAGCGAGATGCTAATGGTCTTATCCGATTCAATGATTTATGCTAAGCTAAAAGTGTTCCTGCCAGACCCAGAGATCAGCTGAATGGATTCAGAAATAGTAAAACTCACCTCCTTAACTATAGGGGAGTTGTCAAATGAGCCTTTATTTTTTTATTAAAAGGTGGAGTGTTTCCTTAAGAGTTAACTCAATTCAAGGTCATGGCGATATTGCCACAATCATACTAGTGTGTTCTTTGCTTACATCTTTTGTTTGACCTGTAAATCTATCATTTGGCTTGATCTTTTTTGAAACGATGTTATACAATTGTACTTTTTGTTTAGGGAAAATGGAAGAGCTCATCCTTGGGTTGATTCTTTTTGATTGTTCAGTTATCTTCCTAGCACTTCTCGGTGCTTATTAATTTATTTTTCTGCAGTTGCATGAAGGGAGCTCAGTTTATTATTATACTTTGTCTGCCTGTTGTATGACACTACAAAAAGCGAAGGTTTGATTTATATTGAGTGGTTACCTTTTTATTTACATTTTTATACAATTGCTTTAAACTGCTATGCCAATGTGAGGCTGATATATCTGGTGGATTTCAGTACTTTGTCTGTTTTTGCCTTTTTCTGTGCTCAAATTTAAGTAAGCTCGATGTAAATAAAACATTATCACAAGTCATTTTATGAAATGCACATTAAATATTTATTTTCACCACACTATGAACACTGATGGAAATGTATATATACAGCTGTGAAGAGAGAAGATCAGGAGGCCTGTACCATCATAGCAGAAACAATACCATCAAAAGCCCTGAGGAAAGAAAACAATTATGATTGATCAATGGTTGCATACAGAAAATGTGTGTCTGTTCTCCAAAGAAGCTTACTTTGATTGAATAGGATCACCGGGGTTGTAGAATGGGTTACACATTACATCAGTGAATGAGTTGTGCAGCTTTCTGAACATCTGAGGAAAGCAGAAAAGGCAGAATTCATAATCTATTCATTATGGCCCATCACACTTCTTTAAAATGCACACAAAATGACTAGGCCACTCACACTTCTAATTTCGTTATCTCTCAGAGATGTGTTGGAGGAATCCACAACAATCACAAACTTCACTTTTGAGTTTGTCACATAGCCATATCTGTAATTCTTGTTAAGATCATGTTTATATACATGTTTAAATTAAATCACATTGAAATGAAGACAAGTTATCATTTGACAAGTTATTATCGGTTCTCAGGATTTGGCATTCAAAGGTGATTGTGTTGAATAAAATGTTCATTTGTATGTTTATAAACTACAGATAACGTCTTTAAAATGTCTAATTTATATCATTTATTAGCACAAAAGATCCATATAAATTAAAACACAAATGTATTTGTTTTTTGTGGAAAAAAAAACAACATTAATAGGTTTGCTGACAAACACACAAAACACACTTTTTAAAACCTTAAAGACATTTATACAAAATAACAGTGGTGAATTACCTTTCAAAAACAAGAAATTCCTCAATATTTATTCGCACTTAAGTGGTTCTAAACCTTTATGAATTATTTTTCTTCAGGGGTCCATTCTTACCTTGTTTAAATGATCTAAGATGATTTAACAGATCCTTGATAACTGATCTCTGGCTAATTTGGTTCTTCAAACAAGTTCGCGAATCAGATGAACTGATCTGAAATCGCTGCGCGTGTTGTGCAGGACAGATCTATCAATCCTCGAAACCATGATCAGCAATGCAACTACTGGCTGACGGCACAGCAGCATAAAGACATCTGATTAATATTCAATTATCCATGTGAGCAAAATTACATAAAATTCATAGTAAACAGTTTAAATATGATACGCAAAACCTTTCCACCTGTTGTGGGCTACAGGCTTTACAATTTTAATGTCAAGAGTATTTAGCAGTTTTAGTTTTACATTTAGAGCAGATTTTCTTTATTATAGTAGCCTAGGCCTATTCAACTTTCTTAATCAGTGTAAGAAATAACTGGCTGTTCAATTAATTTAGCATCAAAAAGCATTTTGATATCGGTAAAGCTGTCTGCAACTTTTGTGAAGCATTAAATCACTGTCATATTAGCTGTCAAAACAAGTGTATGACTGCATAAAGTACTATTCCTTTAAAAATAAGTTGAATATTGTGCATGTCTATTATAATACACATTGTACTAAAGCTGGATTGGTACCTTAAAATGGTACACGTTTGGGTCTAAAAAGTCTATATTAATAAATGTTCTCTTTGAACCCCATGACAGTCTTTGTACTTATTTCGGAGTGCAGATTGCATAAATTAAATTTTTTATATTTTATATATATATTTTAACTATTTACTATTTTCCCAAGTGTATACAACTACTACTGTAAGAAAATATCAGCATTCGGTACATAATTTCAGAAGACCTTTGCTTGAAATGAGCAGATTTTATCCTGTTTATATAAAAAAAGCCTGCTCTTGAGCAGGTTTGAGCTACCAGAACTGTTGACAACTCTTAGATGAGTTTTGAAGTCAAACAATCCTGGATCGTATCAAATAGTCAATAACAAAATCCAGCTAATTGAGTAATTCACGTACAGAGAATGGACCCCTGTTTAAGATGTTTTGGGGAATGCTGGGGAAAAAACATCTATTAACATCAATAGTAGGAATTAAAAAAAAAATACTATGAAAGTCAATGGCTGAACATTCTTCAGTATACTGTATACTCCTTTGTGTTCAACAAAATAAAGAAGCTCAAGCATGTTTAGAACAAATGGAGAATTAGTAATTCTAATTAGTAATCATTTTTATTTTTAGGTGAATAACATCAAGATATCTAAAATATCCTTGCTGTTACACAGAAATAAAAAGAAAATCATATTGTTTTGAAATAATGAGAATTTCCATTTTTGATTAAACTGCAAGACAATTGGATAATCTCGGGATCTGACTTTAAGGATACACTTTGTAGTCTTCCGTTGGATATAAGAGTCCCAGATAAAGCTCCCTCTGGTCAGCCAAGGCTTTGCCCACTCCAGAGATTTTTTCCTCCACCACGTCCAGAGAAGTGTGCACTGTGTAGTGGAACTTCAGTTCCCCCTGGGTAGGGACACTCCGAATGTACAGGGGATAGTTCTGCAGACACCAATGTAATGTTAAAGGGATAGTCCACCCAAAAAAGAGAAGAAAATGCTATTTAATCTCCCTCAGGTGTTTCCAAAGCTTTAAGAACACAAGATATTTTGAAGAATGTTGGAAAATGGTATCCAGGAAAAACAATGGAAGTCAATGGCTAGGGGTTTCCGACATTTTTCAAAATATCTTTTAACAAATTAATCTGTATATATTTGTAAATAAACATCAACTAGCCTAACGTGATCTGTTCATTTGCAAAAGACAAGAGTTAGTGATTGATACATGTCAAAAGATGAGAATGATATTTACAATGAAAATAAAAAAGTGCAATTGAATTTTAATAATTTTTTCCTGTATATAATATTTTTTTGCGGTCGCACAGTACGATCGCCTCACAGCAAGAAGGTCGCTGTTTTGAGCCTTGGCTGGGTCATTTGGCATTTCTGTGTGGAGTTTGCATGTTCACGTGGGTTTCCTCCCAGTGCTCCGGTTTCCCCCACAGTCCAAAGACATGCGGTACAGGTGAATTGGGTATGCTAAAATTGACCATAGTGCATGTGTGTGAATGAGAGTGTATGGGTGTTTCGCAGTGATGGGTTGCAGATTAGGGCATCCGCTGCGTAAAAAAAAATATGCTGAATAAGTTGGCGGTTCATTCTGCTGTGGCGACCCCAGATTAATAAAGGGACTAAGCCGAAAAGAAAATGAATGAATGAATTTTTTTTTTCTGAATGAGAAACAATGACTAATGTTTCTAACCCTAATTTATAACCATTTATTATATACCAAATAATCTTGTCAGGCACATTTAACCAGCTGGTGACATTAAAAAATTCCTTTTCTTACGCTTTGTTTTTTACAATAAAAAATACACTTTAATGATTAACATGCTTGTTTAATATGTCTATACACACTTTAGTAAATTTAATTACATTTTTAATTTATAGCAGTGCTTTTTTATATAATATTACATTTTGATCACTAAAACATTTCCTACACAGATTTGCTTGTGATTTATTTATCTTCAGTTAAAACAAACTGAAAACTGATCAAATAAACTCAGAAACTTTCCCTAGGATAAATAAAATCTCAAACTGTATTAGAAATATATTGGCTGACCAAGCGCGGAACGATGTAGCACTTTTCAGAGCACTTCTACTGGACGCATATAGCTACATGCACAACATTTTTTTTTCTGAGCATTGCTATAATTGCTTCAAAATGTAATTGATGTGCTTTAACCCATTAACCTGTACATTATTTTATTTTGACCAATTTCTTGGATACAGTGTGTTTCTGACACCACATTAGCAATAAAAAAAAAGATTTTGTTTTAATGATAACCTACTGACAAAATGTCAACTTAGTGCGTTAAGGTTAAAGGGTTAGGGAGACAACAATTATTTTGAATAAGTCAATTTATGATTGAGGTTAAGTTGGTTTAATATTCGCACATTCGTTCACTGACAACTTGTGACATGCTCCCTATATTGTTTACCACGGTACTTCACGGTAATCAGCCTGAAATCGCATGCAAAACAACATTAGCACTATTTATTTAACTGAACAATGTTGTACTTTGATAGTCGTTGCTGTTAATATCATTTTACTATAAGGAATTAGCTTAGAATAATTTTCTGAAATTATATTGTCATGGAGAAAGTCCGAATGTGTGAATATAAAACCAACTTTACCTCAATCAACCTATGGGTAATTTTCATTCTGCACTGAACAATGCACATATGTCTTGGAAAATGCAAATTGAAATACAGAAATACATTGCCATTTAACATATTCCATTGCCATTTTGCAAATTACATTTCGAAATGAATTATGCTACTCGTGTGCTTCCATACAAACAGGTTAGGGTTATGTAGTTATACATAAACTACATTTATTTGTAACACATATTGGAATCTTATATCAAGAGTTTGACATGCAAAACACAGACTTGGAGACCATGAAATAAACACTCGTTAGGTCTCGTTTGACAAGACATAGCTCTAAAAATAATTTAGGGTTGTAAAAAAAAGTGTCAAACATGGTCTATTGTATTCTACACCAACACTAGTTGTTTAATTTCAACATTTTCAATAATAAACTGTTAAAACACGCATGTAAACATTGAACGTTGTAATGTCGCCCTGATAGCGACGCGTGTCATAAACTATTCGCAAAACAAATCCATCAAATCTGATTAATTAATCGTGTCTGATTTCAAATACTGTATGATCCAATATACATATTTAAAACACATATTTAATGTTAATGCAGATAGAAAACGTTAACATTTACCTCCTTTGCAATGACTGCTATACACACCGCCATGATGACGTTACACCCGCGATCACGTGACACGCAAAAGTCACATGATTCGTAGTTTCATCGCGCTTGTGACTGTGTGCAATACTTCTCGTGATGCGAGCACACACTTTTTATAATGTAGAATGTATAGTACTCTTTACAGTTCCGCTTCCTGAAAGTTAGCATCTGTTGTGTATTTCACAAAGCTTTGAAAAGGGGTTACGATGTGTCTTCAGACTGTCATCTGTGTGTTATGGACAGTATATGTGTGTCAGACTGCAGGAAGTCCAAACATCATCATCATGCTTATGGATGATGTAAGTCTTTCCCGTGTCTTTTATTTCAAAGTTTGACTGACCAACTCACTCAGAATCACTAATAAACCTATTGTACGTTTAGTTTGCATTTCACTATTAAGTGCAACACCTATCTTAAATATGTCTAAAATTGTGTTGTTGTTCCTGTTCTATGTTTTAATGTGTAGTTTTATGTTATAATATGCTGTGTTTACCACAATATCTAACACTATATTTTAAATGTTGACCTTTTTGTCTGTTTTTAAACCAAAAAATGCCATTCAGAGTGTCCCTGAGATGCATTACGCCCAATCCTACATCAGAAAATGTACTGTTCATTAAAAAAGTGTTGAATTTTATGATCCAAATGTCATTATCATGCTCATTAATATTGAATATATACAACTGTAGATCATAGTGTGAGCAACACTAAGGTCTTTGATTCAATTCCAAGAGCTTGCATTAATTGAATTGCTGTTTGAGATTGAGGTAAAGTTGGTTTTATATTCACACATTCAGCTTTTCTCCTTAGTAATATAATTTCATAAAAGTATTTTTGCTAATTCTAAACAGTCAAATCATATTAGCAGCCAATGACTATCAATGACTAGTACAACATTGTTCACAGTCAAGTAAATGGTGCTAATGTTGTCATACCTACAAATGATTCCAGGCCGAATATTCAAAGTACCATGGTAAACAATATAGGGAGCATATCACAAGTTGTCACTGAAAAAATGTGCGAATATAAAACCAACTTTACCTCAATCTGTTTGAGTGTGGTAAATAAGTGGTTAATTGCTTTGAGATTTAGGATAAAAGTGTCTGTTCAAGACTGTAAAAGAAGCAGATCTTAGCTGAACTGTGGATTAAAGATGAATCATCCCATTTTGGTGTCTGCATTAAACATAATTTTACAAAAGTGATTTTATATACATAGAAAAGAATATAAGATGCAAAGAAAGGGTCAACTTCAATATTTTAAATAATGTTTGCAAGAATGGAAATAACAAATGTGAGTAAAATAAAGTTTCATCATCATTCAGAGAAACAGATGTGAAAACGAAACGCCATTATTAAAATATATACAAAATTAAGTGATCATACTATATTGATTGTAAAGGATGAATTATTTTTTTCTGGCAAATGGTTAAGACTTAGAGGTTTGAAACATAATAGTGAAGTATAAAGATTTAAGAACACAATTCATTGGAATTTTGGGAATTCACTGAATGATTCTTGTTTTAAATATGCTTGACAATTGATATTAACTATTATAAAACAGCATAAACTATTGTTAGACTGAATTATATTTTATTCTGTGACTGTCTTTAAATTATGGAAAATGCAATTAGATATTATAGAAAATGCCACAGTGGAATGAACCGCCAACTTATCCAGCATGTTTTTACACAGCGGATGCCCTTACAGCCGCAACCCATCTCTGGGAAATATCCACACACACTCATTCACACTCATATACTATGGACAATTTAGCCTACCCAATTCACCTGTACCACATGTCTTTGGACTGTGGGGGAAACCGGAGCACCCAGAGGAAACCCACACGAACGCAGGGACAACATGCAAACTCCACACAGAAACGCCAACTGACCCAGCCAGGGCACGAACCAGCAACCTTCTTGCTGTGAGGCGACAGCACTACTTACTGCGCCACTGCGTCGCCACATATATATAGTTGAAGTCAGAATTATTAGCCCCCCTTTGAATTTTTTCTTTTTTAAATATTTCGCAAATGATGTTTAACAGAGCAAGAAAATTTCCACAGTGTGTCTGATAATGTTTTTTCTTCTGGAGAAAGTCTTATTTGTTTTATTTCGGCTAGAATAAAAGCAGTTTTAAATTTTTTTCTGATAATCTACAGAACAAACCATCGTTATACAATAACTTGCCTAATTGCCCTAACCTGCCCAGTAAACTTAATTAACCTAGTTAAGCCTTTAAATACCACTTTTAGCTGTATAGATGTGTATTAAAAAATTAATAAAACATTATTTACTGTCATCATGGCAAAGATAAAAGAAATCAGTTATTAGAGATTAGTTATTAAAACTATTATGATTAGAAATGTGTTGACAAAATCTTTCACCTGTCATCACATGTGCTGTTGGTGATGTGAAAACAAAAGTGATTTGATTTAGAACAGGGGTGTCCAAACTCTGTCTAGGAGGGCCGGTGTCCAGCATATTTTAGTTCCAACTTGCCTCAACACACCTGCTAGGGTGTTTCTAGAAAGCCTAGTAAGAGCTTGATTAGCGAGCCCAGGTGTGTCTGATTGGGGTTGGAATTAAAATTTGCAGGACAACCCGGATTTAGAACATATAGTCTTGGAACAGAAGACTTTTTTTTTAGGATTGGAGACGTAATTAATTATATACTAATGCTACATAATTCATTGATTGATTTCTGTAGCTATATATTCATTTATTATTATTATTATTATTATTATAAATAAAAACAATTTGTGTATAAATTACAAAAAAAATACTGACTAGATATTTAGAAAATTAGCTAAAGGCAGGATTTTTTAATCTTTAATCAAAGTCAATTTGGTGTTAACGAGTATGTAATTTGCAAAACTGGCTCTATGTATTTCTTGTATGTTTTAAATGTACAGTGTTCGGCATAAATGAGTACACTCCCTTTTGAAAATAAATATTTTTATCCATTTCTCAGTGAATGTAGTCAATATAGTTTGGTGCATTTAAACAAAACGTTAATTATATCCATTAAAATAAGAGTTTGGTCACCGAACATCATTGGGAATAGAAAGATAATACGTTTAAATTCAATTTTTGCAAAAAAAAAAATTGACAAAATTTTATATATATATTATATATTCTTATGTTTTTCTTGATTTTTCCTGTTTATTATTTCATTTAATATATTCCCCCCTGCATTTTAATTTGGGTGTACATTTGTTTATTTAATCTTATGTATACACAAATATAATATTGTAAGGCTTGAAGCTTGCTATTCTGAATCAATATTAAAAAAGAGAAAGCAGTTGAAGGATGGCGTGTTTAAATCAATTATTCATCTGACTCCATTATAATAATCTGACTCCATTTAAAGTTACATGTTTAAATATACAGACAATAGAATGAAACAAACTAATACACTGCATAGAGAAACTTAGCTGTAACAAATGCACTGCTGTGCAACAAAGACAATGAAACTGCCTTTGTTAGCGGATGAGGCTATGCATTGGTGTGAGGGAGACGGAGAGTAAAAGCCATTCTCCCCAATCAAATGATAATTTCCTTCCTATACCCTGAACAAAGCATTGTCAAAGTGAAATATCTACCTCCCAAAACCAGCTGAACATATTAACATGTACTAACATACTCTCCTTTGGCCATGACTCAACAATAGTAAATCGATAGTGTATTGATATATTTCTCTGTTGATTTTATCACTACAATGCTTAAGCCATAAACTGTTAAAGACACCAAACATGACAAAGTTATAAAGGAAGATCATGAGATGAATTGTGTATAGTGAAAAGCACATGGTTTCTGTATGCAAATGGCAGAGATATGTATTGGAGCAGTGAGAAACTCTGCCACGGCAGGAGGACCCATCTTTAGCTCGAAATGTCTCAGTAGTCCTTTATTACCATAAAAGAAATAGCATATACTATTTTCTAATCTTACAATATTGTAAAACATTCATTCATTTTCTTTTTTCAGCTTAGTCCCTTTATTAATCAGGGGTCGCAACAGCGGAATGAACCGCCAACTTATCCAGCATGTTTTTACGCAGCGGATGCCCTTCCAGCCGCAACCCAACACTCTTGCATTCACACACATACACTACATACTACCTATAGCGCATGTCTTTGGACAGTGGGGGAAACCGAAGCACAAGGAGGAAACCCACACCAACACGGGAGAACATGCAAACTCCACACAGAAATGCCAACTGACCCAGCCGAGGCTCGAACCAGCAATATTCTTGCTGTGAGATGATTGTGCTACCCACTGCGCCACCATGACACCCATTGTAAACCATCCTATAGAAAATTTTAACTTAAAAGAGAGATCTGTTTGGGGTGTACTCATTTATTCTGAGCTCTTTATATGTTATTCTGTTAAAATATCTTGTATCAATGTTAATTGTATCACACACACACACAAACAAAACTTAAAATAGGAAAATTATGGAGAAAAAAATGTGTTCATGAAAAATTATGCTTTCTCAGTCAATCTACCAACTTCAGTTTACTAAAATATCACATGGATTGATATTGAAATTTTCTCCATAAACTGGAAGCATGCTCATGACATATTTTGTCTTCCTCCACAGATGGGATGGGGGGATTTGGGAGTATTTGGGGAGCCCTCCAAGGAAACTCCACACTTGGATCTGATGGCTGCTCAGGGAATGCTGTTCCCAAACTTCTACACCGCCAACCCTTTGTGTTCCCCATGTAAGTGCTGCTTCTACACTGTAAAATATCTGTATATTAGCAGTTTTCCATCATTTGTGATTCATGTTTTTGTTTTTTATGCTTATTTATGATTTGAATTGCAATATGGAACATTGATCTTTCCTCCAACAACTTTTAACCTTAACCAATTTTAAAAAAGTGACTTTTATTAACATTTTTAATAGTTTAAAGTGATATATTGTCTGGTTTGGTGGTACAAAAACCATTTAATATACTGCTAGTACATTTTCTGTTATTTTACAGACTTATTTCTCTATATATTATTTCTTATACATCATTTAAAACTACTAAAATGTCAATAAAAGTCACTTTGTTTATCTGTAGAGTTGCATTTTCAAAATCAAAAGTCGATAGAGCAGAGATCAACATTCCATAATGCAATTTACAACCACAAATAAAGAGAAAACACTTGTAAATCGCAAAAGGAAACTGGTAATTAACATATTTTTTACAGTGTAACCTTACCTTTATCTCTCTATCACACTGGCTTTGTTCTTGAGTAGAAAATTAGCATAGTGCTTACTGTACAGTACTGTATGCTGCCTGCGATAAATGCTTCAAACTGTAGCCGACCACAATGCACCACTTAATAATTCAGATTTAGGTCTTAGAAATATATGTACTGTAGTTATTTATTTTGCCAGTTCAAGCAAACCATGAAGTACAGAAAGAGGTGTTTGTTTACAAATAGATATATCATATACAGTTTAACCAATTTAGTTTGTTCATCTGGGTATTTCTTTGCCGTAGAAAATTTGCATACATTGTGCATAATGTTCAAATTATAATGTAGACAAATGTGTAGATGCTCTGCTTGTTCAAGCTACTTATTTAAAATCATATTTTGGTGGACAACTTAATTTTTTATGTTAAATCCGTTTAAATTTGTAATAACAATTAAGTTAACTTAATTGATTTGAGTTGGGACTACATAAATCTTGCGGAACCCAGCGTTTTTAACAATGTGCTGGAAAAATAAGAGAGAATAGGAAAAATAACTAAGAAAATAACCGATGTTCATAGAGTCAGTGTTATAAAAAAATGTCATTAAAATGTGGTTATTTAATAAAAGCAGCTATGATACCTACAGTATATAAAAACAAAAGTATAATTTTATTTTATTTACATTTTTTATTAGGCAAAGAATAAGCATATTTACAAATGGGTAGATTTCATCAATAAGCGAGGTAAGCAGCCTCTTAGGGGCCTAGGAAATTTGGGGGCCTCCAATAAATACCTAGAATTATAGCTATTAATTATATATAACATAGTCTTCTATCATATTTTGTATAATGAGAGTCTAACAAATAAAGTGTTAATGTAATTATTACATCAGTGCAAATGTGTCCCCCACCTCCAATCATGGAGCAGTCCAGCAGTCAAATCAGATGAAGATTTAGTTTTAAAAACAAATTACTTTATTATTATATATATACAGTTGAAGTCAGAATTATTAGCCCCCCTGTTTTTTGTATTAGCCCCTCGGTTTTCCCCAATTTCTTTTTAACGGAGAAAAGATTTTTTCAACACATTTCTAAACATAATAGTTTTAATAACTCATTTCTAATAACTGATTTATTTTATTTTTGCCATGATGACAGTAAATAATATTATACTAGATATTTTTCAAGACACTTCTATACAACTTAAAATGACATTTAAAGGCTTAACTAGGCTAATTAGGTTAACTAGGCAGGTAAGGGTAATTAGGCAAGTTAGTGTATAACGATGGTTTGTTCTGTAGACTATCAGAAAGAAATAAAATATAGCTTAAAGGGGCTAATAATTTAGTCAAACTCAGCCGTAGTTTGAACAAACAGCAAACATAGTTCTTTGAGTGTAGAAACACAATAAATATTGCTTCATTTTACATTAAATGAATGCCTTATTGAGCATAAGACTGTTTTTATTAGCTAAAGAATTTGATTTATTACAAACTTTTTGCTATATACAGTGCATATACAGAGTAAACCCCTCACAGATCTCTCTTTTAAATTAATATTTTCTAACCACTCAAAAAAATAAATATTTTGCTGCTTTTTCAAGCTACTTATTTAAAATGAGCTGAACCAACACAATTCTTGAGATTTTTTGGGTGGACAGCTTAATTGATTTTTGTTCAATCCACTTATATTTGTTAAGTTAGCTTTATCGATTTGTGTTGGGATGACATGAATGAATTGTGTGAAACCTTGCATTTTTTTTACAGTGTAAAAAAAAAATGAAAAAATACATTAGATTGGTGTAACATAGAGAGTCGGAGTGACAATGGAGGTGAGGGTCCAAATGCAGTTTATTAACTCTGAGTCAGGCAGGCAATGGTCCAAACAGGAGCAAACAGAAGCATGAGGGAAATCCAAAAGAGTAGTCGTATTAAAAGGCAAAATGGTCAATACAGGCGGAAAAACAACATACAGTTGAAGTCAGAATTATTAGCCCCCCTTTGAATTCTTTACACTTTTTTTAATTATTTCACAAATGATGTTTAACAGAGCAAAGAAATTTTCACAGTAGTCTGATACTATTTTTTCTTCTGGAGAAAGTCTTATTTGTTTTATTTCGACTAAAATAAAAGCAGTTTTTATTTTTTAAACACCATTTTAAGGACAAAATTATTAGCCCCTTTAAGCTATTTTTTTTTCGATAGACTACAGAACAAACCATCGTTATACAATAACTTGCCTAATTACCCTAACCTGCCTAGTTAACCTACTTAATCTAGTTAAGCCTTTAAATGGCACTTTAAGCTGTATAGAAGTGTCTTGAAAAATATCTAGTAAAATATTATTTACTGTCATCATGACAAAGAGAAAATAAATCAGTTATTAGAAATGAGTTCATTCATTCATTTATTTTATTTTCGGCTTAGTCCCTTTATTAATTCAGGGTCGCCACAGCAGAATGAACTGCCAACTTATCCAGCATATGTTTTACGCAGCGGATGCCCTTCCAGCTGCAACCCATCTCTGGGAAACATCCACACACACTCATTCACACTCATACACTACCGACAATTTAGCCGACCCATTTCACCTGTACAGCATGTGTTTGGACTGTGGGGGAAACCGGAGCACCCGGAGGAAACCCACGTGAACGCAGGGAGAACATGCAAACTCTACACAGAAACGCCAACTGACCCAGCTGAGGCTCGAACCAGTGACCTTCTTGCTGTGAGGAGACAGCACTACCTACTGCGCCACTGCGTCGCCTTGAAATGAGTTATTAAAACTATTATGTTTAGAAATGTGTTGAAAAAAATCTGCTCTCTGTTAAACAGTAAACGGGGGAAAAATAAACAGGGGGGCTAATAATTCAGGGGGGCTAATAATTCTGACTTCAACTGTACATGAGAAAACAAGGCACAGCAAGAGTAGACAAGGGAATGCTTAGAAATGTTACAAAAAATGTGAAGTGTAGAAAAAATGTAAAAATACATTAGATTAGTGTAACATAGGGAGTCGGAGTGACAACGGAGGTGAGGGTCCAAATGCAGTTTATTAACTCTGAGTCAGGCAGGCAATGGTCAAAGCAGGAGCAAACAGAAAGGTAAGAGTAAATCAAAAATGTAGTCATATTAACAGGCAAAATGGTCGATACAGGCAGCAAAACAACATACATGGGAAAACAAGGCACAGCAAGAGTAGACAAGGGAACGCTTAGAAATGTTACAGCAAACAAGACTCTGCAAAGTTTGTTTGTGTGTGCTGTTTATATGGTCCATCTGATTTGTTAACCATAGGAATGGGCCGATATAAGATTCTGACGGTATGATAATCTTGGATAAAAAATATCACGGTTTCACGGTATTGTGATCACTGCTCTAAAATATGTGTTTTTTTAAATATCTGGGTAAAAAAACTAAAACTTTTTACCCTTGAACACAAAATATTTTAATTTGGGAAACATTTTAAATATTTTGGAACAGTTAACATGTCAGGCTAAATAATTCAAATGAATCACTGACTTCTGCTGTCTTCATTAGTTTCTAAAACACATTGCTTTGGATATCTTTTCTGCTGGAGATATTGTTGTCCTTAAAAACAAAAACAAATATGAAAATATTTTGCATATACTGTAGAAACGATATAACAGAAAATGTTGACTGTTTTAAAACCTTGACTTTTCCAAACCGCGGTATACCTTAAAAACGGTTATCGTCCCATGCCTAGTCCACCATGAGCTTCCGGTTGTGTGTGTAATCAGGGGGAATTAGGAACTGGTGTGTCTGAGATGCATGATGGGTGTTGTAGTTCATTAAATCTGCATATGTGTAGTTATCCAGCGTTCTGCTCAGGCTAGAACGCTGGTGATCGTGACAATTAGTCAGTACCAAAGCCAAAACTGCAACTAATCTGACATAAAAACTGAAGATTAAAGTTAAAAAATGTGTACACTCAAATGAATATGTTGAGGGAAAATAATGTAGCAATAATAAAAAAACAGACAAAATCAAGAGAAACTTAAAAAAAATTAAATATTGTTGACATTTTGTAGTTTTTGGCATTGTTTTTTGCAATAAATAATTTGAATTTAAATATATTATCTCTCTATTTTTAAAGATGTCAGGTTTCCAAACTCATATTTTAATGGATGTAACCATTTAATGAAAGTGTTTTGTTTAAATGAGCCAAAAATATATTGACAATATTCACTGAGGAAATTGATAATAATATAAATATTTAAAAGGGAGGTGTATATATAAGAAAAAGAGAGATTTTTTGTTTTGTTTCTTTGTTTGGTTTTCTTTTGGTAAAATTTAGTTTGCGGTTACCTTTTAAATAAACTTAAATATATTGAGGTAATTGTCATTCGAAATATAACATTGGTCTTGTTCATTCATTGTTTTTGTTTTTTCATCGAGCAGAACAAAAAAAGATCCTCAAATTCTTCCTCTGTCTTTTTAATTCCACATGAGAGCTCGAGACGTGTGTGTCTGCATGATAGTGAGAAGACAACTTATTATGCTAATATGGATAATACACCAACAGAACTGAAATATGCTAATTATGCATAATTTGGGAATTTGAATAGACTTGCTATGCAGAGCGGCTCTTCTTTTTCAATTCTAATTAATTTTTAAGCAAATAAGGCTTAATCAATTGTTGATCTGAAATGTGTGAGATGAAGGTGCCCGGGAGCTCTGCTACCTGCCGCTGTACAGAGACGTTATTATAGAGCTTTGCTTCAGAACTTAATTAGACTTTTAATCACAAAGTAGATAGAGGAGAACTTCCTAATCAGAATATCCAGGGTGAGCGCTCTCATGTCCAGCGTCTCTTATTCTCAGCTCTCTCCAACAAAATAAGTCTTAAAAATTCCTCTCGTTTTACATGTCTGGAAATGCATACATGTTGTAAATGGGCACCTTGAACCTTGGATTAGATTTGAATATGGACTGCTTATGTGCATCCAAGACTGCTGTATTAGCGTTTTTGCATGTTATGTTTGTGATGTTTGCTTTTGCATAACAATATACAGCTGGGGTTTTAAACAGGGGTCTTTCGGGATGCATTAAGTGAGTGATGGGGTCCATATAAAACAAGACATACATATATATGAATTAATTTCCCAGATGATGAGCAAGGAAATTTTCACAGTATGTCTGATAATATTTTTTCTTCTGGAGAAAGTCTTATTTGTTTTATTTCGGCTAGAATAAAAGCAGTTTTTAAATTTTTTAAAAAACATTTTAAGGTCAAAATTATTAACCCCTTTAAGCTATATATTTTTTCGTTTGTCTACAGAGCAAACCACTGTTATACAATAACTTGCCTAATTACCCTATCCTGCCTATTTAACCTAGTTAAAGCCTTTAAATGTCACTAAGCTATATAGAAGTATCTTAAAAAATATCTATTCAAATATTATTTACTGTCATCATGGCAAAGATAAAATAAATCAGTTATTGGAGATGAGTTATTAAAACTATTATGTTTAGAAATGTGTTGAAAAAAATCTTCTTTCCGTTAAACAGAAATTGGGAAACAAATATACAGGGGGGCTAATAATTCAGGAGGGCTAATAATTCTGAATTCAACTGTATAACACGGGTGTGAAAAAAGGTAATAAATATAAAATGGTAATAAAAATTCTAATAATTGTAATCATTCTTAAATAATCCAAAAGTTGGTAAAAATAATGAATAAAAAATGATTACAAATGAATACAAATTAAATTAAAATGCTCATCAAGACTGCATTAATTTAATTTAATTTAATTTAATTTAATTTAATTTAATTTAATTTAATTTAATTTAATTGCTCTTTTTTTCCAGTGTAGACAGACACTTTTACAAGAATGAACATAATGAAAATAATGAAAAGTCAGACAACAATATTTCTGCTTGTGGCAAAAATATAGCAAAAATAGCAAAATACTGGTGTAGTTTTAGCTAGTTCAAAATTGATTTATTTCAGTTTAATACGAATGTTGCTGTTACATGATGATTCACTGAAGAGCGGAATGAACTGCCAAATTATCCAGCATATGTTTACACAGCGGATGCCCTTCCACCTGCAACACAGTACTGGGAAACACCCATACACTCTCACATGCACACACATACACTACAGACAATTTTTATTTTGCTCAAGTCACCTATAGCACATGTCTTTGGACTGTGGGGGAAATCGGAGCACCCGGAGGAAACCCACGCCAACATGGAGAGAACATGCAAACTCCACACAGAAATTCCAACTAGCCCATCTGGGACTCGAACCAGCGACCTTCTTGCTGTGAGGAGATTGTGCTACCCACTGCGCCACCGTGTCGCCCAATTTACAGATTATATTGTTTAATTAACTTTTTCAGCTTATAGAAAATAATTTTTAAAAATCTACATTTTAGAAATATTTTATAATATGACTCTTGTTACTCTATGTTGCTTATATTTACAAAAAAACTTAATTACAGTTTTCCAAAATGTAGGAAGGTGTTTTAGATTCGATAACCTTACATAATTTGTGTATGTTTCACAGCAAGAGCTTCTCTGCTAACGGGAAGACTTCCAGTGCGAAATGGGTTCTACACCACCAATGCTCATGCTAGGAACGGTATGATCATAAACCATTTTTTTAAGGGTGTCATCGCTTTGCATTCAAAAAATGTCATTATAATAGAAGTCAATGGGGCAAAAATAGCTACTAACATAACGAAAGGGTAGAAAATTAAAACAATACACAAGAGTTATGAATTACTATCTGAATTCTGGATTCTCTGTCCTCCAGCATACACACCTCAGGAGATAGTAGGAGGAATATCTGCGGATGAGATCCTGCTTCCAGAACTCCTCAAGAACAAACACTATGTCAGCAAGATTGTTGGGAAGTGGTGAGTTTCCCTTTTCTCAGAACAAAGACACAGACTGTAATCCAACATAAAACTGTACTCAAAGTAAAATGTTTGTAACAGTAGACAGCGTTCCCACTGATCATGGGATTGCTGGAATATCATGGAATTTTAAAAGGTCTACTCTAGACATTAAAAATCAGGGACTTTTATTTTTTATTGGTCCTAAAGGTGGAATATCAGGAGTTGTTTTGTTTAAAATGTAAAACTTCTAATTTATTAAAATGTATTTTTCTGTACCCTGCTTCTTAAAGACATTGTTTCGTGTGTTTTGCATACAGTATTGTTATGTTTAGGCTATATTTCTTTTTATTAATTTATAGTCATTTTATTCCTTTCCCAACTTTTCAATTGACATTCAAATGCAGTCATTAGGCTGTATTTGTTTAAATGTTACTTTCTGTCTGATCTGTGCTCATCCTGTCCCTACTGGTTTTGCAGGGGAAAAAATGTGGTTATTGTGGATTATTGTGGCCTGCACTGTCAAAAATACATAAATTAGCAGTTTTCTGTATTTTGGTATTCTAGTTTTAATTTTTTTCCATTTCCACCTGTTCATTTCTGCTTTTGCAACAAATTCCAACATATTTTAACCTTGAAAAGTGACTTTTATTAATATTTTTAATAGTTTAAAGCAGTGCTTAATTTGTAAATTGCGAGGTCCCGGAACAGATTTGGGTAACGGATCCGGCATATGGCTGGAGGAGGAAGAGGCAATGAAACATTTGCGCAATCAAATTTAGCATTTATAGTGTGCATGTCAATACCAGTGCAAGTGTAACTGGTGCGCTAGGCCAGGGGTTCTCAACCTTTTTCACTTCGTGGCCCACTTCTTACACCGATCCATTTTTGAAGGCACGCCTGTCTGACATTTTCTCTAAAATGTTTGTATGAAATTTAAACAATTTAAACCCCTATTTATTAACATATATATATATATATATATATATATATATATATATATATATATATATATATATATATATATATATTAGTTTTAGTTTTATATATAATTAAATTTTAATAAAATTATACATTTGTTTATATTTTTTTATACAGATTCAAAGAGAACCACAGGTCAACAGGAATAAGCTTCTGATTTAAACTGGACTGACTGAATGTCTACTATTAAATATCTACTATTCATAAATATCCAGACACATGTAAAACACAGTAAAACACCCTAAATCTGTTGATGTGCGTCGATCTGATGGCGTGATGGTGGTGGAGTTCGCAGCTGGATATTTTTGGGAGATCGCTAACAGGAAAAGGGAACCGCTCCGCCAGAACGCATTGAGCCTCACTAGATCCTCCTGTATGGGTGCGCATCCATTAAAAAACACTCACAGGACATTAATTTGCATAACTTTGTGGATTAAATAGTTTTCACAAAGAGAGACTTTCACTTCACGCATAGTTTGTGAATGAACAGACTTATGTGTACTAGCTGTAGACATGATCATGAGGCTGTTTTTGCACCGAGTTTGAATTAATCACAGAACAGGAGAAAGTGCATTACTTTGATCATTTTAATATAGCATATTAATAAGAAAATCCAAAAATTATAGTATAATATTGAGTTAAGTTTAAGCTATCTCACGGCCCACCTGCAGGATTGCCGAGGCCCACTAGTGAATCCCTGCTCTAGGCAAACCACAGTCGTGCCGTCCTTAAGGTGTTTATGCCGCCCTTTCACAGGCAAAAGTGAAAATGGGGAGGTGTCGCAAAGTGTACGAAAGTGCAGGAGGGGAATCGGTAAAATGTGGTGCCAGATCCGGCTTGTTCCGGCACAGATTAAGCCCTGGTTTAAAGTGATATGTTGTTTAGGTTAGTGTTGTATATTATGGTACAAAAACCTTGTAATAATCTGCTAGTACATTTTCTAAAATGCCAATGAAAGTCACTTTGTTAAATTGTATGAAAGTTAAATATTCAACATTAAAAGTTGACAGAGCAGAGATCAAGGTCCCCTAAAGCAATTCACAACCACAAATAAACGGAAAATACTTGTGAATCACGAAACATGGAAGCTTTTATTTAACATATATTATTACAGTGTATAACTCCTAATTTTGCAGTGCCTATTCTCCAAAATTTGCAATAATATTTGGGGCAAGAACCTCAAAAACAACTGGTCTCTGTAATTTATATAAAGTGAACAATGAGTAAACCAAAGAGAGAAATTGTTTATTCATACAGTACATTAACCATATAAAGTCTACTTTATCAAATTTGATATCTGAATGATCAAAATAAACAAAACAATAGCATTGAAAGAGAATTATTTTAAAATTAGGGTTGGGCCGATAGACGATGCCATCGTCCATCGCCGATGGCCTATAGACATCACGATGCTGAGCCAGCATCGCCGATCCTCCGCTACGCCCCTGTCGAAAACCCGTTCATGAAAAATACACACTTAGGCCTCGTTTAAAATACAGCTTAGTATTTGGAACGAAAATGATCCACATCCACACTGGCGTTTCATCTAGCGTTTCTGAACAGCCCTCCGTCTGCTTAAAACCCACATCACGTGACCACACACACGCACACACACTGTCATGCACTCGTCTGAGCTCCAGAGAACAGTGTACGTCGGACAGTTTATCAATGATGTACCACTGGATCGCGTCTCATTTTATCCGGAACCTCATTTTACCGATCCCCCTCCGCAACCGCTCTCCTCCCCATCCGCTGATCACTTTTACTTTCTTTCGCAACTCCCTAACCCTCTTCACTTTCATCCGTGATACCTCTCCATCCTCTGGTAACATGCCAGATCCGTTAGCCCGATCTGTTCCGGGACCTCGCAATTCACAAATTAAGCACTAACTTGTGCACCTTTTTTACCAACCAAGTTTGTGGACGCAATTATAAGGACACAGATCACTCCGTCTATTCATGCCAGAGAAACGCTGAAAAAAGTGATTGACAGGTGGTAATGTGTGTGTAACTTATCTTTATTTATTTATGATTTGGTTATTGGTAAAACAAAGGCCATGCGGGTCAGGTAGTTGAAACGATAGGCTACAAATAATGAATTCGTTATGAATTAATTAATTATTCATGAATAATTAATTCACCTCTGCATATGAGGACGATGTCATCGTCCATCGCGAAGTTTCACATTAGACATCGTACGATGCCTAATTGGTCAACATTGCCCAACCCTAGTTAAAATGTCACATTTTACCCATCGATGCAACAAACGTAGCCTTGTTCAAATAGTCTTGGATGAATGCATGTAATAACCATAATAACGCATCTAAAGGTGGTCTAAAGAGAAGCGCAGTGCCATGGCAGGTCTACTGTATGACAACTCAAGGTATCGCACATTGGGTGATGACTTTCTATAAGCAAATATACTGTTATATGTAGGCCTACATGGAATCTGCGCACGCAGAATTCTGCTGATTTTTAGCCCATCATTGATTCTGTTTATTTACATGTGTAAATGTGTGTACATTTATATTTAATCAGTTTTTTCAATTAATATCAGTATAATTATTGACTAATATGAAAATGTTCATATGATTTATTTGCAATACAGTTTGTAAAGTAATATTTTCTGTCTTTTAGTAGATATATTATATGAGAGACTTGCTTTGTTTACCAAATAAATTTGATCTAATTGGATCTGCATTGTAAACATTAAATAAAAGTTAAAAAGCTATTATTTTTTTATGTAATATATTAAGTTTTTAGTTATGATACTCCCAAAATCATTCCACATAAATCCGCAGATTTTTAACAAAATTCTCTGCAGAAATAGCAAAAAATGTCAGCAGATTCTGTCTGGGGACTTCTCCTAGTTATATGATATAAAACAATGCAGATAATCAGGAAATCTGTAGCATTTTTTAAAAATTGGCAATCTCTAATTTTTTTTATTACTGTTTTGTCTAATTTACTGCTTGACAGCATAAAAAATTGGAGTCGCGTTGCATTGTGGCACAGGGTTCTAATTTAGTTCCTGGAGGGCTGCAGCTCTGTACAGTTTAGCTTTAACCCTAATTAAACACACCTGATAAAATTAATTGAGTCCTTCAGGCTTGTTTGAAACCAACAGGTAAAGCTGCGGTCACACTGCACTTTGTCCCTCATAGACTTCCATTCATACGCAGGCGAATGTGGCAGACCGAAGTTTTGCAGTTCGCTGTGTTGGAAAGTTCATGTTTGGTGAACTCCGACCTGCAAAATCACATCACGTGGCTGCATGAGACCAATCCAAGATCAAAACATGACCTCTCTGTACAGAAATGTAAAATATGGACCAATCGCTCACTTTTTTTTTAATGTTTAATCATCTTGTTTGATCACGCCCATTTTTGCAGTACCACGCGAGAGAATTTTGCATGCTCAAACTCGATTGTGACCGCAGCATAAGTGTGTTGAAGCATGGTTGGAACTAAACTGTGCAGAGCTGCAGCCCTCCAGGAACTGGATTTGACACCTGTGCATTATGACATCCAGTTCGATCTAATGTCCACTTGTTTTAACACTATCAAAATTTTGAAAAAGTAAAAGTCAGAAAGTGGGCGGCACGATGGCGCAGTGGGTACCGATGTCACCTCACCGCAAGAAGGTCGCATGTTCGAGCCTCAGCTGGGTCAGTTGGCGTCTCTGTATGGAGTTTTGCATGTTCTCCCCGTGTTTGCATGGGTATATAATTTATGATCCAAACAATAGTTGTATTGGAGAACGTGTTATATTTGAGGGTGAGTTCACACCCAAAATTATGTTATTAATTACTCTTCCTTGTGTCGTTCTAATCCCCTGAGACCTTCATTCATCTTCAGAACAGAAATTAAGATATTTTATGAAATGGCGTTCAGGCATTCAGAGTCCAAAAAAGGAACCAAAAACTTTGTCAAAATATTCCGTGTGACTACAGTGGTTCAACTATAATCATATGAAGCTCCAAGAACAATTTTGTGCACCAAAAAACTATAAAAAAATACTTTGTCTCTTCCACATCAGATTGTGGTGTACTTTTACTACTGGCAATACAATGTGTTGTGTTGCTGATTCCATTTTTTACTAATGGCTATACGCCACACTGCCCAGAGTAAAACCACACCATGACCTGACGTCGGAGTCTTCTCCCAGGAATGAAAATTTACTCACCCTTTAGTGGTTTCAAACTGTTATGAGTTTCTTTAGTTCTGTAAACACAAACAAATATTTTAAAGAAAGCTGAAAACTGATAGCCATTGACATTCATGGTTTGTTTAATGGTGTATTTTTTGTTCTGGCTTAACAGATTTCAAATGAAAGCAGATAAATTTAAAAGATTTGATTGCAAATTTCTTCATTTGTGTTTTCCGAAGATGAACAAATTTCTTATGGGTTTGGAACAAAACTAAGATGAGTAAATGTGACAGAACTTTGGAGTAAAGCATAGCATACAACATGCTGCATATTTTCTAATCTGGTGACTTTATAGGATTTTCTTTTCTTCATCTCCTATACTGTGTCTCAGGCACCTTGGGCACAGAACTCAATACTTGCCTCTGAAACATGGCTTTGATGAATGGTTTGGTGCACCCAACTGCCATTTTGGCCCCTACAATGACAGCTCCCGTCCCAATATACCTGTCTACAACAACTCTGAAATGAAGGGAAGGTGAGATACAAACATAAAGCATTTTGGCTTCTTACCAAGAACACCTTAAAGGTGTTGTATGTAAGTTTTTTTACTCTTCTAAAGCATAAAAATACCATAATATGTGTGCAGATATTTAAGAAACATCCCAAGTGAACATACTTGTTTAACTGAAAAACAATGCTGAAGTCAGATATTCTGCTTTGAAAATGTTTTTTCTGTGCGGGAACGCTGTCTTTGTTTAGGTAATTTTCACATGCACAATGCCAGTTTAGCCAATTATAATTCAGCACTCCGGGTTGCCTTGTTGGAAAACAGCGCATTTCATTCATTCATTCATTCAGAAAGGCTCTGAAAGCGTGCGTCCGAGACCGAAAAGGACAGTATGGGAGACAAGATTCAGTTCCACATGAGGTTATTAATTAGCAAATTACATAAATATTACGAACGTAAACATTAGGTGAGCAGGTTACATTGTAACCGCGTGTCCTAACAACATGCTGTGACGAGAGAGGCAGTGATCAGATATTTGGCTGTTTGTACCAGACGAAACACGACAGAAATTTGAATACAGCCTTTCAGAAGCACAGAATATGCACTCACTCACGAAACGGTAAGGTTTAGAATCTGTTTAATACATGTTAACCCTCTTTAACATCATTAAATGTAAAATGGCATTCAAACTCATATTGCTAGCATTTAGCTCTGAATAAAGCACACGAGATTTACCTGAGGTGATCACTGTCATAGGTTTCACAAGTTCAGCTGTGAGAAATAGAAGCCTTTTCTAATCATTCAATTCGAGGTGTTGGTTAGGACAAAAACTCCCTTTAATATGGAAAATATTCCCTCTATCGCGTGTCGTTGCTTTTATTTAGAACACAGTTTAAATCACTCGCTCCTTGTATTCAAACTGGCAACCCACGCTCACGTTTGTTTTGATCCAGGAGTGCAACACCTAGTTTAACCACTGGGTGTCAAACTTACATACTGCACCTTTAAAGGTTTTTGAATACCATAAAATGTTTAAGAAACATGCTAAGTTAACACTTGTTTATCTGAAAAACAACGATACAGTTAGTTATTCTGCTTTGCAAATGTGCTTTCTGTGTCTGAATGTCTGTCTTTGTTTTAGTCAGTATAACTCGCCCACTGCAAGTATATTATTATTATATTATAATATAATAACTGGCCATAGGGAGCACTGGGACATTTCCCGTTGGCCTGATGGTCATGAACACTAAAAACGGAATTATAATCCAAACACGTCCTATTCTTATGCTACATATGATGATGTATAAAAGTCTGTTTTCAAAACACAACAGGTGGACACATCGAAACTTGTTTTTAATAAAGTAAATATAAATATGCACATAATAAATAATACTGCTAATAATAATAACATAATAAAAATGCAAATTGTCATAAAACTGAAAAAAGCCCCCCACATGAAGGCATGGAGGCAGTGGTTTTTATATTTATTTAGTAAATAATCATTTTTGTAACATTTTAATGCTTTATCTTTGTTTCAATGGAAATATCTATTTCAGTTTCTCAAAATAGCAACGTGCCAACAATGCGCCTTAACACACCTCCTTTTTAGACCAGAACACCCATGAGTCCACAAAGTGGAACAAATGGATTTGCTATTTATACAGCGTGTCGCAAAACATGAAAATTAGGGTTGCGCTGGTCTGAAAATAGCAACAAATCGTGCAAAACACGTCTTGCTCCTTATTGCGCCGGATGTATGATAGGGCCCAGAGTTTTTATTTAGTTTCTGGTATAAATATCTAAAAATTCTTAAATCATGATACGTTTTCTAGACAAGCAACAAATATTTTCCTGTAATAATATGTGAAAATTAGGTGAGTTTTCCCTTAAAACTCGCAAAATAACCTGCTAATGGGGTAAGCAAAATAATCGTGTAATTAATAATAACAATAATTAAGTTTTTAGATATTTGGATTAGAAACAGGACAAAAACTCTGAGAAAGAAAAGCCATTTTTACACTGTACTCAAGCTTTCCTCAGAAAATACACAAATCTTGTCCCGCTACACGTTATACGTCTCTTTGGCGAAGTGATTTTCTTTCTCTTTTTGCACCAGCTGCAATGTAGCATCTAATTTTCTGCCCATTTGTTCCCTCTAAAACAGCCATATGTGCATTCTGGGTCATTGGCTTTGGCGATAGGGCTAGTTTTGCGCTTAGCAGTGAGTTTAATCAGCATGGCGTGTTTGAGGCTGGCCAGATAAACACACACACACACATACACTGACACCCCAGAGATGGCAGGTTGTGTTAGCGCTATGTTTGGACACCTGGAACAGCCAGAGCATAAGAGAGTTGCCTTTACCACTCCACGCCTCAGCACCTTCTCACAACGCATGTGTGTGTCTTCTGAGACCCAATCTCACAATTTACCTCTTCAAATTCACTTCCAAATCACACCCCGGCGCAGCTCTTGGTTTAGGAAGCTTGTCATTTGGAACCGGAGCTCATATGGTGTTGAGTTTGTAGGGATTGTCTCATTAGATCTGCGGAAAGCTGAGATGGTCTGTGTGTTTTGCAGGTATTACGAGGAGTTTGAGATTAATGTGAAAACGGGGGAATCCAACCTCACCCAACTCTATTTGAAGGTGAGTTTTCCTGCTCGTTGGCTTGATTAATGTTTATTTGTGTGGATCAGACGTGGACAGATGCACTGCGGGATTTGCCTGATATAGGTTTTGATCCTATCTGTCTTTAGGAAGGCTTGGACTTTATCTCTCAGCAAGCCATGGCCCAGCGGCCCTTCTTTCTCTACTGGGCTCCGGATGCAACCCATGCGCCTGTCTACGCCTCAAAAGCCTTCTTGGGAAAGAGTCAGAGGGGACGGTAGGCCAGAATTACAGTATTAAAAAAGTATAAAACTGCACAGTGTAACTTTATTAGTATGTTTGCAGTAGGAGTGGAAAATATATTAATAAATTATAATTAGCAGAATATCTACCCGTATTGCAAAGTGGGTGTAATAAATCACATTTTGTGTGCCTAAATTAAATGCATAGGATGTTTATCAGATTAACCCTCACTGTCTTTTTACCCACCTCCCCAGCAGGTGCTTTTCTGCTGTTGGCTAGACTGGGTCCGAAGAGCTAAAAATAATTGTTAATGGCAGAAGTCAAGCTAGAAAAAATGACAACTAGAACTAGAATATCTACCAAAGTTTTCAGTCATTCATCTTGTTTTAAAGTCTAAATGTTTGCACCTTGACATGATTGTTTTTTTTAGCTGGAATTAGATTTAAGTAGTTCAGAAAAATATATTACTTGTTTATTTTAGTATTATAATTACATTTATAAAACTATTAAAAAAGAATTTCTCAAGGCATATGTTACATCGCAAGAAATATCATTACCACAATACTTCTGATCACCAAACAAAGTTAAATAGTAGTCAAAGATAACAAAAGTAAACACATCATGCAGTTTTGAAATCAAGGTTTTTATTATTAGGGTAAAACAAAATACATAGCCGTGTGTGCAAAAGTGTTTGCCCCCTAATCCTAATAACAGGTTGTGCCACCCTTAGCAGCAACAACTGCAATCAAGCATTTTTAATAACTTGCAATGAGTCTGTTACAACTCTGTGGAGGAATTTCGTCCACTCATATTGGCAGAATTGTTGTGGAAATTTAACCACTGGGGGGTTTTCGAGCATGAACCGCCTTTTTAGGTCATGCGACAGAATATTGACAGAATATTAATTGGATTCAGGTCAGGACTTTGACTAAGCCACTCCTTTTTGAGTCTTCATTTTGTTTTGTTCTGCCATTCCAGACTTGCTGGTGTGCTTTGGATCATAAAATTGAAACCTTTCCCTGTAATGAGTTTCTGCTTTTTATATGTGTAATGTATGTGCATTACTGTCCAAAGGCAAAGTGCAGTAACTATACATTTGTACAAAATTACACGTGTGCACACTACAAGATTTGAAATCTGTGGTACAACACACACTACAAGATATTATTAAGATTATCATTCTCACTGGAGAGAATCACCTGATCACAGAATAGCTCGCTGTATCAGTACTAATTATTTCTTATTATAAAGGTGAGCTGCATTTGATTTCTCTCCCACAAGTCTTCATTTTGAAAGTGTGTATTGGGCTCTAAAACACAATTTTTTTTTTCATTTTAAAGACATTTCTGATGTGACCACAGCCTTCAGAATTAAGAAATGCTGCTTTTTGATAAGAGCACAATAATTTCAATCTAGTGTCTCTATGTTTCCTGACTAACAATATTTATCTCATTATTTCAAAAGCAAAATTGTTACCTGTTGGTCTAGAAAAGTGTACATACATACATTTTATATATATATATATATATATATATATATATATATATATATATATATATATATATAGATAGATAGATAGATAGATAGATAGATAGATAGATAGATAGATAGATAGATAGATAGATAGATAGATAGATAGATAGATAGATAGATAGATAGATAGATAGATGTATATGTATGTATATAATAAGTCTGTACAAAAAAAAAAAATCTTTTTTTTTTTCTCGGTTTACAGGAACATACTCTATAGATGGGCCTAATGATTTTTAAGAGCTTATTCTCTTAAAGAGTTAAAACAATTAAGACTTTCTCCAGAAGAAAAAATATTATGAGATACTGTGAAAATTTTCTTGCTCTGTTAAACATCCTTTAGGAAATATTTAAAAAAGAAAAAAAAATTCAAGGGGGCAAATAATTCTGACTTTAACTGTATATATGCAGTATTTTATCAGTGGTCCTTCTCCAGTAGGGTGTCGTTATCAGGAACACAGTTTTAAGATGATTTTAGCTTTGTGATGTGTGTTTTCATACTGAAAGTGAATTTCACAATATGGGTACATTGTGGGATTGATAAGATCAGCAACGATATTCAAGCTATGGTGCTCATTCAATGCTCAAATGATATCAAGGGGCTCAAGGTGTTCCAAAAAACATCATTCCCGCCATTACATTATGTCTTAACTACACCCGAGGCAATTCTGTGATGTGGTAAAAGCTCAGCTGCTTCAATGTGTTGTGTGTTCAGAGATGCTCTTCTGCAGACCTTGGTTGTAAGGACAGATTATTTGAGTTACTGTTTCCTGAACCAAGAACCTTTTTCATATTTCTCAGAAGCAAAAGCCGTCATAGTTGGGTAAACTTAGAGCGCAGTGAATGGGAGAATACAACAATTACTTTTTTTTACAATCCTATTTGCTGAAATTATAAAAGAAAAACTTGATGGTGTTATCAAGACTTTCAGAAGAGAGAACAATGTCAAATTTACTGTCCTGTCCACGCTGCATTAGAAATGCCTCACATAAGCGGTAATTAGTTTATTTGTAATTTGATGCAAAGGTGATATAATACATACATAAATACATAGAAATATACATGTTTTTAAAAAAAATCTAAATATTAAAAACTTTCAAGGATTTCAGATGCGTATGACTGTTAAACAACTCATAAACGAGTCTTGTGAAAAAGGGTCCATTATCATTTTAGGCAAAAAATTGAATGCTCAGTGGATATTTTCTTTTTTTCTGACCATTCTCTGTAAAACTTAGAGCATTAAGGGCATGTCAGAATCCACTTTTGCTATTTTAAGGACGAAAAATCCGCTTTGCGCCGCGACTCATGGTCTAACAGGGTTGAGTTTATTCTCTTAATGAGTTAGAATAAACCAATCGGAGTCTCGTCTACCATTCCCTTTAAGAGTCAGTTGCGTCGCGCCATAGCGCATTTGCTATTTACATGGCAGACTTTGTAAGTGAAAAAACTGAACACTTCACTAGCGAGAAAACAGTTAAACAGACCATCTGCAGCATGAGAATGAGCCTCCTCATTCTCAGGGCCAGACGGAATCTGCAGATATTTTTTGCTATTTCTGCGGAGAATTTTGGTAAAAATCTGCAGATTTCTGCTGAATTATTTTGGGAGTATCATAACTAAAACCTTAATATGTTAAATAAAAAATAATATCTTTTTAACTTTTATTCAATGTTTAATATGCAAATCCAATTAGATTCACTTTATTTGGTAAACAAAGCAAGTCTCACATAATATCTCTACTAAAAGACAGAAAATATTACTTTACAAACTGTATTGTACATAAATCAGATGAACATTTTCATATTAGTCAATAATATTACTGTAATTAAAAACTGAAAAAAAAAATATAGATTTACATACATTTACATACATTAAAATCTGGGGAAATCTGGGGAAAATTTGCGGAATTCTGCGCGCGCAGATTCCGTGTGTGCTTACTCATTCTTTACTTTCACTTTAACTCTCTTTCGTGGATATGGAAACATGTTGTCCATTAGCCTAAATATTTAAATTCGTTTGTTAAGCACAAAGATTTGTTTCAAAACTATTTCTTAATTCAGTTCTAATTTCCAGCAAACGAATGAATTAACAAAAATCGTGAAGTGTGGTCAAAAAACTGTTATATCCAAATACACATCTTATTCCCTGATATGGTCCAAAACCTGACAGGTGAGCAAATCTAAGCTTGTTTTTAATAAAACAAATATAAATATGCATATAATAAATACTACTACTAATAATAACAACATTATACAAAAGCAAATTGTCATGAATAAACTAAAAAAAAGCCCCCCCGAGATGAAGAAGACATGAAAGCAGTGTTTTTTATATTTATGTAGAAAATAATAATTTTTGTATTAATTGATTCCTTTAATTCTTTTTCATTTGTAAAGATGTTTGCGTATTGCTCTACATCCTGTGTGTATTAAGCAATGTTTAAGCGAGGCGCACAACTTGCGTGCTTTGAGCTGGACTTTAAGGCCCGTGCACACCGGGACGCTTTTTCGATGTTTTTTTTTTTTTCGACGTTTAACGCCTCATGACTAAATAAAGGGAACGCAAGGGGACGCAAAACGCCAGGCGTAAAAGCATAATTTTTAAAGAAACGCCTCATGCTCGTTTTTTTTTTTTTTGTTTTAATGCGCCACATCAAATCCCTCTCCACCAATCAGATCGGCACTTTTGTTTTCACGTGCACGGAGCTGCTGAAGTTACAGTAAACCGCACTTGGAGGCGCTCAAGCGCAAAACTGTCAATGAGAGCGCACACTGAGGTAGATGCCCAGAGGCAATATGAACGTGGAGCTGCTTATTGCACTGGTGAACAATAATCATTTCTTCATCTCTAGAGCTGGAGCTGCTACTTGAACCATCATAGCTTGTTCGAATCGCCAGTAACTTTAACAACAAACATGTTAACTTTCTCTCTTCTTCTTCTTCTGTGTTACAAGCGGGTGTCTGAAGCTTAAAGTTGTGTAGCGCCATATAACGTCAAGGAGTAATTTTACATACTCTTATGCTCGGCGCCAGTGAAAATCCCTTGGGTTTGAATCCGGAAAAACATCCCGTAAGATGCTGACGATAAACGCAAACGAAAAGCGTGCCGGTGTGTACGAGCCCTTAGACCTGCTCTCAGCTGGTTTATTGTGCAGTCTATTTTAGTTCCTCAAAATAGCAACGCCCCAGCAATGCGCCTTAACACACCTTCTTTTTTTAGACCAGAACGCCTATGGGCGCACATATGAGTGCGAATGCATTTGCTATTTAAACAGCATGGTGCAAAACGTTAAAATGACACTTGCGTCAAGCTAAAACTTTCGAACAACATTTGCTTCGCACCTTGCGCCACATTGCGCCGGGTGTATGATAGGACCCTAAGTGTTTGCATATAGTTCATGCTCTTTGCTGTTGTATTTAAAATGACCATACAGAGCAACTTTTAAAAAGTAATTATGAAACATCTCTTATGAATGCAAAAAAAGTTAAAATTCTCTAAATAAATTCAAATTGGGAAATATTATCCTTTAATGTAAAAGTTCATTTCTGACCCCGATTGGAAGTTTGTACATTAGAAGGTTTCACTTTCACATACTAAAAGTCTAGACGCTTGAATAATTTAGTGAAATCCATAAAACATTATAGATTAAGAAACATCAGCCATCATCTCACTTAACAATTATCCAGCTATACTCTAACAATTACTGTTTGGTCCCAAAAACCAGCATCTGCACATTCTGGTGTTATTGCAACGACTATTTAATGAGAGTTATTTTTCATGCTCTGAGGCAAGACTAAAGGCAGAGGGCTTCATTGGCAGTCTTGTCTGCAACTGTTTAGTATTCGGCCCAGTGCTTTGGAATACTGGGGCTTCAGTAAGCATACGTTTCTTCTGAATGCTAAATGAGGTTTGTGTTGACAGAGGAATGGATCAAGGCTGAGGGGTATTAGCCAGGTGCTGGCAGTGGAGGGATTCAGCCTGACACGCCACGTCTTAAAATTTTATAACCGGCGCACATCTATCTGAGCCATCTATCTTCCTCTATATATCACATCCGTCTGTCACAGGACAGGTTTTCAAACGTTGGCTAATTTGACAGAATTTGTTATGCCGTCTGAGTTAGAGCAGCTGAACAGGTTATCTGAGGTAATTTTCAATGGTTTGATTGCTGTGGTAAGACACTGTGTGATTTTATTTTATAGTTATGGTGATGCGGTGATAGAGCTGGATGACAGCATTGGTCAGATTTTGGCTCATCTGGTCAGTCTGGGCGTTCAAAACGACACTCTGGTGTTCTTCACCTCGGATAATGGAGCAGCACTGATGTCTGGACCACTGCAAAGTAGGAGATCTGTTCACACTTTTCCAACTCAAACATTAACACATCTAATGGCCTGTTTCCACTGAGTGGTACAGTACGGATCGGTATGGATCACCTTTATCAGGCTTGCGTTTCCACTGCCAAAAGGGTACCAATAGTGGGCGTGGTGTACGACAGAAAGTTTCAGACAACATCATTCTCGCTCAAGGAAATGTCAAAGTAAAGCTGTACGGCTCGTTTACATATCATATGAGAAGCACTTCTCAAAAAACAGATGCTTTATACACATAAATACTTGTGTATAAATGTTTATTACTAACCTTTCTATGAACATAATTAACTGCAGATCAATAATAGTGTGAAATAGCCTGCTGTAATATCTACAATTATATAAAATAAATAAATAAATGCAACATATATGAACACATATAAACCCTTACAGTCGCTGATATGTTACCAATTACAGATAAACTACACACAGCATACATTTAGTCCTTATTTGAGTTCAAAAAACAACACGCAATATAGCCCGAAACCTCTCATCTGTATCTTTAATCTTCACCAGCACATGTAACCTCTTGTTAGAAAGTAATTCCGTCATTCCGAGTTCATAGTAGTCCAAAGGGCGATGATAATAGTTAAACATGGCAGTTTGTGCATGTTTTAGGTAGCTGAAAGAATCATTTGCTCCTTAGTTTTTTCGGCTTCTCCTTTGTTTTTTCGCGCTTCACTCTCTCGTTTGTCCGTTTCTGAAAGGATTAGGTGTCAGAAGCACTTCAATAATCATGCGAATGTTATTATCATCAGCTCAAGAAGTTCCTTATTTCTCCTCTCTGGAGAAAGTGAAACCACTCACACTTTTAGACGGCCTCGAAAAACAACAACAGGACACAGCAGATTTTGTTCTTCTTGGTTTTGTGGCTGTTCATCAAGACGACGACAAGGTTTGTTTGAGCTCGGGTCAACCATGGCTTGTTATTATATGTTTATATTATTACAGTGTAATGTCTCGACTGTGTATTTGTTTTCATTCTTTGTTTTCATTCTCCTGCTTGTGTATGCACTAGTGACTTTTCTCTGTAAACCAATAGCGTTTAGCTGCGCATCTTGCTCTGCCTTTTGGTACCCTATTGTCATGCTAGGTACCCTTTGCAAAGGGTACCAAAAAAGTGGTATGGTACAGTTCGCTTTTTGGTACCTTTTGGCAGTGGAAACAGCCATAAAACCGTACCGTATCGTGCCACTCAGTCGAAACGGCCATAAGGAGGTGTACACAGTTTTTAGGCCCTTGTGACACTTTTTTATTTAGTAAGTGCATCTGTCTAACCCATTTGTGCTTATGGTTTCATTCATGTAGCCTTGTTAATACTGTAAAGTGAATATGTGCAATTAGACGGTGGGATTTTTTTAAACTTCTTTTTTATCCTCAGGTGGCAGCAATGGCCCATTCCTCTGTGGGAAGGAGACTACGTTTGAAGGTGGGATGAGGGAGCCAGCCATTGCCTGGTGGCCTGGACGGATTCCCGCTGGCACAGTGAGAATAATTCAAGCTATTTCACTCCAATGCAGTCTCATCTTCACTTCACTCCATCTTTTCACACCCCATTCCACAGCACATTACATATTCTTAGGTGTTAAATTGTTCCATCATAGGTTTCCATAGTGCTGCAGTTCTCGACCTTTGTCCTTGCGGCCCTCCACACTGCTTATTTTGCATGTCTCTCATGCATCTCTCAATGGCTGCTATCTACCTCGCTGAAGGTAATTTGGGGAGGGGAATAAAGTGTGCCACTTTCAAAAATCTGTCCACCACAGTGAGGACTACGGTGTTGCCACTAGATAGGGGTAACCCAGTGACAGTCCATCGCTATGTGTGACCAGGGTCGCAAAGGGACAGGCAGTGGGCGGAGAATCCCTGCTGGGGGTCGATTAGAACTCTTAGCTACCGCACAGACCAGACGAGCCAACACAAACTCACGAGTGTCCCACACCATCGAGAGCCACCAGAACCGCTGCTTGATTAACATAATTGTGCGATCTGCTCCTGGGTGGCAGGCTAGCTCGGATGAGTGACCCCACTGTAAAACCTTGGTCCGGATCAACTCAGGCACGTGTAGCAGGTTACTAGAGCACTTGGTGGGCGTAGCGATCGTACGAAGGTCCTTACGGACCAGGGACTCCACCCCCCAGGTTACCCCTGCAACCACACGCTCAGGTGGCAGAACAGCAACTGGAAGGGTGGCACTGGGTTCAACTTCACTTAAATGTGACAGGGCATCGGCCTTTCCATTCTTGGACCCCAGGCGATAAGAGATGTGGAAATCAAACCGGCCAAAGAATAGTGCCCAACAAGCCTGTTGTACTGTATATTAAGTCGTTTGGCGGTCCTAATGTATTCTAGATTTTTGTGGTCGGTCCAGACCATGAGCTTTTAAGCTTTTTATTTAGCATTTAAAAATTTAATTGTTGTCCTCGAATTATGTGGCTAGATAGTAGGATATAGAAACAAACACTTTCAGACTTTATTAGGTGAGAGTGAGATTTACGGAATTAAAGACAAACTTGGCCCAATAGTAACACTCATGCTAGAGAATTGAACTCAAACTGTCAAACATCTCAAATTATAGAAAGAAATTGGAATACTTAGGTGGAAAAATTAAATTGTTGAATTAAAAATAACATAGTAACGCACTCAATGAATGCAGGAACAGACAGAAACCAAGATGGCAGAGCGATATATGTTTTTTTTTAAAGGTAAAGGAAGGTGTAGGTTATACAGTGTGTTAATTGCAGAGCTGCTCTATTTAAAAAAAGTTCTGAAAGATGTCAAACCTCAGCCAGGTAAAAAAAAGTAACGCAAAAGTAACGTTACGCAACTAGTTATTTTTTTGGGGGGGGAGTAACTCAATACTGCAATGCATCACTTTCAAAAATAACTTTCCACAACACTGACTGTAATTATATGATTAGCAAAGAAGTCCCGTCTTGCGCAAATACCCTTTGAATTGACAACATTTTCAAACTGGAATCATGGCAGAATATCCTGTCCACTTCACTGGGCACTTACGCTCAAATGGAACAAGTTAGCATGGTTGCCTTACAGCAGTAAGGTCACTGGTTTGTTTCCCGGCTATACCAGTAGGTCTTTCTGTGTTAAGTTTGCATGTTCTCTCCCTGTCGGCATGGGTTTCCTCCAGATGCTCCGGTTTCCCCCAGACCGAAGACATGGTGTATAAGTGAATTGGATAAACTAAACACAAGTACACATTACTTTGATTTGGAGAATGTATGGGTGTTTCCCAGTGCTGAGAGTACAAATTGTGGATGGAAGGGCATCTGCTGTGTAAATTAATGGTTCATTCCACTGTGGCAACCCCTGGTGAATGGGCCACCAGGAAAATTAGTGGTTATTTACTTGTAATCAGTGTTGAGGGTAACGCCTTACAAGTTACATGAGGTACGTAATAATATTACTTTTATAAGTAATGAGCAAAGTAACACATTACTTTAAAAAAATTCTGTAAAAATACTTGTTACTTTTTAAATATATTGCGAATTACTTTTTAGTGGAATTAATTAATTATTTAAAAGAAAATTGTTGAATTTAAAATAACATAGTAACGCACTTGATGAGAGAATGCAGGAACAAACAGAAACCAAGATGGCAGAGCCATTTTTTAAATGTAAATGAAGGTGTAGGTTATACAGTATATTGTTAATTGCAGAGCTCCTCTATTAAAAAAGAAAAAAATTCTGAAAGAGGTCAAGCCTCAGCCAGGTAAGAAAAAGTAATCCAAAAGTAACTCAAAAGTAATATAACGCATTACTTTCCAGAAACTAAGTAATGCAACTAGTTCTTTTTTGGGGAGGAACTCAATATTGTAATGCATCACTTTCAAAATTAACTTTCCCCAAGACTGAACGTAATTATATGATTAGGAAAGAAGTCACGTCTTGCGCACCTACCCTTTAAATTGACCACTGTTCTCCCCTTGTCAACATGGGTTTCCTCCAGATGCTCCGGTTTCCCCCAATCCAAAGACATGGGGTATAAGTAAATTGAATAAACTAAATTGTCCGTAATGTTTGATTTGGAGAATATATAGGTGTTTCCCAGCACTGAGAGGACAAATTGTGGATGGAAGGGCATCTGCTGTGTAAATTGATGGTTCATTCCACTGTGGCGACCCCTGGTGAATGAGCTTAAGGAATATTTACCAGTACAAAAAGGACATATATGACCGATTTTGTGACCCATATATATATTCTACACTGTAAAAAATGTGTGAATTGACAGTTGTCAATATTTTGTAATTCATGTTTTTTTTCTCCACTTATTTATGCTTTTGAATTGCATCATGGGACCTTAATATTTCCTCTGAAAGCTTTTGATGTTGAAAAGTTAAATAAATTGACTTTAATTGACACTTTTAATAGTTTGAACTGATATATTGTCTGGGTTGGTGTTGTAAATTATGGTACAAAAACCTGGTAATAAGCTGCCAGTACATTTTTTTGTTATTTTACAAACTACATATTATTTCTTAAACAATATCTTGTCTCAAATTACAAAAATTTCAATAATAGGTCATTCTGTTAAAACTGCAGAGTTGAATTTTCAACATTAAAAGTGGACATAGCAGAGATCAACATCCCGGAATGCAATGGGCTATATGCACACAGACTTTTATTTTTCATTGAACTGTTTTTCCATTACAAAATTGTCACATTTAAGATCTGTTTTTTTTTTTTTTTTTTTTTAAATCAGTGGTCTTCATTGCCTGATAGATATACGATATGAAGTGGGTCTTAGACCGGACAAGAAGCACTGCATTAAATTATATTTCCCCCGCCATGTCTTTAAAATATGACCGTTTATTTTATCCCAATATTTTCAATGGAATTTCTGTGCTAGCCTGTTGCTACTGATGGTGCTAGTGGTCTGTCATCTTGTTTTATGCTTAAACAACTAAATGAATGCTTTAGTCTATTCAACTGAATGTATTGTAATTGCATTACAACATCGATGCTGTAAAAACAACCTTATGAAATTGAAAATAGTCACATTAAGCTTTCACCGGAAGTTTATCATTGGCTTTAAAACTCTAGCTGTGCATAGAGCCCATTCAAAATCGTAAATAAACACAAAAAAAACACCTTTGATTCACAAAATACGGAATCTGTTAATTAACAGATATTTTTTACAGTGTATTTCACAATAAAAAAGTTGTTTTAATGTCCTCATCTGTTGACATGTTTCAAGTGCTTTCGCAAATATGTACACATTGCTTTGATCAGATACTGTTGTCTCACCACTGCCAATTCTAATATTTAGCATATAGCAGATTTGCATATTGTTTACATATTCATTTAAACATCTCATTCTAAGCAGCATGAACAATATCAGGATTATAGATTTAAATATATCAACAGCCAGCGATGTCGCTAATTACTAATTATAATAAGTGTTTCTCATTTTATTTAAAATATTAAAACCAAATAATATTTATGAGGTTCAGTTCCATTTCAAGTCTTTACCGTTATCATTTTAAATCACTCAATTCCTCATCAAACTTATTCATTTTCATGTAAATTCTTTAACTTTAACTTCTAAATTCTTTTATTCCCAATCCCTATAGTCTCCGTTGCTTCCTCTAACCATTTTTATTTATTTATTTATTTTTGTGAGAGAGAGGAAGCTTCCTATTCCTGATCCGCTGAAGCTGCGCGCTCCGCAAATGACTTTTAATTGTATTAGGGGCAGCTGTGACATGGGGCCGTGGCGTGGGGGGATTTTTTGGAGGAGGGAGCGCTAAGCCTGCCCCCGGCTCATATCTGAGGGGTGTGCGGGGCCCTGATAGCACAGCGGAGCGGCGAGGGAGAGGGGGATTGGGAGCGTCTTAAGCGGCTAATCTGTTTGTGTGTTTGCTGAGGTTGGATTGAGCTGTAATGAGGGCTTCTGTATCTGAATATGCCAGGCATGCCGGATAAAGAACAGAAAGAGGAGAGGAGTGCTGGGGTATGTGGCTGGGATGTGCCAGGTGTCTGGGCAGTGCCAGAGCAGTGCAGAGCGGGATAAGCAGGTGTTTCACACTGTTAATGTTTGTCTTGCAGCGGCAGACCAGATTTTTTTGCTCGTCCTGCTCCCGCTCGAGTGTGGCTCTTTGTGATATGTGTATCTGCTCGTCCGTTTCTCTTATGAGAAGCACTGATGCCCTTTTTTTGTTTTTGCCGATTGCCGTGGAGTGACATTTTGGGCTGAATTTATGAATAAATCAAACTCGTATTGAGAGGAAAATAAATGTATATGTATTGAACATAATTTATTTTCTCAAGCAGTTTGTGATGCATTTTGGAAACCGGCGATGAGCGCCTGGTCTAATGCGCCACCTGGCTAGAGAAACCCATTCTCAAAGACTTATTATTTGGATAGCACACACATTCTGAATGCCTAAAAAATAAATAAATAAATAAATATATAAATATATATATTTATTTATTTATTTATTTATTTATTTATTTTATTTTTTTTTATTTTTTTTTTTTTTTTTTTGTGGATTCACAATTAAGTGGATTTCTAGGCAGTCTTCCTATGATTACTTTAAAATACACAAAGATGTTAACTTAAAAATAACTGTGAAAATGTAAGTGCTCCGGTTTCCCCCACAGTTCAAAGACATTCGCTATAAGTGAATTGGATAATCAAAATTGGCCATAGAGTACGAGTGCATGTGTGACTGCAAAAGTGTTTGGGTGTTTCCCAGTACTGGGTTGTGGCTGGAAGGGCATCTGCTGTGTAAAATATATGCTGGAGTAGTTGGTGGTTCATTCCGCTGTGGCGACCTCTGTTAAATAAGGGACTAAGCTGAAGGAAAATTAATGAATGAATTATTATTGTCATGAACACTAATTTCCCAATAGTTTTTTTCTTCAACATATGCAACTGTCTTGATAAATGATTGATGTTCTTTAGTTTATAAATAGAATTGTTCTGCAAAATGTTACTGTGCTTTTCTGAATTGATTTATATAGAAATGTTGAATTTATGTACAGTAATACTTTAATAAAATTATCTAAAAAGTAAAAGTAATCCCTTTGCTGAATATTAGTTTAATTACAGTATAGTTACTTTATGACTAACTACACCCAAAACTGAAAGGACCTGCAATGTGGAAACTTTTAAGAAACAATTTGTATTTTATTTAAAATTTTAATTTAAATACAACAAGACTCTTAAATTTATAGTATGAGTTTCTTAAAATCTAATCTAATTCATTCATTCATTCATTCATTCATTCATTCATCCTTCGGCTTAGTCCCTTTTTTCATCAGGGGTCACCACAGCAGAATGAACCACCAACTTATCCAGCATCTTTTACACAGCAGATGCCCTTCCAGCTGCAACCCAGTACTGGGAAACATCCATACACTCTCATTCACACACATACACGCCATACGGCCAATTTAGTTTATTCACCTATAGCGCATGTCTTTGGACTGTGGGGGAAACTGAAGGGCCCAGAGGAAACCCATGCCAACATGGGGAGAACATGCAAACTCTACACAGAAATGCCAACTTACCCAGCCAGGACTCGAACCAGCGACCTTCTTGCTGTGAGATGACAGTGCTAACCACTGAGCCACCGTGTCACCTACTTTTATAATACTTTAACAAAATTACCGACTAATTAAAAGTAATCCCTTAATTCTTTTTTCCGCTGAAAAGTAGTTTAATTACAGCAACTAGTTACTTTATAACTAATTACACCCAGTACTGAAAGGAAGAAAAGAATTCATTCATATTTGATTTGAAATGTTAATTTAAATACAACAAGATTCTCAAATTTGTGAGTTTCTTAGAAATAAATCTAGTTCACTTTTTTCAAATATACGTTTAGAATTGACATTTATACTGAAATATACATTTATAAATATTTTTAAATTACAAGTAAGTGGATTTCTAGGCAGTCTTGCTATGATTGCATCAAAATACATAAAGGTGTTAACAAACAAATTAATTAACGTGAATGTGTCTGAATAACGGGGCTGCACGGTGGCTCAGTGATTAGCACTGTCTCCTCACAGCAAGAAGGTTGCTGGTTCGAGTCCCGGCTGGGTCAGTTTGCATTTCTGTGGAGTTTGCATGTTCTCCCCGTGTTGGCGTGGGTTTCCTCTGAGTGCTCCGGTTTCCCCCACAGTCCAAAGACATGCACTATAGGTGAATAAACTTAATTGGCCATAGTGTATGTGTGTGAATGAGAGTGAATGGATGTTTCCTAGTAATGGGTTGCAGCTGGAAGGGCATCCATTGCGTAAAACATATGCTGGTGTAGTTGGCGGTTCATTCTCTAAATAAAGGACTAAGCCGAAGGAAAATGAATGAATGAATGTCTGAATAGCTATATTACTCTGCTTCTCTGAATTTATACCTTATATTGTCATGAACAATAATTTATCAATTAATCTCTTTTTCTTTAACATATACAATTGTGTTAATAAATTATAGAAGATCTTCAGTTGAAACTGAATTGTTCTGCAAAACATTAATCTACTTATCTGAATTGATTCATATAGAAATGTTTTATTTATTTACAGTGTTTCAGTACACTGAAAAAATATTCAATGGATTTACTTACTTTTACTAAAGTAACTGGTTGCAAACAATTTGTATGGGCTGAATTTAAACAAACAAATGACGTTGAACATTGCTAAATGTAATTTGTTTGTTTAAATTCAGCCCATATAAATTGCAACCTTTGTAAATCCAATGAATATTTTTCTTTTTTCACTGTAATACTTTAATTAAATTAACTACAAATGTAAAGTAATCCCTTACTTTAGATTTCCTGCTGAAAAGTAATTCAAGTTATTTTGTAACTAATTACACCCAGCTCTGAATAAGACCGTATTATTGTTTGACTCAGAAAAAATATGCTTTTATACACACATATTTGCTTTATTGGCCTGGAAATTCCCTTAAGAAGTCCCTCTAACAATATGATTTAACCAACCTGCAGCATAGTGAAACAAACCAAGAGAAAACCTATTAAACAAAAGGGATTTGAGACTTGACCTTGAGCATCAGAGACTTCAGAGCGCGACTAGAGCTCGTCGCACCTACAGTTCACTTCGAGTGACGTGAATATAAAAAAATAAACCCGCAGTTAACCTGGCCGTCCCGATCTCTCCTGTTGTGTTTATCAGCTCACAGACACATAGACTGAGTGCATTAGACAGAGCTCACAGGTCTGTCTGCTCCGATAACTATAGCGTCAGCCCGAAAACACAGAGACAGCCGTAAGAAGGGAAGCAAGAGGAAATGAATTGGAGATAAAGAAATATTCATTTCCCTTTTTACTAGTCCTGCGTTTTGTTTTTTTGTCTATGTGTGTGTTCTGCGGGATAAGAGCAGCTGGTGGTAGCAGCTAGTTACCTTTATTAATTGTTCCCTTTGATTTCTCCCTTCCTGTGTGTGTGTGTGTGTGTGTGTGTATAAGTATGCATGTATGTCTGTGTGTGTGAAGCCTGAGAGTGAAGATAATGGAATGTACCGGCTGTCTGGCAGTGGTGAAGGGAATTCTGGGAGGCTGAAGAGAGAGTGTGTGTGTGTGTGTGTAGACAGAGGCAGCTGCTCCGTGCTGATAGTGCTATCTGATTGTGAGCGTGCCGTCTCCCTCAAAGGGCCGCTCAGGAGAGAATAGAATGGAAGATCAAGGATGACAGCGAAAAAATGGCATTTTATCGGAAAATAGTTCAAAGTTTATAAATAAAATAAAGCTTTTTTTGCAGCAGCAGGACTGGGGAGGACAGATAAAGCAGCAGTTCCGGCCTCTGTCCCAACTCGCCTTTCTCTCCGCCTTTCTCTTCATTTACAGAGATGTTAGTGTGGTTTATAATAAACCTGCGAGCGCAGATTAGAGCAGGGACTGAAGAAACGCATCATCCTGCTTCTGCTCTTCTAAATCGGCCTCCCTGCCGGTGCTTTAGCGCTCTGGCATCTCGACAAGGCTCACGCATGAAAAAGATGCTTTATAGCATGTGTGTATATCTGTGTGGGTGCTGATCTTGAGCATCTAGATAAGCGATAAACCATATATTAAGATTATTGATCATCATAGGCTATTTAGCCTAAAATCAAAATCTCGATTAATTGAACATTTTAACTCGATTACGATTAATAAACGATTATTTAATTTAATTTTTTTTATTTTTTTGCCCTCATAATTCACTGACATTTTTTGTACAGTAAATATGCGCACATAAGGCGACTCAGTGGCAGTAGGTAGTGCTGTCGCCTCACAGCAAGAAGGTCGCTGGTTCGAGCATCGGCTGGGTCAGTTGGCGTTTCTTTGTGGAGTTTGCATGTTCTTCGTGCATTCACAAGGGTTTCTTCCGGGTGCTTCGTTTTCCCCCACAGTTCAAAGACATGCGTTACAGGTGAATTGGGTAGGCTAAATTGTCCATAGTGTATGAGTGTGAATGAGTGTGTTTGGATGTTTCCCAGAGATGGGTTGCAGCTGGAAGGGCATCCGCTGCGTAAAAACATGTACTGGATAAGTTGGTGGTTCATTCCGCTGTGGTGACCCCAGATTGATAAAGGGACTAAGCGAACAAGAAAATGAATGAATGAATATCTGCATATATTACATGTGAGATATATCTAAATGAAGGGTGCATTACTTGATTTTAAAATAACTGAAGGAAACTATGATTATTTATTGAACATCAACTTTGAACAACTGAAATTAAATCACGCATTGCCTAAAATAACTTTTCTTATAAAAAAGTTAAATAAATATCTTGCTCTTTTAGAAAAAAACTTTTTCTACTTTTAAAAATAAGCTGTATCTCTTCTAAATAAAACGACTTTTTTAACATTTTTAACATTGCATTTCTTGCATCTTCTGTAAACAAATATTTTAATGTAAATGCAAATTTTCATCAATGAAAATATATCTCTATATAATCTGATGCAGCTTCCAATCATTGGAACTGTAGTGCAAAGTAAGGCTCAGAAATAGATCTATCGTCCTACTTGACCAGAGATCAGATGTGGCTGCAAACCCTTGACTCCACACATGGTAGGGAAAGTAATTGAAAAAATTAACCTGGAAAAATTAGATGGATTATAGGTTCCAAATGTTGATTTCGATTACTTTTCAATTAATTGCCCAGCCCTATCATTTATTATAGATTATTGTGATCGCTTATCAAATTATCCCTATGAAACCCTTTGTAACATGATTTGATAAGCCAATTTCTAATATCAAATATGTTCACTCTTCGAGTTGTGGTGCATATATTGCTGCTGTGGCATATTTGCTTCTAATTTCTAGAAGTTCCTTCAAAATATCAATATTGCAATAGCGAACAAACTGTTGAACGTTAACTTTCCCAATACACTGTTTTGAAAGTAGACAACAATTTTAATCTAGAGACTTTAAATAATTTTCCTTCAAATGTGAATTTTTATCAAAAGAAAATCTTAAACTGTTTTAGATTTTTTTATTTTTTTATTTCATGTATGTCTATTGATGCTAATGTCTTATTGTTATTTGTCACTTTTTATTTTTTGTTATACAAAGTTTAACTTAACATATTTAATCAGTTTGGCTTATGTAAGTAGAGATGACTACAGACTATTTCAATGTGGTGATGTCATTGGCCCATGAACATTTCCTGCTTGTTGGTAAACTATTTCATAACTGTAACAAAAGTCAATTCAACCATAACTTAACGTTTAAACCACTGTCATAACAATATTTACCAATATGTGTACTTTTTGGGATTCTCTGAAGCTATGATAATTAAAAATGTAAAACAGGAAGTACATTAGAACCATTGTTATTGTTTACATCCCTCAAAATGGTCTATAACCGGCGTCTAGCTCTCTGCAACTCTCACATGGTCGCCCACTGAAGTTAAGCAGAGCTGTGCCGATCAGTACCTAGATGGGAGACCACATGGGAAATCTAGGTTGCTGCCGGAAGTGGTGTTAGTGCGCTCAACCTGTGGTCTGTGTGGGTCCTAACATCCCAGTGTATGGATGGGGACTCTACAGGTATACTGCTCAGTGAGCACCGTTTTTTGTTAAATCGAGGTCCTGACTCTCTTTGGTCAAATTTTGGGCCAAATTTGCCCACTAACTTCTATCCATCATGGCCTCCTAACCTTCCCCTTATCATAATTTGCTTTATTCACTCTGTCTCCTATCCACCAATCAGCTGGTGTGTGGTGTGCGGTCTGGTGCAATATGGCTGTGCCATGTCATCCAGGTGGATGCTGCACACTGGTGGCGGATGAGGAAATTCCCCCAAAAATGTGTAAAGTGATTTGAGTGTCCAGAAAAGCCCTATATAAATTTAAGGAATTATTATTATTTTTATAAACCTTCCCTTGATTCAACCAAAAAAGATGATGGATGTTTACATCATTACAGTTGTATCTAAATTACGTTTCTATTTACTTTGCCTGAAAAGTAACTTGAATACTCAATAAGCAGTTTAATTATTTTTTTTGAAAAATAAAACATTAAAATCTGAATGTAATAGACTCATTAAATAAGACAGAAGACAGATTTACTAGCTGTTCGATTGTAGTTGTTTTACAGGGATTGTTTAAACAAAAATGATAATTCTGCCATCATTTATTCTGTCACTTGAGTTTCTTTCTTCTGTTGAACACAAAAGAAGATATTTTGAAAAATGGAGGTGGATGGCACACAATGACTTTCATAGTCAACTTTTGTGTTCAACAGAAGAAAGAAACTCAGAAAGGTTTAAAAACACACAATGGAGAAGAAATGATGAAGTAACTTTCATTTGTCAACCGCATTGAGTGAGTTTGGGATCTAAATTTTAAACAGTGGGGGTTCTCCATGGTGTCTGATATTATTGACCATCTTTAGGATCATATTAACTTTTTTATGGTGTGCATTAATCATGGCATTGCTTTGACAATCTTATGCGATATAACAAAGTTTATTTCAATCAAGAGCTCTGTCAATATTTGAATCAAAAATGTTATTGATATTGAGTGCATTTCCACTGTCTAACGCAATGATAATGTAATTAAACTAGTCAACAAAATATATGATTGAATCAAATTAAATCTCAAGCTATACCCGTATTACACAATAGGACAAGTGCTAGGTAAGTTACTTCAAAGAAGTGATTAATTACTTATTTCTGTTTACATCATTACAATTGTATCTAAATTACATTTCTAATTACTTTATTACTCAATATGCAATTTCATTACTTGACTAAATGCTAAACATCCACATAAATATCAGTGCATAGACTATATACTTTAAACTCTTCATTCTTTAGATTTGGGGCTTTTTTATTTACTGAACACTTTTGGAGAACTATACCTTTAAGCCATAGCGAACAATGTGTTATTTGCATGATATAGATGTTTTGCTGTACATCATACATGACATAGTGTGATTCCTTTTCAGGTGAGTCATCAGTTGGCCAGTGTGATGGATCTTTTCAGCACCGGTCTTTCTGTGGCTGGTGTTTCTCCTCCTGTTGACCGTGTCATTGATGGTGTCGATTTAAGTCCTGTCCTCTTCAACAGCTCACTGATAGACAGGTACACTGTAAAAAAAATTCTAGCCTCCACACTATCGGTTTGTGTTGGGAACATAAAAAGATTAAGTTAACTTTTTTTACAAATTTAAGTGGATTGAACACAAAGCAATAAAGTAGGTGCAAAAAAACCCTCAAGAATTGTGTTGTTTCAGCTCATTTTAAATAAGTAGTTTGAAGAAACAGCAAACGTCATTTTTTGAGTGTACACTGTGTAATGCTGGGTTCCGCACAATTCCTTTATGTTGTCCCAACACAAATGGATTAAGATAACTTATTGGGGTGGTCCACTACGATATCATATTTTAAACTTTAGTTGATGTGTAATGTAGCTGTGTGAACATAAACAACATCTCTGAATGTAATACGCTCAAAGTTCTTTTACAGAGCTTTTACAGAGTTACCTTAGCAAAGCCTACAGCGAACAAAATTTGGAGACTACAAAAAATACATCCATGCTAGTGTGATCACAAGGGCTTCCGGTTACGTGCATTCACCACGCGCACACACCCTGTGCAGCAATGGGGCATGGCCAGAGGCATTGTAATGTTATAGCAGTGAAAGCTAAATGCTGCTATTTCCACAGAGCTTCTTCTGTTTCTGGATTTGGGCTTCCAAAGGACACAACACAGAGAGAAGTGCTTACAATTCAATTTTAATTATGTTCCAGAGAATTATAATAAAGATATAGCTTTAGCATTTGACAATGGACAGCTTACAGAATCTCTCCCAGTTCAGTGCTGGATTCGGCTAAAAACTCCTCCAACCGACAAGCTGTGAATTGTGAGCCACAACTTGTAAGTGTTTTTATTCAACCCAGGCTCATTCTAAAAACGTAGTCCCATGGACGTTTCTGGAGACCGCGAAATACATCCCGGGAGGTACGTATTTTTGCAGTTTTTGTTTTTGCGAATCCGCGAGAGGCCGATGCGTGCGCTTTTTCGTATCTCAAACGTTTCTTGGGAGTGCCGTTCGCGCCCGCGCTGTTCTCACGTAAACCCACCAGAGGCTGCTGTCGACCTACCGTCTGTCTGTCTGTCTGTCTGTCTGTCTGTCTGACTGAATGACTGAATGATTGACTGGGCGACCGGCCAATCGACTGACCCACCCTCCTCCTTCCCTAAACCCAACCAATTTTACAGATTGACCCGCCCCACCCACACACTTCCCTAAACCCAAACAACGGTTTACGAAAGCCGTCCAGAAAAGAAAAGCCCTCGTCTGTTTTTTACCATGTTTTCGGATTTTACCACATTCTCACCCTGTTGTTCACTCATTCATTTTATTTTTTGGATTCTGTTTTTGTCCTACCTCATTTCTGGAACTGCCCTTCCCCAGACTCAAACCCGGTCGTCGTGGTCGTGGTCAGCTCCTCTCTGCGTCTCAAGTCCGCTGACGTACACGACGAGCTAACGGGACAAACTGGTTGAGGCGGGAAAGGCCTCCACACGGAGGTAAGCAGTCAGCCGGTAAGCGTCAAAACGAACTGCGTCATACCGCCCCGTAGCGTGCGCTTAAAAAATGAAACACAGCCATACGTACCTCCAGCTACATAATTTGCGTTCTCCAGAAACGTACATGGGACTACGTTTTTAGAATGAGCCTGGGTTGTTTTTATTTGTTAAAACTGATCTATTACATGCACAGTGTCTAACGTTAATGGTATGTTGTAGCAAGGATCTAAACAAGGATGTAAACAATAGGAAATGCTGTTTGGCATCGCTAACAAATTAGCTACAAATTCATATTTATCAGTCAAACCCCTGTAAACACCCACAATCTTCACCAGCGTGTGCAGTGTCTATGCGTCCGCTTTCCCTGCGTATTACATCTCAAATAACAAACTCGCAAAAGATATGAGAACGTTTCATATTACTTGCACATGCTTATAACCCAAATATATGTGAAAGACGCCTGTCAGATTTTATTTTAGAGAGCAGGCGGTGTGCCTGGTGTGCTTTTCATTTTGTGCTTGTAGAGGCGTGATGTGGTGACGTGGAGCCAATCCGCAAATCACAGCACATTATGTTAGCTGACCAATCAGAGCCTCTTGAGGGCGGGCCGTTCAGAGGAACTAGGAAATATGACACATGTCATTTTCATGTTAGCTGAGTAGCTGTATACAACCAAAGTAAGATGTATGAAAAAAATAATCTGATTTTCTACAAGTGAAGCATGAGCACACATTGCTTTGCGTCTTATAAACACAACCAAGAATTAAAAATACACTGTGGACCACGCCTTTAATCGTTTTTACAATTTAAGTGGATTGAAAATAAAACAATTAAGTTGACTAAAAAAAACCTTAAAAATTGTGATGTTTCAGCTCATTTTAAGTGTTCATTCACAACAGACTATTCTGTTTCCTCTTTTGATCCGATCCATTTACAAACTAAAGCTTTTAAATCAGAAAAATTGATTCCCTTTCATGAAAACAGTTAAATTACTTTACAAATGTTATTTGGGTATTACTGTCTTTTTCCAGTGCCAAAGGAGAATTAAAAAAAAAGAGTTGAACCAATTATTTAAAGGTCTACAAACCCTCTTGTCTCAGCAGGGTGTTTTCACACCTCAACACTGACGACCCATGTCTCCAAATTCTCGCTCTTTGACTTGTTTTAGCAACACAACGTGGCATCTCTCTGTCGTCTGAACACTGTAACAGGTAAAACTGTTTTTGTGGCTATCATGCATATTAATTAAGTTGCGCCGCACACACAACAGAGCGCGCTGATTGGTTTGAACCAAGTCTTTCTCATGAATTAATGCGGCACACTCAAAGACGTCACGATGTACTCGCAGGTACAGACAGCCACTCTCCACGCTGGATTACACGCAAGTATCCAATCGCCGTGACTCAGCTTCAAAAATTCGTTTCAAACCGGAAGAACAAATTTACTCAAAATAACGCAAAAACAACCAATTTTCACTTTTTAGTGGAATACAGTATATGTGTCCTAATAGTGTTTATAGCAGCACAGGACAAACATATGACTGTCAACAGCTCAAAAAATGTGTTTTGGTGTTTCGTGACCCTTTAAATTTGCTTACAATTTACTCACCCTCAAGTGGTTCCAAACCATATGTAAGACAATGTTTTTAAGATTGTTCGAAACTGGAAACCATTGACATCAATTGTAGGAAAACCTTATACAATGGACGTCTACAGCTATGTTTCCATTCAAAGATGTGAATTGGACTTGTATACAAAACTGGAATATCACATAAAACCTAAAAAAAAAAGCACCAAACAAATCCAGACTTAGCATAAAAATAACTAATGGTTTCTGGTTTCCCGCTTTTCTTCCTTTCATCATTAAAAGAATGAAGAACAAGTGTGTAACAAGCTGAGGGTGAGTAAATGATGACAGGATTTTCATTTTTGAGTGAACTATCCCTTTAAATTATATATTATTTATAGTATACTGTTTATACCCCTATTTATACACGCATACACCTATTTATTTTAACACACATGGTTAACATTTAATTTGCACATGATTTAGCTATACATATTGTAAATTGTAATATACTGAACATACATTTGTCAAAATTGTATATTTTTGTTTTATTTATTTTTTATTTCTTTACTATCCATGCCTTTGTCCTGTCACTGTCATTCTGTTGCACTGTGGAAACTTCTGTCACAAAAACAAATTTCCTCTTATGTGTGAACATACCTGGCAACAAAGCTCTTTCTGATTCCGATACTAAATGATTGGACAAGTGCAGATGATGATGCATTAGGTTCTGTTGTATTGTTTATTGTTAACTGTAGGTGCCAACAGTGACCAGAGGCACTGTACAAAAATAAAAATGCAGGAAAAAAGAGAAAAGAAAGTTAAGGTGTCCTTCTGAAGCCTCTACCTGGGGGTTTGAAAAGAGACCATCTGGTTGACAACACATATTGCCAAAATGAGATGGGACAGGAGGGGCAGACTTGGCAGCCAGAAGGATTTTACCACAACGTTTGCGTTTCATTATCAACAGACCCATCTTCTATTATCGTGGCAACCAGATGATGGCAGTACGGATCGGTCAATACAAGGCACACTATTGGACATGGAGCAACTCAATGGAGGAATTCAAGAAGGTCAGATATCACCTTTTTTTTTTTTTTTTTACAGTCGGCAAACCTCCAGCACTTTTCACAATAAGAAATAGCTTCAAAAATTAAAATAGCTTCCAAACAGGTTTACAGATAGTCATACTGATGTTTCTGAGATGGTTTAGTTCTTTATTCCAGAGCGATTTAATCACTTTATAATGATGATACAGGCATTTATTCAGATTTAGATCTATATAGTTTTGTCTAGCACAAAATTCAGTGCCACAGTGAATTCCAGTAGAGGATTGGATTGTTCTGTGAAGAGATTTTTCTTTTTTATATATCGATTTAATGAGTTTTTGCATTTACTATTTAAAACAGTACATTACCCCTCCCCAACCACAACCATGTCATTAAAAGAGAAGAGAAAAAACTATATATAGCTATACATATATACAGACATACATATACAGTTGAAGTCAGAATTATTAGCCCCCCTTTGAATTTTTTTTCTTTTTTAAATATTTCCCAAATTATGTTGAACAGAGCAAAGAAATTTTCACACTATGTCTGGTAATATTTTTTTGTCTTATTGTTTTATTTCGGCTAGAATAAAAGCGGTTTTTAATTTTTTAAAAACCATTTTAGGGACAAAATTATTAGCCCCTTTAAGCTTTTTTTGTTTTCAATAGTCTACAGAACAAACCACTGTTATACAATAACTTGCCTAATTACCCTAACCTACCTAGTTAACCTAATTACCCTCGTTAAGCCTTTAAATGTCACTTTAAGCTGTATAGAAGTGTCTTGAAAAATATCTAGTAAAATATTATTTACTGTCATCATGACAAAGATAAAATAAATCAGTTATTAGAAACAAGTTATTAAAACTATTATGTTTAGAAATGTTGAAAAAAATCTTTCTGTTAAACAGAAATTGGGGAAAAAATAAACAGGGGGCCAATATTTCAGGGGGGCTAATAATTCTGACTTCAACTGTGTGTGTATATACTGTATATGTATATATATATATATATATATATATATATATATATATATATATATATATATATATATATATATATATATTGTCGCCCATTTAGATTTTTGTCAAAAAATGCTATATTTCACAAACGTATTCACGTATCATTACAAAACATGGTATGTAGCTTCAACACCATGCCCTGGAGGTACTTAAAAAAAATTCTGGAGCAGCGCCACCTTGTGGCCAAAAGTTATAAGCAATTTTTGAAAAATGCTAATAACCTTTTCTAAACATTCCTTTTTGACATGACATGTGTCTTGTTATATTCCCTGAATCATGCCGAGACCATTGATACCAAATATGCCAAAATGAACTCAACTTCCTGTCTGCCATTTTGTTTTTGGTTGAAAACCTATTTTTTCGAACTCCTCCTAGACCGTTTTTCCAGTTTTCACCAAATTTGACTCTGATGTTTTTCAGACCATGGAAAGTTATGGAATTCATGTTGATACGCGACACGGTTTTCGTTTACGCCACCGACAAATGTGCTGGCATGATGTCAAAGATCGTCAGAGGCTGTAGTTCTGCAATGTTTGAACATATTGACGCTGAACTATAGGTGTGTCATTGGCGCCTCACAATAACCACCACACATAAATTTGGCAACAGCGCCACCTAGTGGTCATGCGTTATAAACCCTTAACTAACCATCAATAATAAATCTTCTAAAATGGCTAAAAAATGTGGATTGCATAGGTTTAATGTGGTAAAATTGATATCGAATTATTCCGTGGGTCATGCCGAGAAAATTGATACTAAACATGCCATATTACGGCAAACTTCCTGTCTGCCATTTTGATTTTGTTCCAAAATGTTTTTTGCGAACTCCTCCTCAATCGTTGATTCAATTTTCACCAAATTTGACTCCGATCATCTTCAGACCATGCTGACCAAAAGTTAGGAAAATCATATCGATTAGTGAAACGGTTGTCGTTTACAGCATCAACAAATGTGTTAGCACAATGTCAATGTGCATCTGAGGCTGCGACTCTGCAACACTTAAACAGATTGACACTGATCTTTAGGTCTGTCATTGGCAACTCACAATGACCCCAACACATAAATTTGGTAACAGTGCCATCTAGTGGTCATGAGTTATAAACCGTTCACTAACCATCAATAATGATTAAAAAATTTGCTAATAACTTTAGTCTGCACATGTTTATTGTCATAAAAAAATTATCTCAACTTATTCCTTGGGTCATGCCGAGAACATTGATATCAAATATGCCATATTTGGCTAACGTCCTGTCCGCCATATTGACTTTGTTTAAAAAACTCTTGCAAACTCCTACTAGACCGTAAACCGAAATATCACCAAATTTAACTCTGATCATCGTCAGACCATGATGACTAAGTGTTGTGAAATTCATGTCAATAGGCAAAACGGTTTTTGTTTACAGCATCGACAAATGTGCTGGTATAATGTGAAACTGCATCTGAGGCTGTCTCTCTGCAATGTTTAAATATATTGACACTCAACTTTAGGTTCTTCATTGTCACCCATAGATATATACACTAGATATTGCATACGGACCCTGAGCATGCATCAATAGCGCCGCCACAGTTATACAGTGCTCCTAGCACAAATGTCATTCAATCGCACTAGTCAAGACCGTGTGCCAACGTGAAGATGCTGGACTTTAGCGCTGTGTACAGGTGTAGTAACGAGCAAACAAAGAAAACAAAGCACAAAGGCAGAACATTTCATAGGTAAGATTTCATTTTTTACGTTTTTATGTTATGAACTTTTGTGCTCACGTTATTGATGAAAATACACTTACTGCATTCACCATAAGGCAAAGTAGTACCAACTCGCACTAAATACTGAGCTTATGCTAGTTTTGTTGAATAAAATAAGCAAACAATGCAAAAGAAATATGATGAGATGCTGCAGTGCCAGAAACTTGTATTATTGTCAGCGAAGTGAACGAGTCGTTCATAACGAAGATTCATTCACAAGTAATTGCTCCCTCCGTCAGAATGAGAAGTGAAAGCAAGAGAGAGGGTGTGTTTCAGGACACGGATTAGATCAAATATAACAGGAGGGAGGATAATACATTTACATGCACACAAACACACACTCTTTGTCAGCAATGCCCGTGCGGTCACTGATCCATCAATATAGAAAAGTGATGTAAAATTATAATTTTCGTAATAAAAAAAATATTTGCGTACTGACCACCGGAGAAAACTCCCGATCATAGATATATGTGTATTTCTCTGGCACTGGATGGTCACAGTCCTCCACTGCAGCTTGGTCCCGCATTCATTTCAAAGGAACGCTACCCTGTACTAAAATGGCGGCTCTATTGACGCATTCCTTCCAATAGACAACAACAGGGCAGGCGACGTCTAATGTAAATATCTATGATTGTCACCTAACACTGACGACAACACATCAAATTTGTAACTCTGCCACCGTTTTTGGCCTCTGGACCGCTTTGCTCATTCTGGCTCTTGACTGCTTTGCTCATTCTGGTTGTAAAGTGCTTGGCCCCTTAATGGCTGCTTGCAGCTATATTTATATTTGTTTTAATAAAAACAAGTTTAGATTTGTTCTTCTTTTGCATTTTGGAGACGTATGCGTCACTATATGGGGCTTAAGAACAGGATGTGTGTTTGGATATAACTCAGTTTTTTGACCACACTCCATTATTATTGTTCATTTATTCATTTGCTGGGAATTAGAACTGAATTTAGAAATAGTTTTGAAATAAATCTTTGCGCTTAACAAATGAAATTAAACATGTAGGTTAATGGATGTCTTCAGTGGAGTGAGTACAACACTGTTTTCTTATTTACGAAAGTAAAGGAGTAAAGTAATGAGTAAAAGTAAAGTAAAGAGAAGGTAAAGAGGCTGAATGGAGGAGGCTAGTTCTTTATCCTCGCGCTGCAGATGGTCTGTTTATTGGTTTCTCACTAGTCAAGCGTTCAGTTTTTCCACTTACAAAGTCCACCATGTAAATAGCAAATACACCATGGCACGACGCAACTGACTCTTAAAGGGAATGGGAGATGAGACTGATTGGTTTAATGCACATTATGCTCAAAACACACCCAATACTCATTAAGAGAATAAGCACAACCCTGTTAGACCATGCGTTGCGGTGCAGAGCGTATTTTTTCGTTCTTAAAATAGCAAAAGTCGATTCGGACACCCCTTAATGCTTTTGCGACATGCGCTTTAGACTTTGTGCCTAGATCATTAAAATAGAGCCCTTAGTATTAACTATGCCTTTAAATAGTAACATGGAGGGCTTTACATTAAAACCCGCCAAATGCGGGTAGATTTCAGCCATGGCGGGTTAGACAGACACTCTCACTAGCCACTTTGGCTGGTTGAAGATCATTTTTAAATGATAGTTTTCTTAAAAGCAGGGTTCGACAATAGAGATGGCCCAATATGTGTGCAAATGTCATCTTAGAATCGAGAAGCAGCATGACCAACAAAAATAAGCAGGTGAATACCGAATGAGAGGTTGATCACTCTCGCGCACAGGTGACGTGATGCGTGCGGCTGTTTTAAAAGGCATGTGTGCTCCCATTTTCTGGCACGAAGCAACCTAGAGGAAACGCAACTGCTGCGATCGGTTCTCCTTTAAAAAGACTGGACAAAAAGTGATGCTCGTGCACACACAGTCCTGCTGCTTCCAAAAGCTCAGGATGTTTTTAAAACATGTTTTTTTGTAAGCAGCAGCGGTTGCCGGTTTTGTTTTAACTGTTCTTTTAACAGAACAGATTATGGACCTAACATTACCCGTGTGCGCGCTATCATCCTTTATTACACGGTATGTTTTTCACCTGCTTTCGTTTGCTTACAGTTATTTTTGTTAATATGGTTTAATTATCATTTTTACAATAACATTGCTTTAATAGGAGATTAACTCCTCATGTTTGTGTAGTTAACTAGTGATCTGAGAGACCTTTAGCCTGGACAGATGGACTACTGTGCATAGTTTTAGATACATGGCAATAATTATTTTTTAAATGTAATTGTCTTTTTAAGAAAGGTTTTGTTGAATAAAAAAAGCATGTATACAGCTATATTTTTCATGTTTTGACATATTATTTAACATTGGTGGCTAAGAAATTGTTTTTTTTTTCGGTGTGGTCAGAGATAAATTTGGTAAATTCTTAGTGTTGAGCCCTGAAAAGTCCTGCATAAAAACAAATTGCAATGCGACACTATGAAACCACAACCCATTTGCTCATGCACATTGAGCATTGTCATACACACAAAAAAGGGACATAACACAAAGTCTAAATTAAGTCATTTTAGCATGACAAAGTCAACATTATGCATATAAAATAAATTTTCCAAACAACAAAATTGTGGCTAGTGAAAATGGCGAGTGGCTAGTAATGTTGGAAATCTACTAGCCACAGTGGCTGGTGATCAAAAAAGTTAATGTCAAGCCCTGGTAACATGTAACAATATACTACAACAGTAATTGATCAAATCTGTAGTACTGATGTCTTTAAATATGTAAGGACAGGAGTAGGGAGTAATTGAGAGAAATTATGCCCCTTACTTTTTTTTTGCTTTCAATAAAATGGGCAAGTATCCCAAATAGAGTATTTAGATGATTCTGACACATCTTGCGGTGGCGATGTTTGTACAACCAGTCACATTTCCTTAAAAAAAAAGAAATGCATAATAATCTACTTGTAGAATGGTATTTGGACCACAGCGGTTCGAACTGTAGTTCTGCCGAGCGACTAAAAAGTTATCAGCATGATGGTAAAAAACTGTACATTTCTAGTCAAACCATTCTTCTGCAATCTTATACCAAAAACGGAAATAAGGGCAGTATTAATAGCTATAAATGTGGGAGAGCGTTGATATTATGTGATTGTATTGAATTGCAATATGGAGCAATTAAGTGTTGAGGTTAAATCAAAAGTAATTCACAAATACTTGAAAATGAAATGATTTAATGACAATAATTCTCTATGGTTACAACTGAATTAATTACAAATAACTGTATAAAATGATAAACCATGAAATGATAAAAACATATGATATAAATTGTACCCAGCTTACTGTAAATTTAAAGTTACCAGAGGGAGAGGGAGAGACAGGGGGAGGGAGAGAGAGAGGGAGAGAGCCAGAGAAAATGACCTCCAGAGAAGGAGAGGAGCAGAACAGGAGAGAAGCAGATCAGGAAAAGACAGGCCAGGAAAAGAGGCAGAGCCAAGTTTACCAGCTATTTTGTACCTTTCTTGACCATGTGACCAAACCCAAATACTGAGACATTCAAACTGACCAATCAACATGTGACCACATCATAAAACCCCCAAAGTCAACATACCAGGCCCTGATCTTATCAGTATCTGCCTTTGGAGTCAGCATGGACCTTTTTTGGTGAAAAAGACATGTTTTGCCTTATAAACAAATGCATAGGATAATTTAGACTCTTACAGTCCTCCCCTGGCACCATTGTGACACATAAAGAGGCAAAAGGTGACATTAATGATGAAAATATGCTTTGTGTTGTGTGCTGCTGTCATCTTCGGACTTCCTGTCCAGGCTTGTTGCGGGAGTAAGGTTAATCAGTCTTTCAGTCCTTCAGCCCTGTGTGAGAGGTTTAGTCGAATGGTGTTGCACTGCTTATATGCAAATTGTTCATACCCCCACAAGAATAGGTGCTGAGGAATGCAGGGAACCCCTGTTTTTCTCTTGAAGTTGATCACAAGGCGTGAACCTTTTCTCCATGGATCCTGTATCTGAAAACAGCAAATGGCACAACAAACAGCAAAAGCAAACACATGGCATTTGTCATTGATCAAAGGATTGATGTGGTCAGTTTGAGTTCTTCTCAAGCAAAATGCCCTTAAATGAATGTAATTAAAAATATGGTCAAGATCAAGACAAAATAACATGAAACAAGCTCTTCACACAATATCTGGAAACATCAAAATTAAATTGCTTTACAACAAAATCAACAATAGCTGGTTAAGAGTATCAGCAAAATATTCAGTGTAACCAAATACAGTGAATTAAATTAATCAATGTTCAAAGACAATATCAATTGCATTCAAATAGATTAAATACAAAGTGAACACAAATAACATTTGTTGTAGAGATATTAAAAATGTTACAAAAGCAACAATATTTCAGCATTTTGGATTTAGAATCCCAATTTACACTTTGATATAACTTGTTGAAACAAATAATAAGTAACTGGTTAAATAATCAAAAGAAACCAAAATAACCAAAACAAGATGAAAAATCCATAATTATGATAAAGTCGGATTAAAAAGACTTAAATAACATTCATTCATTCATTCATTTTCTTGTCGGCTTTGTCCCTTGCGGGGTCGCCACAGCGGAATGAACCGCCAACTTATCCAGCACGATTTTACGCAGCGGATGCCCTTCCAGCCGCAACCCATCTCTGGGAACTTCCACACACACATTCACACTCATACACTATGGACAATTTAGCTTACCCAATTCACCTGTACTGCATGTCTTTGGACTGTGGGGGAAACCGGAGCACCCGGAGGAAACCCACGCGAACCCAGGGAGAACATGCAAACTCCACACAGAAACGCCAACTGACCCAGCCCAGCCGAGGTTCGAACCTGCGACCCCAGCGACGTTCTTGCTGTGAGGCAACAGCACTACCTACTGCGCCACTGCGTTGCCACTTAAATAACATGTCAAATCTATATGAAGCGGTGTCAAACAAATGTGAATTTGACTATGTGTGTGAAGATTTGTAATGTTCTCTGTGTGGCAGTGTTCCTGCTGAGGCTATGTGTTTTTGTAAACATGCTCCTAACAAAGGGTGGAAGTTTTACGACAGTGTGTAAAATTTAGTCCTGTTGTAACAGGGAGCCAGCATGGAATTTGAGTATGAGATGTGTGTGATCTGGCTCAAAATACTTCCAAATCAATGTTTTTTTAAGGAGCATGAGAAAGTGCAATGTTCAAGGCTGAATCCTGTAAGAAAGCATTTTCATTGTTACTGCAATTATTACACTGAAGCCACAAGGCAATTCTATACTCCTGTTTGTAGTTTAAACTGCAGCTATATTGAGGATAGCACAGTTTTCCACTTTTAGGAGATGAGACTCATCCTACATATAAACACAAGTACCTAAAAATTAATTAATCTTAGCATACAGTTAATTCCTTTTTGATACATGACATGCGGTCTAGAATGCATCTGTGGCTTCTAAAACCTCAAACCTGAGTGTTTTTACACCTACAGTAAGAAAATCATGTTTTAAGGAATTACTCAGTCTATGTGTATAGTATCACAAAATACTGTTGTGTTCTATGGCAATGAAAATGTGTATAACACCAATATAACAAATTTGGAAATGCAAACAGGATCAGCAATTATTAACGTTTATTGCTATTAGGCTGTTAAGCCACCAGCAAAGGAAGTTAACAGTTGCAGGCCTTGTATTAACAATGCAGTTAGTTCACTAAGAGTGTTATTAGCAGATGAGTTTTTGTTACGTGAAGACCACTGATTTTTGCTCTTAAGTAATTTCTGTTTTCTCAGAAAATATGGTGGAGGTCTTCCCTGTCCTGATGTCCAACATTGTTCCTCTCTGTGACCAAACTTTCTACAGGTCATGCAAAGCCTGTTTTGTTTGTCTGAGGGTTGATTGCTGTGATCATCTGAGGTTTGAGGGTTTTTAAGACTCTCTAATGCTTCTACACCATGCGTCTTTGCTGCGCTATGGTGTGGCATCACCTTAAGTACTGAAACAGGCAAACTCTTTTGAGCTACAGCTTCTGAACAAATCATTTCAGATTTATTACAAGTAACTTCGTCTGAAAAGTGAACATGCTTTTCGATCCCAGCGCTGTTAAGCATTTTGGGAGACACAAACTTCTGTGCTTTCAGCATAGCTTTTAAATCTGCAATGGTGTCTTTTTGGCTTCTGCATTTTTCAGCCAGGGCTAACTGTTCAGCTAGTAAATTATCAAGCTGTAACTGGAGATCTAGAATCTTCGCCTCTGACTTTTCTGCCTCTGATTTGTGAACAGCAAATTCTTCACATTTAGCCTTTACAAATGAAGGTATTTTCGACATAATGTTACGCAGTCTCGAGTAACACATGTAATTTAGTGCTTCAATTACATCGCCACGTTTTGATTTCTTTCCATTTTTGCCAATTACATCCCACCATGCAAACAATGTAGAGTCTGAGTCTGTTAACTCAAGTCCTTCTTTGTTAAGTTTACACAATGTAGGTTCAACTTTTTTGGTCCATAAAGCAAACAATATATCACTTTCTTTAGAAATTAACCCTTCCATCCTTGAGGAGGTAATCTGAAATTTACCAAATTGAACAATTGAAACAAATTACAGTCTTGTAATTTCTGTTTCATGCAATTTAAGCAAATGGAGGAACAATAAAAGCAGACTTACCCACTCTTGTGGTTAGAAGGCCAGTTTTAATCCATTCACCAGGTCAGCTGTGAAAAATCCAGCTAAGACCGGCTAAAGTAAATTTCAGAAAACTCACTGCAAAGGATCCCGGGTTTCGGCACCATCTGTAGAATGGTATTTGGACCACAGCGGTTCGAACTGTAGTTCTGCCGAGCGACTAAAAAGTTATCAGCATGATGGTAAAAAACTGTACATTTCTAGTCAAACCATTCTTCTGCAATCTTATACCAAAACGGAAATAAGGGCAGTATTAATAGCTATAAATGTGGGAGAGCGTTGATATTATGTGATTGTATTGAATTGCAATATGGAGCAATTAAGTGTTGAGGTTAAATCAAAAGTAATTCACAAATACTTGAAAATGAAATGATTTAATGACAATAATTCTCTATGGTTACAACTGAATTAATTACAAATAACTGTATAAAATGATAAACCATGAAATGATAAAAACATATGATATAAATTGTACCCAGCTTACTGTAAATTTAAAGTTACCAGAGGGAGAGGGAGAGACAGGGGAGGGAGAGAGAGAGGGAGGAGAGCCAGAGAAAATGACCTCCAGAGAAGGAGAGGAGCAGAACAGGAGAGAAGCAGATCAGGAAAAGACAGGCCAGGAAAAGAGGCAGAGCCAAGTTTACCAGCTATTTGTACCTTTCTTGACCATGTGACCAAACCCAAATACTGAGACATTCAAACTGACCAATCAACATGTGACCACATCATAAAACCCCCAAAGTCAACATACCAGGCCCTGATCTTATCAGTATCTGCCTTTGGAGTCAGCATGGACCTTTTTTGGTGAAAAAGACATGTTTTGCCTTATAAACAAATGCATAGGATAATTTAGACTCTTACATACTTATTGTCTCACGTTCCCCTGATTTCTTGGCCCTTGATGCTGTAATTGCGTTCCAAAATGCACATTAGAGCATTAATGTTATCTTCAAGACAATGCCTTATCAAACAGACCTGAAGATCAGGCAGTAATGAATATTAATGGAGCTAATGGAGCGCGACCACTTCTGCAAACACGCTTCATCTATTAGCGCTCTATTCCTCCTGCTGCGAGCTGCATTCTGCTCCAGCCCTCGGGGACACGTCTGTCTGTCTCTCATACTCACTAGCGCACGCTTCATTTCCCATTAAAGTCACACAACACACATACGCGCAACCCCTGTCCGCCGTCCGCCTGGGCCGCGGGCTTCTTCTCCGAACGCAAGGGTTTGTTTTATGCCCCATCGGTTGCTTAAATTGCTCTCTCCTGGATGGCCGCTGAATCAATAGCAGCCCCCTTTATCAGCTCATGTGAACTGGAGTGTAACTTCACAAATAATGGTGGCTGATTGCTTGCGAGCTGACAATCGATTGTTTGAGCTCGCTCTCTCGCGCTGAGGATGGAGAGGGTTGAAGCCGGAGTCCAGTCCTGACGGTTAATGTGTTTTCGGGGAGGTTTCACCTGCCGCTTTAGGGTCACACACAAATTCAGATGCGCTTTCACCTTTGATGTCGATGCAGGTTCTAGCTCAAGAGCAATGGAATTGATTTGAATGATTGTGGGTGACGTCAGACGTTAAGCGCTAACTTTTTTTTAGTTTTTTGTATGCATTTAGGCAGTGATCCATACTGCACTGCTCTGAAAACAAGGCTCTTTCACCCTCTGGTTTGTTTCCTGTTAAACTCGGTTGAAATGATGGCTTAATAGTATCGGTCACTTGGGTGAATTCCTCTTGAAACCTGCGCGGATCAGCGAGGTGTGAAATGAGAAATTTCACAGTGTAAGTGCTTTGCATCCGATGATCCGCCGTGCCTCACTTTTGGAGCAATAATACAAAGTATTTTGTGTGTGTGTGTGTGTGTGTGTGCATAGCCTCACCTATGACTTAAGATAGCTGAGAAGTCTTCTCCTAAATTATACATCTCACCAGTTTCACCGTACTTAATGGTTCAAAATCTGAGCTTTCATTGGCAGGTGGGGGGGACCATTAAAGGTCTTATTTTATAGTCCATACGTTAAAGCAGCTTAGCATATAAAAAAAAAAACAGAAAAATAATAATGCTAACGAAACAAATTCAGCATAAACAGAAGACAGCAGTGTCATTATTCAGCTCAATTTAGTTCAATGGTGTTTGAGTTCAGTTCAGTTACTGTGTCAGTGCTGCAAAAGGAGGTCAATAATGAAACTAGCTCAATTCGGCTATAAGCAGCTCTGCAGAAAACAACAGAGTCGTTATTCGGTTCAATAACAGTGTTGGTGTTGCAGAATTGGCGTCATTATCTCGCTCAATTCAGTTCACATTTTGTTCTCCTCTGATAGTGTCAGTGCAGTTAAATCAATGAGATTACTGAATATTAATTGTCTTTTAACCCCCAACTGAGCAAGCCAAAGGCAACTCCGGAAAAGGACCAAACTCCATCTGATGACAATAGTGGAGGAAAATAAAAGCAACTGCGGAGAAAGCGAGCTCACTTTGGGTGCCAGATCTCATCTAACTAACTTAGTGATGTTCCGATACCCTTATTCCCTTCCCGTTTCTGAGCTCAGGGTATTGGTCGATACTGAAAGATTACAAATTTCTTTAAATACATGTATTTCATTGTAAAATATATTCTGAGGGAGCCTATATGTAAAATACAGTCTCATGTCTCCAAAGTAATGCAAATTGTCAGTTTCAAAGCACGGCTGTGTCTATTATCTAACAAATGGCTAAGTAACACTTTCGGGCTGGTCAACTGGCCGGACGGGTTCTGTCTCCAGAACCCCATTTGCACACGTTGTTTTCATGCTAAAATGGATCGTGAATGGGTACTTATATGCTGATGAGATCTGGGCTGGAAAGGCGTTTCACCCTGCAGACAATAACACTTCATTTGCATGCTTTGTTTACGATAGATCCCACCTACATGTATCAATGTCTGGAAAAATGTATATACACTGAGGGCGTACTCACACTATGTACAGTTGCCGTGAACCGGGCCAAAGCACGCTTGTCCCCCCTCCCGTGTCCCCCGACGGCCCGCACTCACATTAAATTCGGGCCTGGGCACGCTTACGTCATCGATGACGTGCTGTTCAGTTTAGGAAGAGAATCGCTCTCGCTCAGCACAGTGGAGATTTCTTTAGTTATATCGTTTAAGCCGTTTGATATGCTGTGACACGCAGTCTAATATTTCGCCGAACAGATCAGCCACTTCTGACGCTCAGTCTTCTGATGCTCAAGTCTTCATGCTGCAGGAATTAGGAGGTTTGCTGAAGGTGCAGCTGTGGTGCAGTGAGGGGTTTGCGTCTTTAATAAACTACGACAGTTTGCGTTCATAGAACAGCACGAATGATTAATTAATCCATATGATACAGTCCCTTAAAAGTCACGTCTCGCTTTCAGTTTCGGGCTTAGGCACGCTTGCACTCACACTGCAAGCGTACCGCGCCTGAGCCCAAGTGAACCGCGCTCAGGCCCACCTCTTCCAACCGGGCCAGGGCCGGCCAAGTGAACTGTGCTTGAGCCCGGTTCAGAGCACTCACACTTCTCAAACGATCCGGGAAACGGGCCTGGGCAGGGTTCGGATAGCATAGTGTGAGTACGTCCTGAGTGCCTGAGTTCTTCTTATTAAAGGATTCTGCTTTGATGATACCGAAAGTTCTCCCTGTTTTTTTGGCTCGTCTTAGAATTTCACAACAGTTCTGGTGCCGTGAGCCAGACAGAGAAATTGACAACAATACCAAGTACTAAACCGATACCTGAGTGTGTATCTGTAGAAGCAGTGATGTATACTACTACTAGCCTTGTATAAATTGACAGAATTAATTTACGGTGTGCTTCAGACTTATCCATTAATAAACTTGAACAAATATATACAGTGAACTAGAGTATTTTTATTATCTGACATTTTTATTATCAGAGATTCAACAGTAAAAGTTCAGCCACAAATCAAACTATCAAATCAAATCAAAAATCTATGGGTTTTACAGTATATCTGTATACAAATCAGTGCAAAAAAAATTTAAATATTTAAATAAAATAGTGCATTACCCTCTTATTCAATGCTCTAACAGTGGTTGTTGCACAACTTCCTGTTAAGTTTAATGGTTTTACATACCTGTCAATAATTTTAGCAGTATCTGCAAATATTTCTGATACTAGTATCGGTATCGGAACAATCCTATAACTAACCCGTAGGGTCTCCTTTTCGGCCAATAGAGAATCAGTTCATCTGGGAAAGGACAGATACAAGTCCTGCACAGTGGCCAGAGGGATGTTGAGGCTTTCTTCTTGGCCAGATCACTACATGATGCTGGTGGAGGAAAACATTTCCTGACTCCCTCCTCTAAAACACCTCTAATAGGCTTAATAATATTTAGATCTGGTGACTGTGCAGGTCATAGCAGATGTTCAACTTTACTTTCATGTTCATCAACTACTCTGTCACCAGTCTTGCTGTGTGTATTTGTGCATTATCATCCTGATACACATCACTGCCTTCAGGTTGCAATGTTTGAACCATTGGGTGCGCATGGTCCTCCAGAATGGTTCGGTAGTGTCATGTGAAGTGGACGCTGACAACAGAGGTGTGGATCCAAATGCAGGTTTATTAAGAATAGTCAGGCAAGCAACAATCAACACAGGAGCAAACAGATGTATACAGGCAATCCAGAGTCGTAGTCAGATAACAGGCGAGTGGTCAGAAGGCAGGCAGCAGACAACATAAACAAACAAAACAAAGCAAAGGTTTAACACAGCAGGCAAGGCAAGGAAAACGCGTCGTAATGTTTACAGACAGTAAAACAAGACTCAGCAATGAATGTCTCAAAGTGAGCCGTATATACGTGTAGTGTAATCAGTCCATAAGCAGCATCAGCTGTCTGAGTCTAATTAATGGAGTGTGTGTGTTGCATGACTGGATCTGTAGTCCTTTTTAATGGTGGATTTGTAGTCCGTTAACGGTGTGTGTGTGTGTGTGTGTGTGTGTGTGTGTGTGTGTGTGTGTGTGTGTGTGTGTGTGTGTGTGTGTGTGTGTGTGTGTGTGTGTGTGTGTGTGTGTGTGTGTGTGTGCGTGCGTGTGTGTGCGTGCGCGTGTGTGCGTGCGCGTGTGTGCGTGCCGCACAGGCTGGATCGCTGGTGACCATGACAGGAAGTTCTTGGCAGTGATGCGTCCATCTAGTACAAGTATTGGGGCTAAAGAATGCCATGATATTGCAGCCCAAAACATCACTGATACACTTTTTTTGGTGCTTCTCCACACCATAACTCTCCCGGATATGGGAAAGACAATCAAGGTGGACTCATCAGAAAACAATGCATGTTTTACATTGTACACAGCGCAACATTTTGGTAGGAAACATTTCTTTTCCTTAGATGAGAGAGATTTTATTTTGCTACAAATAACAAAAATGTTGTGCTTGTGTTCATTTTATTTGTTAATTCATAGGAATATGACTTGCATGATTTTCATGAAAGTGTTTTACACGCTGTATATATATATATATATTATATATATACAGGGAGTGCAAAATTATTAGGCAAGTTGTATTTTTGAGGGTTAATTTTATTATTGAACAACAACCATGTTCTCAATGAACCCAAAAAACTCATTAATGTCAAAGCTGAATATTTTTGGAAGTAGTTTCTAGTTTGTTTTTAGTTTTAGCTATTTTAGGAGGATATCTGTGTGTGCAGGTGACTATTACTGTGCATAATTATTAGACAACTTAACAAAAAACAAATATATACCCATTTCAATGATTTATTTTCACCAGTGAAACCAATATAACATCTCAACATTCACAAATATACATTTCTGACATTCAAAAACAAAACAAAAACAAATCAGTGACCAATATAGCCACCTTTCTTTGCAAGGAAACTCAAAAGCCTGACATCCATGGATTTTGTCTGTGTTTTGATCTGTTCACCATCAACATTGCATGCAGCAGCAACCACAGCCTCCCAGACACTGTTCAGAGAGGTGTACTGTTTTCCCTCCTTGTAAATCTCACATTTGATGATGGACCACAGGTTCTCTATGGGGTTCAGATCAGGTGAACAAAGACGCCATGTCATTAGATTTTCTTCTTTTAGACCCTTTCTTGCCAGCCACGCTGTGGAGTACTTGGACGCGTGTGATGGAGCATTGTCCTGCATGAAAATCATGTTTTTCTTGAAGGATGCAGACTTCTTCCTGTACCACTGCTTGAAGGTGTCTTCCAGAAACTGGCAGTAGGACTGGAAGTTGAGCTTGACTCTATCCTCAACCCGAAAAGGCCCCACAAGCTCATCTTTGATGATACCAGCCCAAACCAGTACTCCACCTCCACCTTGCTGGCGTCTGAGTCGGACTGGAGCTCTCTGCCCTTTACCGATCCAGCCACGGGCCCATCAAGACTCACTCTCATTTCATCAGTCCATAAAACCTTAGAAAAATCAGTCTTGAGATATTTCTTGGCCCAGTCTTGATGTTTCAGCTTGTGTGTCTTGTTCAGTGGTGGTCATTTTTCAGCCTTTCTTACCTTGGCCATGTCTCTGAGTATTGCACACCTTGTGCTTTTGGGCACTCCAGTGATGTTGCAGCTCTGAAATATGGCAAAACTGGTGGCAAGTGGCATCTTGGCAGCTGCACGGTTGACTTTTCTCAGTTCATGGGCAGTTATTTTCCTCCTTGGTTTTTGGTTTGGTTTTTCCACACACTTGGGACCCTGTTGACTATTTTGAATGAAACGCTTGATTGTTCAATGATCACGCTTCAGAAGCTTGGCAATTTTAAGAGTGCTGCATCCCTCTGCAAGATATCTCACTATTTTTGACTTTTCGGAGCCTGTCAAGTCCTTCTTTTGACCCATTTTGCCAAAGCAAAGGAAGTTGCCTAATAATTATGCACACCTGATATAGGGTGTTGATGTCATTAGACCACACCTCTTCTCATTCCAGAGATGCACATCACCTAATATGCTTAATTGGTGGTAGGCTTTCGAGCCAATACAGCTTGGAGTAAGACAACATGCATAAAGAGGATGATGTGGTCAAAATACTCATTTGCCTAATAATTCTACACATATATATATTTTATTTTATTTTATTTTATTTATTTATTTTTTTTTTTTTTTGATGATGTACATATAAAACTTCATCATGTAGTCAGTGCTCTGGTATGAGCTCTGTGAAATGTTCTTTGGTCGGTTATCTATAATCTGTTCAGTAATTGGTTAAAGCTAACGCGGCTGCCGCCACTTTTAGAGAGATAAAATATTTTTATCTTGAGGGCCTGCAGTGTATCACCATGCATGTGAAAGCGGCATGATATTGGTGCTGCTTGCGCACCGCCTCTCAGACCAAGTGAAACCACTGCCATTTTGCTGATTTCTGCAATCCAAATTTCACCAATTGAAAATGAGCTAGACCCACGTGTGGCCTTTGGGAGAACATGAACCACATCTGACAATAGTGTCAATGGCTTTCACATGACTTCCAAGATCAAAGTTGTGCAAAGAACTCTTAAACAAGCCAAGTTGAGTAACACTGTCCTACAGGATTTTGTCCTTGGAAGCACTCCAACTCAACCCAGAACTAAAATTTTGACTAGAACATGTTAAACACTTTCCCCATGACCAAACCAGTTGAAAACTGCTATCTTTAATTTAAGAACAGTTGTTACATTTGTGGGTTTCCTCCGGGTGCTCCGGATTCTCCCACAGTCCAAAGACATGCGGTGCAGGTGAATTGAATAAGCTAAATCGGCCATAGTGCATGTGTGTGAATGCAAGAGTGTGTGGGTGTTTCCCAGTGCTGGAAGGGCATCTGCTGCGTAAAACATTTGCTGGACAAGTTGGCGGTTCATTCCGCTGTGGCGACCCCTGAATAATAAAGGGACTCAGCCAAAAAGAAAATGATTAAATGTTACATTTGTCAGTCATATTATCAAGTCTGTATTTAAAATGATTCTACTAATCGTACATTATTAAACAATGGATAGTGGACTTTATATTATTCATTCATTCATTTTCCTTCAGCTTAGTTCCTTATTTTTCAGGGGTCACCACAGCAGAATGAACCGCCAACTATTCCAGGAAATGTTTTACGCAGTGGATGCCCTTTCAGCCGCAACTTCATACACTCTTGCATTCACACACACACTCATACACTACAGCCAATTTAGTTCATCTAATTCATAGCGCATGTCTTTGGACTGTGGGGGAACCGGAGCACCCAGAGGAAACCCACATGAACATCAAGAGAACATGCAAACTCCACACAGAAATGCCAACTGGTCCAGCCGGGACTCGAACCAGCAACCTTCTTGTTGTAAGGCGACACAGTGCTAACCATTGAGCCACTGTGCCGCCCGAGTTTATATTATATTATATTATATTATATTATATTATATTATATTACATTACATTACATTACATTACATTACATTATATTATATTATGTGACCCTGGACAACAAATATTGTAATTTTTTTATTATATTTATATTATGAAATGTTTATTTATTCAGCTTTCAGATGTGTCCAGGGTCAAATATCACTTTGAAGTATTAATAATAATTAATTGACGAAAAAAAAAAATATTATTTTGGCTTACATTACATTTGTATTTATACGTATTAAATCGCCAATTGAGTCAATTGTTGCACACCTACAAAATAAACTATCTATGGACAAATTTTCATCCATTCTATAATCTGAGATTTCAGTTTCCCATTTACAGTATTTATTTCTAATTGTAAATCCTGTTATAATGGAAACTTCACTTTACAGAAGTTCAATCGGTTGCGAATGGCATCTTAATCCAGTATATTTTAAGAAAGCGTTTTTTATTTTATTTCCGAGCATCACCAAATCCAAGTTATTTGATGTTCGAGCACATTTTTCACGGGTGATCCATTTGGCCCCCTTGCTGTTTCTTTCAGCATGCTAACCTGCTCTCGTTTTTCAGCAGCAGCACAGAGCCGCCCGCGCTGCATTATTAATAGAGGAGCGCTGTTGCCTTTGCTCCTTGGGCGCAGGCTGAAGCACTCTCTCCAAACCTTGTGGGATTTGGACTGTTTCATGCCTGTAAGATCAGTGCGCACTGAATGCTTCAAAAGACAGAGAGCAAGTCGCAGGCCAGATCATACGGGACCCCGCGCTGCCACGAAAAGTGTGTGCGCACCCCAGCTTGCTGCCCAATCCCTGGGTGACACAGCACAGTCTTTTATGTAGTCACAAGCCCCCTTATAAATGGCCCCCTCAAACATATGCTGTTGTGGAGAACACATATCAGGACACTGCTCATATAGAAGACACTCATCTCACTTCCCGGTTCCCACAGATAAAACCCTGCAGACTTTGGCAGGTAAATTCACAATGTTCTCTAGCTATGAGAAGATCACACACACTCACACACACATACTTAGTTTATGAATACACTTTATAGGCATATTGCATTTTATACTGTTTTTTTTTTTTTAATACACTCACTGGCCACTTTATTAGGTTCACCTTACTAGTACTGGGTCGGGCCCCTTTTTGGCTTCAACAAGGTACTGGAAAAATTCCTTTAGAGATTTTGGTCCATATTGACATGATAGCATCACTCAGTTGCTGCAGATTTGTCGGCTGCACATTTATGATGCGAATCTCCAGTTCCACCACATCCCAAAGCTGCTCTATTGGATTGAGATCTGGTGACTGTGGAGGCCATTTGAGTAAAGTGAACTCATTGTTATGTTCAAGAAACCAGTCTGAGATGATTTGCACTTTATGACCTGTGCAAATTGTAGCCTCAGTTTCCTGTTCTTAGCTGTCAGGAGTGGCACCTGGTGTGGTCTTCTTAAATAAATTGTTTGCAACCAGTTAAAAAAAAATACAATTAAATATATTTTTTTTCAGTGTACCCCACCCCTAAACCCAACCGTCACAGAAAACCTGTGACAAATTTTGTATATCAAAAATATCTTAATCCCATTAAGTATGAGCATATTGAATAATGAAGACACAAGGCATGTCCTTGTAGACAACCTCAACTCTTTTTCCACCAGTGTTTTTTTGTTTTTAAGTTGCCAGCCACTGCCAGTAGTTTTGAGGATTTTCAACTAAATCCCATGGCCCTCAAAATATTTTCTGCCACCAATATATGAGCATAATATCTCAAAATAAAGAACCAAGCCTCTGCTTTAAAAATAAAAAAGGTTTGCATTATTATTGTTTGTGTGTTCTATTATTTGTGTATTATTTGTGTGTTCTTGTTTTATTCTCACTTGCATGCATGTAGGTAAGATACAGTTGAAGTCAAAATTATTAGCCCCCCTTTTGAATTTATTTTTTTTTTTTTAAATATTTCCCAAATGATGTTTAACAGACCAGGGAAATTTTCACAGTATGTCTGATAATGTTTTTTCTTCTGAAGAAAGTCATTCAGTCAAGGTCAAGTATTTGTTTTATTTTGGCTAGAATAAAACCAGTTTTAAATTTTTTAAAAGCCATTTTAAGGACAAAATTATTAGCCTCTTTAAGCTATTTTAATAACTTGCCTAATTACCCTAACCTGCCTAGTTAACCTAATTAACCTAGTTAGACCTTTAAATGTCACTTTAAGCTGTGTAGAAGTGTCTTGAAAAATATCTAGTAAAATATTATTTACTGTCATCATGACAAAGATAAAATAAATCAGTTATTAGAAATGAGTTATTAAAACTATTATGTTTAGAAATGTGTTGAAAAAAAAAACGGGTGCTAATAATTCAGGGGGGCTAATAATTCTGACTTCAACTGTGTATACACACAGAGATCTCTTATATTTTCAGATAAACACTGTTTAGTTTTTTTTTTAAATTTATTTTCTCTTGTGAGCTGGCAAACACACTTTGAAAAGCTTTGAAGAATTTGATGCTAATGTTTCTTTGAACATTTCATGACTCGTTGAAGAAAAATACAGTAAAAACAGTAATGTTATTAAATACTTATAAATATCTTGTCAAATCTTTTTGTTTTTCATAATCTTTTGTTCATGCTTTTTTTCTTACTCTGTTTGCTTCAAACTTTTAAATGATTGTATATCACAATTTCCTTGATTCACCTCATCAGTATGTTACAGGTCACGTAAAATGGCATTCAAACTCACATTATTAGCATTTAACACTGTATAAAGCACATGAGGTGTACCGTAGGTGATAGTTCACCTGTGAGAAATAGAAGCTGTTTCTAAAATAGAAATTTCAGGTGTTTATTAGGACAAAAACTCCTTTTAGTATAGAAAATAATTCTTCTATCGCGTGCCATTACTTTTAGTTTGAAAACGGTTCAAATCAGCCTTAAATCAGCCTTTGCTTGATAGTCAAGCAAACTCACATCAATCTGGCAACCTTCACTTGTGTGGACTCGTTTTGATCCAGGAGTGCAATACCTAGTTCAACCACTGGGTGTCAAACTTACATACTGCACCTTTAAATATGATTTCTGAAGGATCATATGACATTGAAGGTTCATTCAACCATTACTACAGTGCTCAGTTTCATCATGACAGGAACAAATAACATTCTAAAAGTACTAGAAGCATCCAGTTTTGAAGATGAGCATTATTCTCTTGCTTTCCAACAGGGTATAAACTTTTGCCCTGGTCAGGAGGTTCCTGGTGTCACCACACACACTCAACAGGAGCACACCATGCAGCCACTCATCTTCCACCTGGGACGAGACCCTGGAGAGAGATACCCACTCAGGTAAGTGCTGAAAAGTGGACAACAGATGCCAAGAAACACACTAGGCTACTTATTAACTGTTTAGTTCACCCAAAAATTAAGACTATGTTAATTACTCACCCTCATGTCATTACAGACATCTGAAACCTTTGTTTGTCTTTGGAACATAAATTAAGATATTTTAGGTAAAATCTGAGAGCTCCCTCATCCTCCATAGCCAGCATCGGTCCCAACTCATTCAAAGGCCAGAAAGGTACTATACAAAACATCCATAAAACAGGATCTTCAGTGGTTCAGTCAGAACATTATCAAGCTATGAGAGTACACCTGTGCGCACAAAAAAGTAAATGACTTTATTCAGCAGTTTCTTCTTCTCAGTGTCAGTATATTGCGCACGTTCACAAACATGTTGCACTTTATACCCCCTTAGATGTGCACGCATGTCTTCCTCTTTTTAAAACAAATGACAGGAGCATCCTATACGTTATTAGAAGAAACTGTTTACTTAGGTTGCTATTTTGGATCCGATTAATCCACTGTGAAGGCATGTGGTCTGTTTTGAGGGATGTTTTTTGGTTCCTTTCTGGACTTTGAATGAATCTGGAATCTTGCTGCCTATGGAGAATGAGGGAGATCTCAGATAGAGACCTAAAATGTCTCAATAATTTATCATTAAATTAAGTGGTACAAATGTACAGTATTTTAATATTCTGTGGACAGGTGTAGGACCAAGTAAAGTTCATCCAATCAAACCATTCTGTCCGAACTTTGTCAAAATATGTAATTGCATACGGCTGCATTATAATAATAATAATAATAAGAAGAAGAAGAACAACAACAACAGGTCAGTGCCATGTGACGTGACATTGGCCAAAATGTTTGCATATTTTGGTAACATTATTATTATTATTTTATTTATTATTTTATGTATTTTTTTAGAGAACTGGTCAAAAATTTATCAAATTTATTAAAAGTTTGTTTTGACATTATTTAAGTGTGTACTGTGAATATTTATTATGTATTTATAAATACACACATGCATGCATATATTTGAGAAAAGGTTTATATATATATATATATATATATATATATATATATATATATATATATATATATATATATATATATATACAAATTATATATATATACAAATTATATATACATTTAAATATTTATGTAACAAAATTGCTTTGTATAGTCTTGTTTCCCTGTATGTGTGTGAATCCCATATACATACAAATATATTTTGTCAGAAAAACTTTTGTTTTGAATGCGATTATTCATTCATTTTCTTGTCGGCTTTGTCCCTTGCGGGGTTGCCACAGCGGAATGAACCGCCAACTTATCCAGCACGATTTTTACGCAGCGGATGCCCTTCCAGCCGCAACCCATCTCTGGGAACTTCCACACACACATTCACACTCATACACTATGGACAATTTAGCTTACCCAATTCACCTGTACTGCATGTCTTTGGACTGTGGGGGAAACCGGAGCACCCGGAGGAAACCCACTCGAACCCAGGGAGAACATGCAAACTCCACACAGAAACGCCAACTGACCCAGCCTAGCCGAGGTTCGAACCTGCGACCCAGCGACGTTCTTGCTGTGAGGCAACAGCACTACCTACTGCGCCACTGGGTTGCCTTGAATGCGATTAATCACAGTCAATTTAATAATAATAATAATAATAATAATAAGAAGAAGAAGAAGAATCTCACATTGTGTTCCAGAGAACTAAAGCAAATACAGTGGTGAGAAAAAAAAGGTATTGGACACGTTATGTGTTTTCCTGGGAATAATATTTCTAAAGGAGCTGTTGGCATGAAGTTGAACCAGATTTTGGTAAAAACCCAAACAATACAAACATAAAAATAAAACAAAACAAAACAAATCAGAAAAATGAGTTTTGTGTAATAACAATGAAATGACACAAGGAGAAAGAACTGAAACTGAAACTACTGAAACGTATTTAATACTTTATATAAAAGGCTTTTTTGGTGATGGCAGCTTAAAGACGCCTCTCATATGGAGAATGAAGTCACACAAATTACTGTTTTTCACAGACTTCAACAGAGTGTCAAAATCTTGATGGTTCTGTGGGTCTCGTCTTTCAAATCTGATCTTTAATTTGTATTCTCTATTGGATTTAAGTCAGGTGATTGGCTGGGCCATTCTACAGCTTGATTTTCTTTCACTGAAAGCATTTGAGAGTTTCGTTGGCTGTGTTTTGGATCATTGTCTTGCTGGAATGTCCACCCTGGTTTCATCTTCATCATCCTGCTAATGTAGGTGTTGAACTGAAGCAGCTAATATTCATTATACACTGTTGAAGGGCAGAGATTTGCTTTATGAATACTGAGAGATTTCAGCTGCTGTCTGGGCTTTCACTGCCTTTCTACACCCCCCTTTCTTCAGGTGTTCAATACTTTTTCCCTGCATCATTTCATTTTATTACACATAACTTAATTTGTAAACTAATTAGATTTGTTTTCTCTGCATATATGGATATCTTTGGTTGTTACCAACATTCTGGGAAAATTTCAAGTCAACAGCACCTTTAGGAATGGTGAAAAAATGGTGTTCAATACTTATTTTTCCCACTGTATAATCCTTACACGTCCTTTAAAAGGGTCTATTTTATGTTTTAATGCAAAGATTTGTGGCAATGTTGTAAAAAAAATGAAAGGCAACAAACCATCAGGAATCTTTTAGTAATCATATTGTAATACTCTAAATTGAAAACAAATAAATTCGTAGTTTCCTAGAGATTTAAATAAATAAATATAATAGAAATAAATAAATTCACTTGAGTTTTTACTAGTCAAGCTCTGCGCTTGGTAACTGAATTAGGCTTCCACTTTCTTATTCTCATCCTACTGGAGTGCACAGGTGTGTAGATATATGTGTTGTATGACATGATACATGCACGCACCGTGAACGCTCTCGCTGATGGATTATATAAACAACAAAGGAGAAACCCATCAGAAGTGGACTGCGCTGAATCAGTCACCCCATCCAGACTGTAATGAAGCGCTCAACTACATGGAAGGAGTCTGGAATGAGCTCACGGTGTGTGACATGTTGGCCCGTCTCGGTTCAGCACAGCTCGTGTACATCAGGAGGGGGCTGAGGTGGAGATTTGCGGTCCATCGTGAGGCTTAGCTGTCGATTGATTGTACAGTCGGCAGACGGTTTATTAAATGCGACTCTTTCTGAGCTGAAGATCACTATCTGTATTATTCACCGCCTGTTGGCTTGAAGTTAAAATGGCAGGACAGGAGCGCAATGGAGATGCAGACGTCTTAAACATGATTAATTGGATTTGCTCAATTTTTTTTAAGGTAAGTGGTTGCAAACAATTTATATGAGCTGAATTTAAACAAACAAATTAAGTTGAACATTACTCAATTTAATTAGTTTAAGTTCAGCACATATAAATTGTTTGCAACCACTTACCTTAAAAATATTTAGTGAATATTTGTGAGAAACTACAAGCTTACATATGCAGATCAAATTTAGAGGAACACTCCACTTTTTTTTGTAAAAAAAGGCTTATTTTACACATCCCCTAGAGAGTTAAACAGTTGAATACCATTTTTTTATTTATTCAGATGATCTTCGGATCTGGCGAGAGCACTTTTAGCTTAGCTTAGCATAAATCATTGAATCGGATTAGACCATTAGCATCTCGTGTTGCAAGTTAAAAGTTGCTATTTTCTAGGTTGATATGGCTAGAAACTATACACTAACTGACAAAAGTCTTGTCACCTATCCAAGTTTTAGGAACAACAAATAATAACCTGACTTCTAGTTGATCATTTGGCACCAGATGTGGCTTATATGAAAGGCAAAGGCCTCTAGATTACACTTATTTTACCAAAATAAAATATGATCATGCCTTGATTTTTAATTATTTAATTAGGACAGTAAGGTCTGACTTTGCTTAGACAAACATCTTGTCACTTAACAGAAATAATGTACAGTATAGAATATAAAGTCATGGTGCAGTGGAAAGAGAATTAATATTGTATATGACTCCCATGAGCTCAGACGACTGCATCCATACATCTCTGCACACATGACTCAAATAACTTATTAATAAAGTCATCTGGAATGGCAAAGAAAGCGTTCTTGTAGGACTCTCAAAGCTCATCAAGATCCTTTGGATTCATCTTCAATGCCTCCTCCTCCACCTTACCTCAGACATGCTCAATAATGTTCATGTCTGGTGACTGGGCTGGCCAATCCTGGACCTTGACCTTCTTTGCTTTCAGGAACTTTGATGTGGAGGCTGAAGTATGAGAAGTAGTGCTATCCTGCTGAAGAATTTGCCCTCTCCTGTGGTTTATAATGTAACGTGCAGCACAAATGTCTTGATTCCTCAGGCTGTTGATGTTGCCATCCACTCCGCAAATCTCCCGCACACCCCCATACTGAATGTAACCCCAAACCATGATTTTTCCTTCACCAAACTTGACTCATATCTGTGAGAATCTTGGGTCATGCGGGTTCCAATAGGTCTTCTACAGTATTTGTGATTATTGGGATGCAGTTCAACAGATGATTCATCAGGATAATCTACCTTCTGCCACTTTTCCAAATGATCAACTAGAATTCAAGTTATTATTTGTTGCTTTTACAGCTGGGATCAACGACAAAACTTTTGTCAGGTAGTGTATTATAATGTATTATTATTCTGGCGTAATAATCAAGGAACTTTGCTGCCGTGCCATGACTGTAGCAGGCGTAATGATATTATGCAGCACTGTTAACTAGTTACTTTGCTGGGGGCTGTTTTCAGATGCAGCGTAATATTGTACATTGTATATAAATTATCATATTATATGAATGACACTGCATGAGCTTTTCCATAATAACACTGGTATTTGTACAGTGTTTGTACAGAAATAAAGTTTAGTGTTTCAGTCAGTGACTAACGCCTTAAAATATACAGTAGTCACAATTTGAAGTGGATCATCACCTTTGATTAAAGTTGTCCTCAAACTGTCACAGTTGCAGGGTTGTGCGCTATCCGGAGAGTCTGTTTGGTCAGGTGGGTTTGTTTTGTTTTGGTCGTCCACGTGTTTTTGTTATGGTTGATCACGTGTTTTGTGGTACTCAGCTGTTTTGATTAGCTAGACAGCTGAGACTCATTTACGTGTCTATATCAGGGCAACGCTTCTATGTTTCCTTGTCAGTTCGTTGTGATCGTTTATGTGTCTCTGTCTGCACTCAGGACTTTGAGGAGTGACTGCTGGACCCCATTTCGCCTGTCTGTTTTCCGTCCTCCTATACCAGCTTTCTTTGTGACTTTTCACTTCTCCCTGATAGTTTATTTGACTGCGTCTAATAAACATTTTACTCTCAGAATCTTTATTCCACCGTAACACAAACTATTGAACAACACCCATTCTTGTCCTAGGACAATTTTAAAAAGCATTAATAATCAAATGTTGACTACTGTATAAGCAAAATGCATTTAAGTCTATGGAGGGGCAGACAAAGGCTTGATTAAACTTGGTCAGACAATGAAAGTTGAGCGAAATCCACAACAAATTTGTAACTCAACATGGTAGAGTCAGGACTCGAAATTAACCTTTTTTCTTGGTAGCACCGGTGCTCCTAACTTCTAAAATTTAGGCGCACTAGACAAAATTTAGTCGCACCCACCAAAAATTATGAGCACCGTTACTACACGTTTTATATTAACATATTCTATTATATATTAACACTCTAATCACAACTAACAAATAAACAAAAATCTGCATGCGCTCACCGGCCCTGCACGCACTGCTTGACGTGAATAAGATTATCTGAATTAACAATAATAACTGCTGTTCTCACGGGTGCTGTCAGATATTGCACAGATGATATTGACATATAACTTATTATTTGCAAACGTCATCTTAATAGCAATACCGGTCTTTTCATGAGCTGCAATATTAGTTTCCTCTCAGTGAATGCATGCTCTTTAGCGATGGTGAACGCGGTGTCAGTCGCACGACTGACAGCATCGTGACGATTAAATGAAGGATTAAATAACGTTAGAACATCTCATGCTTAAAATGTGTAGATTCAGTGGCAAAAACTGTTACCTGAAAACTCCGTCCCACGGGCTTTACAGTGAACGCTTTAGTCATTTTCACAGCGGACTTTAAACACTGGAAGTCTTTTATCCACTCTTCGAAAAGTGTAAATGCTGGATTGACATTCATTACATGATCACTAATCAGGTGTGTCATTATTTGTAACTTTAGGTGGTTTCTAAAACTAAATCTGTCAGTGTTGTTTTCATTCTCTTGGATCCAGACCTTTACATTTTCGCGGCTGTAGCTCCCTGTCATCGGAACTGAGTGATTGACAGCTGATATTACCCAATCTATTCGCGTTCTGTTCTAGCGCAGTGGGGCCAATAAGAAGAGCTTGAAGGCGGGGCAAGTATTGTGGGCTTTGTTTACTGCAGCAAGTGGACATGTCAACTGTTTTAAACCATTCCTGAGCGCTGCATTTGGTGTTTTTAGGTGCAAAGATGCCTAATGCGTGAATGCCTCCTAATGTGGTGAACATTTTGCTGTGAAAACTGGTCACACGACATTAATTATTTGCACTCACACAAATGCCCCCAAATATATTTTGAGGTCGCATAGATAAAATTTCGGCACATATGCGACATTGCGATTTCGAGCCCTGTAGAGTGAAATCTTAGTGTAGCATTTGGCAATTTTAGGCCAACTGAAGTAATAATGAGAATAATAAAATTATTAATAATATTTAATAGTTACTTACCTACTCCCAGGGCCATTTATATCGAAGTTGATATTTAGCCGAACCATATTGGTGTTTCATAACATCTAGTTTTTATAAGGTGGGTTGTTAGCTCAATGCTCAACCCCCAACCTGGAGGACCAGGATACACACACATACACTACAGACAATTTAGCTTATCCAATTCACCTATAGCGTATGTTTTTGGACTGTCGGGGAAACCAGAGCACCCAGAGGAAACCCACGTGAACACGGCGAGAACACGCAGCTCCACACAAAAATGCCAACTGACCCAGCCGGGCCTCGAACCAGCAACCTTCTTACTGTGAGGCGACAGTGCTACTCACGACAGTGCTACCGTTTCACCAAATATTCAATAAATACTTTTGCATAATTACATTTCCTGTAATACAGCGTTTACTGTACCTGCCACATCTCAAACAACAGTTTGATTTTGTCCGTATCTTCAGTGTGTGTTTTTGCTGCGCTCACATGACCTGTCTTTCTTTTGATTGGTTTCTGTTTGTTTCTTCAGTAAGATTAGCCTTTGTCCCCTTCAGCCATCTTTCACACACTCATTCTTTATCTTTCCATCTTCATCTGACCTCATCCATCTCTCACATCGCTGTGTTTTTCCTCTCTGTCCAGCACACACACACACACACATTTCTCTGTATTTATCATGCAGTTGGTGTTTTAGGGTGTCCTGCACACCAGAGATCACAGAGCTCTGCCAATCCTTTGCTTTCAACGGAGATGCTGTGTTGCAAGACACACCAAAAAACAATTCAATTCAAGTTTATTCAAGATGAGCTACATTCAAATGATCAGAATTTGGGTTTTTCTGTAATGCATTTTAAACTGGCTGGTCAGCTTTTAGCAATTTGTATAAACTGTATTCTCACTTTTTAAAAATTGACTGGATCTTTCAAAAACACTCTTTAAACATGTCTTATGCATTCATGCCAAACACTTCATCATTATGGGTGCATAAGAGGATGCTATAAATGGTGTATTTTCATTAGCGATGTTTTGAAGAACAATCATTAATTCACCTGAAGGAAGTCCTCTAATTAGGTTGTTAATATTCAGAATGCGTGACTCTCAGGCATTACTCAACATTTAATTAAATTTAATTTTGTTAAATTTAATTAAATTTATTTTATTTTAAATTATTTTTTATTTTATTTTTTATTTTAAATTGTAAGTTTTTTCTCAGAATGTAATGAGTTTATTCTCAACATTTAATTTAATTAAATTTATTTTATTTTATATTATTTTTTATTTTATTTTTTATTTTAAATTGTAAGTTTTTTCTCAGAATGTAATGAGTTTATTCTCAACATTTAATTTAATTAAATTTATTTTATTTTATATTATTTTTTTATTTTATTTTTTATTTTAAATTGTAAGTTTTTTTCTCAGAATGTAATGAGTTTATTCTCAACATTTAATTTAATTAAATTTATTTTATTTTAAATTATTTTTTATTTAATTTTTTATTTTAAATTGTAAGTTTTTTCTCAGAATGTAATGAGTTTATTCTCACCATTTAATTTAATTAAATTTATTTTATTTTAAATTATTTTTTATTTTATTTTTTATTTTAAATTATAAGTTTTTTCTCAGAATGTAATGAGTTTATTCTCAACATTTAATTTAATTAAATTTATTTTATTTTAAATTATTTTTTATTTTATTTTTTATTTTAAATTATAAGTTTTTTCTCAGAATGTAATGAGTTTATTCTCAACATTTAATTTAATTAAATTTATTTTATTTTAAATTATTTTTTATTTTATTTTTTATTTTAAATTGTAAGTTTTTTTCTCAGAATGTAATGAGTTTATTCTCAACATTTAATTTAATTAAATTTATTTTATTTTAAATAATTTTTTATGTTATTTTTTATTTTAAATTGTAAGTTTTTTTCTCAGAATGTAATGAGTTTATTCTCAACATTTAATTTAATTAAATTAATTTTATTTTAAATAATTTTTTATTTTATTTTTTATTTTAAATTGTAAGTTTTTTTCTCAGAATGTATTGAGTTTATTCTCAACATTTAATTTAATTAAATTTATTTTATTTTAAATTATTTTTTATTTAATTTTTTATTTTAAATTGTAAGTTTATTCTCAACATTTAATTTAATTTAATGAAAGTTTTTTATTTATTTTGTATTTTTTATTTTAAATTGTAAGTTTTTTTTCTCAGAATGTATTGAGTTTATTCTCAACATTTTATTTTATTTTATTTTGAAATTTTAAAGATTGTAAGTTTTTTCTCAGAATGTAATGAGTTTATTCTCAACATTTTATCTCGACATTTTATCTCGAAATTTAACAAGTTTAATCTTGCATTATAATGTCTTTAATCTCGAGATTTTTTTTTTTCATTGTTGTTTGGCCCTAATCCTTTTTTTTATTGCTAATCCTATTCCATATATCTCTTTTAGTTTGGCTAGAATAAAAGCAAATTTGAATTAAAAATATATAAGGTCAATATTATTGTGTTTGTTGATTTTCTACTTGCCTAGTTAACCTAATTAACCTAGTTAAGCCTTTGAATTGCACTTTAAGCTGGATAATAGTATTTTATAAAATAACTAGTAAAGTATGATGTACTGTCATCATGTTTTCAGAAATTACTTAGTAAAACTTATTGCCGTTAAACATAAATCTTTGAAAAATAATTAAAATTTCCCAGGAGGGCTAATAATTTTGCCTTCAAATGTATGTGCAGTGGTAAGTAGACAATTAAACGCATTAAAGCACACATTAGTTGTAGATTCATTGAAAACTGTAACTCATTTATTGTAAAAACAGAATAACCCTCTTTCACCTCTTTTAGATTAATTTTTCCATCTTACTGTTTTTGTTGTTGTTTTTTCATATATATCTCTACTGTTTCTTGGTGTGAGACAGAGTAATTAAACATTAATGCTGTTTTTGATCATCTGTCAATTCTCTGCACACTAGGAGTAAAAAAAAGATTCATCCTAAAATAAAATCAATAGCTGTGTTGAGCACTAGAGAGGAGAGAGCTGTTAGTTTGACCATCTTCATCCTCCTTATCTTTCTAGTTTCCAGTAGAACCCCCCCCCTCGTTCCTCCATTCTTTGGCTCGCTCCTCGTCCCCTGTGAATGTGTGTCAGGCTGCTGACCGTCTGCTCTTCTGTGCACCCAGCTGGAGCGGTCGGCGCTCATTAATCTCTGTCTACACCTAAAGAGCCACTTAAGATGATGTAGAGCCTGTCTATGCACATACCTGCAGTCCGGCAGCAGACTGACAGCACAGCCGCTCGAGTCCACTGTCCTTCACACACACACCAGCACTGACAGTAGACATGGGAAGCGATGCTGCTTTTGATGATCCAAACTTTGATTTGATGGATGCAACCCTCTAGTGTGCTATTTTTTTTTAAAGCTTGGCAGTGTATATTGTTTTATATTGTTTACAATAAGGTTTGTTTACATTTACTAACATGAGTTAATAATGAACAGTGATTGTACAGCTTGTATTAATCATAATTCAACATTTACTAATGCATTATTAACATCCAAATGTATGCTAGTTAACATTAGTTACTGCACGTTGAGTTAACATGAAGGAACAATGGACAATTTTATTTGCATTACTAACAAATATGAACAAATACTACAATAAATGTATTGTTCATTGTTTCTTCATGTTAGTAAATGCATTAAATAACATCAGTTCAATTCAATAAACTATATTGGCTGCGTCCGAAACTGCCTACTACTCAGTAGGTACTGCATTTGAATTTAAACGTACAACTCGGCCGTTAGAAAAGTACATTCTATACAGTATGAATGTGAGCAGTATGAATGGAATTCGGACGTACTACATCTACCATTGTGTCATGGTCACGTGACCGACCCGCGTCAGTTGCGTCGCTTTACTCCCATTCATGACTTCTTTCGCGGGGCATCATGGGATGCGCACTTCAGAATCTCGTCGGAAGTAGTAGGTCATCTGGGTACTTCTCACATGCTGATTTTCGAATTCTATGAATTCAGACATACTACTCGGCTCACATACTGATTTTAGCATACTATACAGTATGGAATTATGTGGTTTTAAACGCAGCTATTATCTATATCACAGGAATTTCTTAAGTCTTTATAGACAGAGGCTCACACACAACAGCACAAAAACATGAATACGCTTATTCAATGGCGGTTCTAGCTTCATTAGCACCCTGGGCGAACCACCCCATATACACCCCCCCATGTAAGGTTACATCTAGTTAATATAAAAAAGGACCATTAAACATAAAAAAAGTTTGTTGTTTTACCCCAACTTTGGGTAAAATATGAACAAAACTAGAAATGGAATTGTTAAAAATATTTATATTTATTATAAATACATTTGTTATTATTATTATTATTATTATTATTTTATTTTTATTTTTTTTTTTATTATTATTATTATTATTGTTGTTGTTGTTCATTCATTCATTTTCTTTTCGGCGTAGTCCCTTCATTAATCTGGGGTCACCTCAGCGGAATGAACCGCCAACTTATCCAAAATATGTTTTACACTGTGGATGCCCTTCCAGCTGCAACCCATCTCTGGGAAACATCCATACACACTCATTCACACACATACACTACGGACAGTTTAGCTTACCCAATTCACCTGTACCACATGTCTTTGGACTTGTGGGGGAAACGCGGGGAGAACATGCAAACTCCACATAGAAATGCCAACTGACCCAGCCGAGGCTCGAACCAGCGACCTTCTTGCTGTGAGGCGACAGCACTACCTACTGCGCCAATGTGTCGCCGTTGTTGTTGTTATACAATTATTCTAAATAAATAACAGAAATCAATCCTAAATGTAACTGGAAAACAATGTAAAGACAAAACTGGAGTGATATGCTAAGATCACTTGAGAAATCTTTTGCATGAATATTAATTGACAATTCTATAAAATACAAAAAATATGTTTTAAAGAATGATCTGTTCATCTTAGACTCGACTCAAGGCTGAGAATGAATGTAGTCTTACTTCCCTGACTCTTTATCCCTACTTTCTGCTTCAAAGCCATGCTTAGTCAAAATAAGACCATCATCATATTATATAAACTTCAGTTTTGTCAAGTAGCAAAACTTGTTGCGTGCCGACACCTCATGTCATAAAATATTGTGTTTTATTGGCGTGCATGTAAACAACTGGGATTCACACTGGGATCAGGAGCAGCGTGTGTGAGGCGCGTGGGAATGGTTCTCTGTGCGCATGCGTCAGTTTGCTTTTACCAGCGTTGTTTTTGTTGCACATAGAGAAAAACAAACTTGCACTTACAACAGACGCCAAATATGAATGGCCCCTAATGTCTTTATTCTGGGATTAGCCTAGCACTCTTGGGATTAATACACTTGCATAAAATAAATCGTATCTCAAAGCAGACTGAGGCACAGTTGAAGTCAGAATTATTAGCCCTCTTTGAATTTTTTTCTTCTTTTTTAAATATTTTCCAAATTATGTTTAACAGAGCAAGGGCATTTTCACAGCATGTCTGATAATATTTTTTCTTCTGGAGAAAGTCTTATTTGTTTTATTTTGACTAGAGTAAAAGCAGTTTTTAATTTTTTAAACACCATTTTATGGTCAAAACTATTAGCCCCTTTAGGCTATATTTTTTTTTTTTCGATAGACTACAGAACAAACCATCGTTATACAATAACTTGCCTAATTACCCTAACCTGCCTAGTTAACCTAATTAACCTAGTTAAGCCTTTAAATGTCACTTTAAGCTGTATAAAAGTGTCTTGAAAAATATCTAGTAAAGTATTATTTACTGTCATCATGGCAAAGAGAAAATAAATAATCAATTATAAATGAGTTATTAAAATAATTATGTTTAGAAATGTGTTGAAAAAATCTGTCTGTTACAGAAATTGGGGAAAAAAATAAACAAGCGGTCTAATAATTCAGGGGGGCTAATAATTCTGAATTCAACTGTATGATTTTTGCCGGGGCACGTTTTTGTTTTTTCTTTCTTTTGCACCTCTCCCCGTACCGCCCCCAGCAAGATGCTGCCCTGGGCAATCGCCCATATTGCCCATGCCTAAATCTGCCACTGTGCTTATTATTTTATCCACACATTTATTTTAAAATGCTATTTAAAAGAGCAATGGCTCTAGGAATAAATGTCTTCCTGTATGTAGTCTTTTTTTTGCTAAAAAGACTTGTACAATCTGCCAGACAAAAGTTTTTCTTTTTGTTGCTGCTATAAATAAATAAGTCAGAGGTGTTTGTCTCTCACCAATTATTTTACTCACAACTTTAACTGATCTTAAAAGTTTATTTCTGCTTTTAACAAAGCGAGTTAAACCAGGCTACAATATTAAAAGCAGTGTTGGGAAAGTTACTTTTGAATATAGTGCATTACAATATTGAGTTACTCCTCCAAAAAAGTAACTAATTGTGTTATTTAGTAACTTTTTATGGAAAGTAATGCATTACTTTCGAGTTACTATTGCGTTACATTTCCTTACCTGGCTGAGGTTTGATCTATAACAGAGCGAGTTAAACCAGGCTACAATGTTAAAAGTAATAAGAGACTTATATACGACAATCGAAATGTCCTTCACAATATCAAAACTTCTCAGTTTTCTCAACAAACTCAACCGAGTGTTTATCAAAAAAAAGTCAATCTCCACACCCAAATATTTAAAAGAACTCCTGTTTAACTTCCTCCCTATTAATTAAAGGTGCAGTATGTAAGGTTGATGTAAGGTTGAACCAGGTATTGCACTCCTGGATCAAAACAAACAGAAGCGCAGGTTGCCAGATTGAGGACAGGAGCGAGTAATTTAAACCGTGTCCTAAATTAAAGCAAAGGCACTAGATAGGAATATTGATCATATTGATATATTAGAAACGGCTTCTATTTCTCACAGGTGAACAACACAATGACAATGAATCCCTCAGCTACAGCTCATTTGTCATTTTACATGACATTTATTGCCATACTACTGAAAGCAGCAGCAGATAGTTCACCTCAGATCTTGAAAATAAAATAAACTATTTAAAAAGGAAGTTTAGAACACATATCAGTCATTCAACATGTACATTTAATAATGTTAAAGAGGGTTAATATGTATTAAATAGATTATAAACCTTACCATTTCATGAGTGAGTGCATATTCTGGTGCAAACAGCCAAATAGCTTATCCCTACAAATCTCGACATGTAGCGTGTTGGGCTACAATGTAACCTGCTCAGCTAATGTTTACGTTTATAATATGTATAATATCATTTGCTAATTAATAACCTCATGTGGAACTGAATCTGAATACTAAAATAGTTACGTTTCCTCACGAGATCAGGCTGGATATTCCAGTTTTGCACATAAATCTAATCCGCATCTTAGGATGGAAACAGCTAATGTTCACACCATCACATTCTGGACTAAAGGCCAACATATAGTGGAAAAGGGCAAGTCTTAGGTGCAAACTGGAACCCTCCAAGAGGAATTCCTGTCAGTTTAGATTTTGCTTTGATCAATTCTGCAGATATTCAAGCACATACCAATTCCTCATATTTCCATTCATTAATGGCAGTGCTTTCCTAACCAAGCTCAAGGAAATTATTTGGTCCACATGACCCCTTGCCATGCTGCCCCCCATCTCACACCCTACCCTGCCCTTCCCTGCCTGTCTTACCCCAGCACTTAAGTCGCATCCTGCCTAAGGCTAATGTAGCAGGCAGCTCGGGCCTCATCTGCTGCCGACAAGCACTTCAGCCCTCAATCAATAGTGCTCGTAGAACTGCTCAATTTCCACCAGGGGGGAATAAGAGGGGGGAGAGAAGCAGAGAGAAAAGGCAGAGGTATTTGATTGCCTCTTCAGCTCAATTCCCTTGTCTAGCTCCAACGGTGTGCGTGTGTGACTTATTTTATTCATCCATTCTGTTATACTCTGCGTTTTTACCATGTGAATACCGATTGGCTCTTGTTTCGTTATGTTGCAGCGCTTTCTGCAACACAACATTCGAGAATGGTGTTTTGTCGAGTGTGTGTGAATGGCTAATCAGTCTGGTGACACACCTGAGCAATGCCCCTGCCCCCTGGGTGTCATGCATTATAAATCAAAAGACTGTATTTGCATGCATTGTTGTTATTAATCATGCGTCTACAGTTGTAGAAAGGCAACCGGGGTTCAGAAAAATGCTAATGAGCCGTGCTGACTGTGGATTTTCTATTGTTTGTCTGGACTGTGGGCATAAATAAACATGTTATGCTTAATTATTGATTAGGGACCCAGGGGCATAATAACACAGGACATGCTGGGAAGGCGGCATACGTTTAGCAGGTCCAGAGCTGGTGCATCTCGTCCCTTGGTGCTGCATCTTCACGTCTATCATGAATGGAAAACCAAATGTTTCCTGTGTGCGTGTGACCTGAAGCCCTCTGAATTGATCCAGCGTCTCACCCAAGAGGAGACTGGAACTATATTGAAATGTTTTGACACCCATTAAAAGCTTCTGTCACCGTTTCACATTGTGTCCCCAAATGTTTCCACAACAAGGATGCAATTTGTTAGTTTCTGTTTCTAGTTGTTAGTTATTCTATACTGTAAAAACCCCTTTTTGGGTGGAAAAAATCACACTTTTTTTTATCCAATGAAAGCCAAATGCAGGATGGCACGATGGGTTAGCACTGTCACCCAGGCAATTTGAATGTTATCACTCATTAGAATGGCCGTTATCAGTGGTTATCAGCTCACAGATATGGGCCAGTAGGGGCTTTCTGCGCCTACTGGTAGGCTCAGAAGGTTGTTATCATCCATCCACATGGTTAATCAGCTATAAATCAGATACGGCTGTGGCATTTATATGTTTTATTAAATTTCCTATTAATTGTATTTTATTAACATCTACCCCAACCCTAAACCCAACTGTCACAGTAATGTAAAAACAGATCTGGATCTGGACTCTTCTCTATTAGTATAGCTGAATAACCATGTGGATGGATGATAACAGCCCTTTGAGCCTACCAGTAGGCGCAGAAGGCCCCTACTGGCCCACATCTATCAGCTGATAACCGCCCATTCAGTTAAGTGATAATAATCAAAGCTGGTGTCATGAGGGTTGAGGTTTGAGTCTGGTGAAACCTGATTTCACAAAAGAGATAAAGGTAAATCTAAATGGTTACAGTGCACTGTGAAAAATGGCCGTGATTTCAACGGTAAAAAACTGTAAAAATGCTGGTTAACAGTATGTAACAGTATGTTTCCTATATATACGGCGAATAACCGTGAATTGACTTTCCCAGAATTCCATGTATGGCACATCACTTTTTATGCTTTTTTTTTGACATTACTATGGATCTTTTTAGTTGTTTCCCTATCAGTTATGTACATTAGATATGTATGTTACATCTAATGTTGATAAACAATGTTTATTTCATGACTTTAATTTTATGAGTGTTACCATACTGGTGTTTAGTAGCTGTGTGAATGACACTGAGCACCTTCTATACACTGATACACTTTTCTTATTGTGGGAAAAGTTGTTTGTGATGAGCATTGGTTCATTATGTATGAACCTTCTCATCACCACCTGCATATGGCTGTGTTAACCTGTCTATTTGTGTAACAAAATATGTGTAGATGTTGCTAAGCAATATACAAACATACTACCTCTATAAATTAAAGATATATGGTAGTTTACTGTATAAATGAGAAATTAATTTTACGGTTTGTACTGTACTTTTAACGGTTAAATACTGGCAACCAGGGGCGTTGGTAGACATAAAGCTTTACTGGGGCACGCCCCCCTCCCTCAAAATTTTTTTATATATATATATATATATATATATATATATATATATATATATATATATATATATATATATATATATATATATATATATATATATATATATATATAATAAATAAATAAATAAAAGTATTGTTGTTATTATACAATTATTATTCTAAATAACTAACAGAAATTCTAAATGTAATAAAAGTGATAAGCTAAGATCATTTAAGAAATCTTTTGCATGAATAATAATTTCATTTGAATGAAATTCTATAGACAATTCTATAGAACACAAACAGGTGTTTTATAGAATTATCTGTTGTCTTAGACTTGACAGATGGCAGAGAATTAGGTTTATTAAGTCTTACCTCCCTTTCATCCCTATCATCCCTTTTTTATTTCATAAAAAAATCTATCAGTAGGCATGCTTAGTAAGATCACCATCAAATTATTAAAACTTTAGTTTTGTCAACTTGCAAAACTCATTGCGTGCCAACTCCTCCTCATAAAAGGTTCTTACACCGGTTTCACAATGCATGAGCCCGAGCGTGCGGGTTAACAACCGGGACTCGCACCGGGAGAAGAGCAGCGTGTCAGGGTTCAGCAGGAGCGGTGTGTGAGGCGCGCAGATATGGTTTTCTGCACACATGCAGAGACGCGTCAGTTTGCTTTTTGATTAAACACATTGCTTTCACCAGCGTTGATTCGGTTGCACATAGAGAATAACGTCTTTATTCCGGGATTACCACTCTTAATAGATACACTTTCCATATGAAGTAAATCATATCTCAAAGCATTTACTAGGGCACTGGGGACTTTTACTGGGGCACGTGCCCTAGTAAATTAGGTCTAGCGACGCCCCTGCTGGCAACCACAGCTGCTGTTTTTTTACCGTAAATTTTACGGATTTATTTTTTACAGTGTGCACTTACTGTTCCTTTTGCTTTTGGAAACACTATTGGTTGGGTTTAGGTCAGTGGTCTGCTGATTTAAGTGTTTCTCAATGTTTCTGAAGGATACAACAAAATATATGTAAGTAACGTATTTCAGATTCGCTAAAAATATAGAAATCTGAAACGTTCAATGAAACATATCTAGCAATGCATTGCATCGAGCAACGTATTTCATGTTTTGCAAAAATGTACTTCCTGTTGTGCATTTTAATATGTCAGATGGAAAAACAATAACACTTAAAGGGATAGTTTACCCAAAAATTTAAATTGTCAATCTGAAAAAATCGACATTTTACTTGTTTCAAGCCTTTATAAGTTTCTTGCTGAAAACCTGTAACCATTGACTTCCATAGTAGGAAAAGCAAATACTATGAAAGTCAACGATTACAGATTTTCGCCTCTCTCCAAAATGTCTTCTTTGGTGTTCAACAGAATAAAGATACTCATAAAGGTTTGAAACCACATAGGGGTGAGTACATAGTGAGTAAATTTTCATTTGTGTGTGAACTATCCCTTAAATATCAGAAGTAAGAAGCATATTTTGTCCGACCAGAAGGGGAGGGGGAACGGTGGGATAAAATCACACCCTGATGACTATGAATGATGAATGTGAGGACAACATATCACCATTGATCTGTATCATCATTGCATTTTAATGGCTTGTTTAGAATAAACAGCTTCCTCATTCATCTGGGTGTCACTTTCCTCATCTGGTTAAAGTCTTATATTGGGACGTAAAACTTCAAACTGAGGGCTAGACTAACTTTAGATTTAGTGGTCCAATGAATTGCCTTGAAACATGCGACGTTATTCAATTTGTTGACATAATTTTGACTGAAAGAGCAACTCTTTGTGTTTTTAAAAACGACCGGTAGGCTACCATTTTGTTTATATTTGTTTGTATTGCTCAGCCACAGATGATGTTTGCTAATGGTGCATTTCGCAGCCATTTCTCCTCCATATCACTTTAAATTATAGCATTTAATTCCAAATTATAGCATTTCAATTATATTTATTCAATAAACACCATAGCCTTTGCCAACTCACACATATGATCCACTCTCTGTTATCATGTTGTAATGCTGAAACAGACTGCGTGTGTGCGTAACATATTATTTACACTGCTGGAATAGTTCAGCCCCTATATAGCATTAAGTGCTATTCACCATAAACCGATTTCAGTCGGAGCTTTAGCATATATTTATAATATAGGTGTGATTGGATGCTTTAGATAGTAGAGTGCGTTTGATTGAACAGAAAAGGTGCGTTCGACTTGAACCATGGCTGCAGCCGATGATCAATGAGTTTAGCCGAGCATAGGCGGGGGCGGAGTTGAAAAAAGAGCCGTTAAGCCGGACACTTCGGGGCTCAAAGTTGCTGCAGTCATGATGACCGATCACATGGCATGATCAACTGTTTATTTATTTATTAATTGCAATAACAACCAAAGATTTACAGTACAAATAAAACAGAATGCAGTCTCTAGGTTGCATGATCAATGATGTTAATTATTTTGTTACAAGTCTGTAAGAATTATTTTAGTTGATATTTGGGTTAATCACTAATATACAATTGAAGTCAGAATTATTAGCCACCCTAATTATGTTTAACAGAGCAAGAAAATTTTCACAGTATGTCTGATAATATTTTTTCTTCTAGAGAAAGTCTTATTTCTTTTTTTTTCAACTAGAATAAAAGCAGTTTTTTATTTTTTAAACACCATTTTAAGGTCAAAATTATTAGCCCCTTTAGGCTATATTTTTTCTCGATAGTCTACAGAACAAACCATTGTTATACAATAACTTGCCTAATTACCCTAACCTGCCTAGTTAACCTAATTAACCTAGTTAAGCCTTTAAATGTCACTTTAAGCTGTATAGATGTGTCTTGAAAAATATTTAATAAAATATTATTTACTGTCATCATGGCAAAGATAAAATAAATCAGTTATTAGAAATGAGTTATTAAAACTATTATGTTTAGAAATGTGTTGAAAACATCTTCTCTCCGTTAAACAGAAATTGGGGGAAAAAAATAAACAGGGGGGCTTATAATTCTGACTTCAACTGTATATAATTTAAATGGTTTATGGAGCTGAATAGCCCACAGTTAACAGTATATATAAAAAAGGTAGAAAATAAACCTATGCAAACAATCTTGTGTTTATAAACAAATTATTTAACAAAAAAAAAAGATAATTACTGTAGGAAAATATTTGTAGTTCTTTAATAAGCATATGTACAAGATGGAAATGGCATAAGAAGTTCAGGTAACACTTTATTTTGATGGTCCATTTGAGTATTAGTAGACTGTCTGCTTTATATCTGTTGATACTGCTCCTTCAACAGACATTTAACTGACTATAAGAAACTTTGCAAGTACATGTCAATTTGCTCTAACCCTGACCCCAACCTAACAGTCTACTTATAATCTAATGAGAATTAGTTGGCATGAAGATGCAATGGAACTTAAGTTCAACAAACGGACCATCAAAACAAAGTGTGACCAACGTTAATTCACTTCAGATGCTGCGCCGGTTGAGTCTGCCATCTGATCTCGGAGCGATGTCATGGTTCTTTGATGCCACATGACAGTGGCATCACGTGGAGTCTGCGCAGCATCAAATCGGACAAAATTTCTAATCAGCATGCACCACTTTATTTCGATCGGTCTGCGCAATGCTGCATGAAGTCGAACGCACCTATAGTCTGTGAAGAAGATTAAGTGCAGAGTGATGTCATAAAACTTGCGCTTTGATTGCATAAATCTTCGAAATGAAAATTTTGTTAATGTTTTAAAGCACATTAATATATAGATAATTTTTTTTAGGGGTTTTAACATTTAATAGATAGAATAGTAGAGAGAATTGACAGGAAATCAATGGGAACAGAGAGAGGGGAAGGATCGGCAAAGAAATCGCCATGCTATATGTCTGCACACTTAACCACTAGGCTATTGGCACCTACCTATATATTTATTTTTTCTTTCTTTGTACATAGTTCACTCATGATGCATTGTTGAAAAATAGGATCTCGGAAACAATAAAAAATTATCCATGATTTAATCTTGTTTTAGTATAGTTTTTTGTTATGGAGCGTTTCAAATTGGTTTGCTTTCATAACTGTCATTAAATATATTCACAATGCCCCAATAATCCATATTAATAATAAACGTATATCATAATTTACTAATTAAATATATAGGAGCTCTTATGTAAAACTATTCTAGTAATAAACATTTACTAATACACCATAGCGGAAAGTTTGAAAAATATTTTATTATATATTGTGGTACTGAAAGCTCACAAGAATGACATTGGGCTACACGAATGCGAATATGATGGGTTTCATGCTTCATATGATGGATTTCAGACTCTTAGTCGTTAAGTTATCAAAATGATTTAGTAAATGAGTGTAAATGTCAGCATCATCATTTATTGAAGATAAAACAGCTCAGTGATGTAATTCAGTAGCTCCAACCATTACTCAGTTACCATTAGTGGCTACTGTAAATGTATATTTGCTGATGTAGCGCTGTGCTTTAAATAAGATTAATGGGATTGGAGGATGACATGAGGGTTCATCCTACACCTTCTAATTTTGCTAAACCGTAAAGAGGTAAATCAGTAAATTTGAGCATTTAAAAAAAAAACTGGGTGAAATGAGATGACGTTAAAATGGGCAAATTACATCTATCAGAACATAACTCAAAATTCAAAACAAGTCTTTCTGCAGCAGTAGAAAAGTGTTGAATATTGATGTACTTTAGGGGATACAAATCGAAAGTAATCTGGAAGAACAAAACACAGATATACTTGTTACACTAATGTCACGTTGAAATACCAAGCTTAACATTATATTTACTTTGGATAAAAATAAAGAACAAAGCCAAAGATACCTCTTTCCCTATCTCTATCTCTTTACTAATGTATGCATATGTAGCACAACCATATTATTTCAAATGACTTGTTTCAGTTTTTTTGTTTTTTTGTATGATTTGATTATTTGATGGGCAACACGGTGGCTCAGTGGTTAGTACTTTACAGTTGGTCACCTTACAGCAAGATGGTTGCTGGTCCGAGTCCCGGCTGGTCAGTTGGCATTTCTGTGTGGAGTTTGCATGTTCTCCCCATGTTGCTGTGCTTCGGTTTCCTCCAAAGTCCAAATACATGCACTATAGGTGAATTGGGTAAGCTAAATTGGCTGTAGTATATGTGTGTGAATGAGAGTGTATGGGTGTTTCCCAGTGATAGGTTGCAGCTGCAAGGGCATCTGCTGCGTAAAACATATGCTGGATAATTTGGCAGTTTATTCTGCTGTGGCGACCCCTGATTAATAAAGGGACTAAGCCAAAAAAAATGAATGAATTTGTCTATTAATGCTTCTGAAGAGGCAGACCCCATCATCCCACTCTTCCGCGTTTTCCTGTTTGTTTGTTTTATTGTGGGCTTTCACTGATTGTGGGCGCCACTTCAGTGCTGCTGCTCGCTGCAGAAGTTGGGAATTTCTCAATATTTCAAGTGCCAATTAACGCGTCAGCCAATCAGATCGCTTTATGCATTACCCCAGCACAGACAGTAGTCAATTGCGGACTAATTTTATTGGCCGACACTGCTATGACGATCGCGTCAGCCTCAACTTTAGACATGCCTTCTGTCAAGCGTTGGCGGTGAAGCCCCGTGTGAATCGGGTGTTAGAGTTTGAGCATGCAAAATTCTGTTGTATGGCGCTGCAAAAAGGGGCGGGATTATTTAGACATTTTAAAAAGCGAGCGATTGGTCTATATTTTAAATTTCTGTCCAAGACGGTATGTTTTAGATTGGTCTCACGCAGTCACATGCCCGAAAATGCAAGCTCCTCCGACAAGTTTCGCACTTCGCGGCTTTGGATAGTTCAAGCTTGGTGGACTGTGACCTGTGAAAACGCTTCACAAGACTGCGTAAGACCAATCGAAGATCAAAACTTGACCTCTAGGGCAGAAATTTAAAATATGGAGCAATCACTCGCTTTTTTAAATGTCTAATCATCTTGTTTAATCCCGCCCCTTTTCGCAGCATGAAAGTTCTAAATTGAGCACAGGTACATTCTGTTTCTACTGATCATTCTTGAGACGTTTCAGCAGCTTATTTGGAGTTCACCTGTGGTAAATTCAGTTGATTGGACATGATCAGAAAAGCCATTTACCTGTCTATATAAGGTCCCAGGGTTGACAGTGCATGTCAAAGCACAAACCAAGCATGGAGACAAAGGAATTGTCTGTAGACCTCCAAGACAGGATTGTCTCAAGGCAAAAGGCTGGGAAGGTTACAAAAATAATTTCTGCTGCTCTGAAAGTTCCAATGAGCACAGTGGCCTCCATCATTCGTAAGTGAAAGATGTTTGGAACCACCAGGACTCTTCCTAGAGCTGGCCGGCCATCTAAGCTGAGTGATCGGGGGAGAAGGGCCTTAGTCAGGGAGATAATCAATAACCCGATGGTCACTCTGTCTGAACTCCAGCGTTCTTCTGTGGAGAGAGGAGAACCTTACAGAAGGACAACCATCTGTGCAGCAATCCACCAATCAGACCTGTATAGTAGAGTGGCCAGACAAAAGCCACTCCCCGCCTGGAATTTACCAAAAGGCATCTGAAACAAAATTCTCTGGTCTGATGAGACTAAAATTGAACTCTTTGGAGCGAATGCTAGGCGTTACGTTTGGAGAAAACTAGGCACCGCTCATCACCAGGTTAATACCCACCCTTACAGTAAAGCATGGTGGTGACAGCATCATGCTGTGGGGATGGTTTTCAGCAGCAGGAACTGGAAGACTAGTCAGGATAGACGGAAAGATGAACGCAGAAATGTACAGAGACATCCTGAATGAAAACCTGCTTCAGAATGCTCTTGACCTCAGACTGGGGCGACGGTTCATCTTCCAGCAGGATGATGACCCAAAGCACACCGCCAAAATATCAATGGAGTGGCTTCACAACAACTCGTTGAATGTCCTTGAGTGGCCCAGCCAGAGCCCAGATCCAAATCCTATTGAACATCTCTGGAGAGATCTGAAAATGGCTGTACACCGTTGCTTCCCATCCAACCTGATAGAGCTTGAGAGGTACTGCAAAAAGGAATGGGCAAAAATTCCTAAAGACAGATGTGCCAAGCTTGTGGCATCATATTCAGAAAGACTTGAGGATGTAATTGCTGCCAAAGGTGCATCAACAAAGTATTGAGCAAAGCTGTGAATACTGATGTACATGTGATTTTCAGTTTTTTTTTTTTTTTTTTTATAAATTTGCAACAATTTCAAAAAAATAATTTTTCACATTGTCATTTGGGGTATTGTGTGTAGAATGTTGAGGAAATAAATAAATTTAATCCATTTTGGAATAAGGCTGTAACATAAAAAAAAATGTGGAAAAAGTGAAGCGCTATGAATACTTTCCAGATGCACTGTATAATATTAACATGATGTTACCACTTCTTGTTTAAAGAGCCCCTATTATGGGTTTTTGAAAATGACCTTCTATGTAGTGTGTAACACAGCTCTAAGTAAAGTGAAATATCCAGCTAAAGCTTAAATCTGAAAGTGGACAGTGTTTAAAACTATTGATTCATCTATAAAAGAGTCGACTCATAGTAGTTGGAATGAATGGTCTTGATAACGAGTCTTTAGCTGTTTCGTATCCATGTGACGTGGATACGAAACATAATGGTTGTGCGCGCAGACCCACAAAATTTAAACCTGCGGCCCCGCCCACTAACACAGCAGCAAAGACAAAGAGGAGGATAAACAAATCCTGAAGTCATGAGTCATGAAGATGCTGTGCTTAGCTGGAAATTATTGGAAGTTTGAGGGAAAGTTCATGTTATATTCTCTACCCAAAGATGAAGCTGTGAAGAGTCAGTGGTTGAGGTTTATTTTTGCAAAAAAGGAAGGATCAGAAAAGACTACTGATGTATGAGACTTTGACAGAGCTCCACAGGAACTATCAATACACAGCTCATGGATTATTCCTCCATTTTGTAATGAGGGTTGGTGATCGTTGGGCAAAGCAGAGTACAGGTAAGCCCTGAGAACATATAACACTTATACATATTGCGACTAAAACCGCGCTAAAAACGCGACGCGTGCCTCTTTCTTTGCGGATTTAAACGTGTTTGTGAGCTTGCAATCTTGTCGTTTGTCATTGCTATGGCTACCGTCAGCTGTTCGTACACACGTGCGGCGGTCAAGGTTCAGAATAGTTCAGCTTTTGCCACTGTGTGGATTAATACTAAATGTGTGTTATTGTTAATAATAGAGCAATATGCTGGTGTTTAACTGCACTGCTTTAATGCACTCATGCACACACAAAAAATCCGGGAGACTGGGGGAAAGTGAGGACCGGGAGGGAGGGGGTGGGTGTCGTGGATGAAAGTGAGAACCGGGGTAGTTCACGGACGCCACCCTCACTATTCTATGAACGCGCTGGCCCTGATAACACTGGTGAGAACCGGGTACTGTGTACTATGGTGTTAGTAACTAATGTAAAGTTGCTTCTTTAATATACATTCTATGTATTCTGTTTTTGAATGTTTCTGTTTAGGACTTTTATTTTTGTGTTGTGTCCTCTGAGGAGGAGGGTAATGTGTGTGTGTGTCTGTGTGTGAAAAAAGAGCAGGTAGAGCAGTGTTGCCAGATTGGGCGGTTTTCCGCTAAATTGGACTGTTTTTAACTCGATTGTGCGGGTATAAAAACTTATTGTGTTTTTCGCAACTGTCACAACCGTTTTCCAGATGAGTGGGCGAGTTTTTTTTGCATTTTGGCGGGTTTTGGATAGTTTTTGGGCTGGAATCAGTCAGCTACATCTGGCAGCACTGAGGTAGAGTGTGACGGGCTAGGAGACTCATGTCGATCTCCTCCCCAGATCTTGCAGTTTTTGCTCAATAAAATAGTTAGTCGTCAGTATTTTCAAGGCCATCGCCTTTATTTACATTCACCCACTGCCGAAATCCACGCCTCACACTAATATGAAGCGTGTATGCACTCTGACCACTTCTATATTGTTGATAAGCTGTGCTGGGCATTTCACTCTGTCTCGCGCTGAAGGCTGTCAGTGTCGACCAATTGCAACAGGCTGTCATCGGTCCAATCAGCGCAGATTAGCTTCGCGCCAAGGAGGTGTTTGGGAACAAATGAATCACTGAACGATTCATATGGGAGTCGCTGGGAAAATTAGGTAAAAATAAACGCATATTATAAGACCATGTAAGTGTTTTTTGACCTTGCATGCATATTAGACTGTTGTTGGAGACCCTTACAACCAAAATATGACCCTATTTAATGTATAATAGGGGCTCTTTAAAAGAAGAAAAAAATGTATACATATGTAAAAGTTATCATTTGTACTGATATAAAAAATATAATAAAGAAAAAAAAGAAGTGAAGTAATGTGCGTTTGGCTCTAAGAGAAAGCGAGAGAGAGAGAGCAGGGCCGCAGATGTTGGCGAGGTGCGAGTGGGACAGCGCCTGGGGTAATTACATTAATTGACACTTCACCCCTCACGCACACACCCGTCCCCGGGGGCCAATCAGAGGCTGCTTGGAGAGCAAGGGGCCGGCCTGACACAGGTGCTGCCTGCCTTTGTGTTATGGCCGTAATTGCAGTGGTGATATTTGCTCGCGCGTGTTTCTCGCACAGACACACACATTCTCTGAAGCCCATTAAGCCTACAGGTCCTATTGAGAGCAGCGTTCCTTTGAAAGCATCAGGGGTGCGGGATGATGTCCAACACAAATGATGAGAGAACACGTGGAAGGCAAGCCCTCTGGGACCTCGGCGTGTGTGTGTGTGTTTAATGGTGGGATTGGCCGTCTGTCACTGAATTCGCCATGCATTATGCTTTAATAACCATGTATGAGAGAATAATTAATTTGAGCTGTTTAATATTCAGTGCTGAGATGAGTCTGCAAAGACGGTTCTCAATTGAAGATGATGTGGGGATAATGTAAATATGTATGTAGGTGCAAATATCAGCTAATATTTTAAAATCGAATCATAATTAATGGTAAATTACTGTACAGTGTATAGCCTACTACAGCATGTATTTTTTAAATGTCATATACAGTGCTCAGCATAATTGAGTACACCCCATTGTGAAAATGAATATATACCTTTGTATATATATATATATATATATATATATATATATATATATATATATATATATATATATATATATATATATTTATTTATTTTTATTTATTTATTTATTTTTTTATTTTTTTATTTTTTTATTTTTTTTAAAGGTACTGCAGGTTGCAATGTCACGAATTTTGCTTGCCAATCTTAAGCCAATTGTAATGGTTTGTTTTGGTTCAGTTTGGAATTTCCCCAACCAGCGCAGAGCCCGGGGGACCAGAGTGAGTGCTCCGACTTGGCCCCCCCCCGGTCCGAAAATGAATTTATCCATTTCTCTGTTGATCATATGGGTAGATGTTAAAATTATCACCCTAAAAACAATACAAGAATTATACAATAAACCAAGCATAACTAAGAAGCACTAAAATGGACATTGTTAAGTAAATCCTAATAAATATAATGTTTATAATTAAAATAAACTAAAACGCTAACATTATGTGAAGGAGATAAGAGTTGTTAAAATATGTTGAATATAAATATATATTTTATATAAAATATATTTAAACAAGGTCAGCAGTAGTAAGCACTGTCACCTCACAGCAAGAAGTTCGCTGGTTCGAGTCCCGGCTGGACCAGTTAGCATTTCTGGGTGGAGTTTGCATGTTCTCCTCATGTTGGCATCCTCCGGGTGCTCTGGTTTCCTCCACAGTCCAAGGTTGCACTGTTTACCGGTACTATGGTAGTATCGTGATACTATGGCTCCAAAATACTGGCGGTGCCATTGTAGTTTGTAAATGGTAGTATCGTCATTAACGGTCTATCTACAATAGATAGTGTTGTATGTGGAAAAGTCACTAAAATCCCCATATTTGTACAACAATAGACCTTTTTATTTTAACAGTCTGTGGAGCCCCTTAAGGTCGCATATTTTCTGATGTTTTCTGACGTTTCAAACACACCTGAATCACTTGGTTTATTTTTGTTCCTGTCAATATGATTTAGTAGCTACAACAACCGCGACAATCACTTAAAAAGAACGACTCACAAAGTGAAATTTTGAATTACTTTGGATTGTTACCTGATAAGACTGAAAAAAAAAAACAGTAGATGAAAATCACAAAATAGCAACAGGCAACATTGAAACAATTTTTGACCACTTCATTCATCCATCCATTCATTCATTCATTCATTCATTCATTCATTCATTCATTCATTCATTCATTCATTCATTCATTTCTTTCTTTCTTTATTTTCTTTTCGGCGTAGTCCCTTTGTTAATCTGGGGTTGCCACAGCGGAATGAATCGCCAACTTACCCAGCATATGTTTTACACAGCGGATGCGCTTCCAGTTGCAACTAATTTCTGAGGAACACACATGCACTCTCATTCACATTCATACACTAAGGACAATTTTAGCTTACCCAATTCACCTGTACCACATGTCTTTGGACTGTGGGGGACACCGGAGCACCCGGAGGAAACCCACGCGAACACGGGGAGAACATGCAAACTCCACACAGAAATGCCAACTGACCCAGCCGAGGCTTGAACCAGTGACCTTCTTGCTGTGAGGCGACAGCACTACCTACTGCGCCCTTTTTGACCACTTCCTATAGCCTAATTTTGTTGTAAATTTTTGTAACAAATTTCATTCTGTATAATTTGTATCTTTATCCTAATGTTTTTTTGTTGGTCAGTTATCTACAAAATAAACAAAAAGACTGAAAACATTTTAGGTGAAGTGACGTGCAAATAATACTTTTTTCAATAATAAGGGAATTATGAATTAAATTCAAGTAGACTGATTATAACATGTAAAATATAGCATTCCTAACAATTTTCTTTATAATTTGAGTTATGAATTACAGTATCGCAATACTATTTAGTATCGTGATACTTCAGCTGGTATAGTATCGTAAGGTGAATTAATGGTATCGCGACAACCAAAGACATGCAGTATAAGTGAATTGGATGAACTATATTGGCTGTAGTGTATGAGTGGAAAGCGAGAGTGTGTTGGTGTATCGCAGTACTGGGTTGCGGCTGGAAGGACATCCGCTGTGTAAAGCATATACTAGAATAGTTGGCGGTTCATTCTACTGTGGCGACCCCTGATAGATAAAGGATTAAGCCGAAGGAAAATGAATGATATTTAAACATGTTGTTCATCATTCCCATGTCCTTATACACATTTTTAAGATTTGTAAAATCCTCATAATCTACCAAAACCAGTACACACACAGAAAAAAAATCAATTTTGTAGGTGTAAAATGATATATAGAGTATTGTAAGTCAAAATATAATATGCATAAAATCAGTATATAATATAAAATATAACATATATACAAATGAATAAGGGATCATTTTTGTAACAAAGTTTTTTTTTTACAGTTGAAGTCAGAGTTATTAGCCCCCCTGAATTATTAGCCCCCCTGAATTATTAGCCTCCCTGTTTATGTTTAACGGAGAGCAGATTTTCTCAACACATTTCTAAACATAATAGTTTTAATAACTCATTTCTAATAACTGATTTATTTTCTCTTTGTCATGATGACAGTAAATAATATTTTACTAGATATTTTTCGAGACACTTCTATACAGCTTAAAGTGACTTTTAAAGGCTTAACTAGGTTAATTAGGGTAACTAGACAGGTTAGGGTAATTAGGCAAGTTATTGTATAATGATGGTTTGTTCTGTAGACTATCAAAAAATATATACTTAAAGGGGCTAATAATTTTGACCTTAAAATGGTGTTTAAAAAAATGTAAAACTGCTTTTATTCTAGAACAAATAAGACTTTCTCCAGCTAATAATTCTGCCATCAGCTGTATACAATATGTTATATAAATATTCAGTGGATAAAAACCACAGTGGAGTCTTTTTATGGTGTCAGTGTCTCTCTCTCACTCACTCTTGATTTACACATCTCACCTGACCTGACCCTCTGTGGTTTGTCTTTTAGTGTCCAGTGTAAGGAGTACCGGGATGTTTTCAGACGTGTGACCGCAGTGGTGGAGCAGCATCAGAAGCTCTTAATTCCTGGACAACCACAGCTCAACATGTGTGACCTCGCTGTCATGGTGAGAACATCATCACTGCACTGATACTGGCAGGAAAGTGAGCATAGAAAGTGAGCTATATATATATATATATATATATATATATATATATATATATATATATATATATATATATATGAGCTATATAAGTCTTCATTTTGCATTTGATTGTCTTCATTTTGCACTTTTGATGTCAGAGGCTAACTTTCATGTATTTCTTACTATCTCTATTGTACACAAAACAAGATATTCTAAAGAATGTTGGAATAAAACAGCCACTGACAGCCATAGTGGGAACAATCAGTATATATTCAGTATATCTTTGTGTGTGTGTGTGTGTGTGTGCGCGCGTGTCCGCGAGTGTGTATGTGTCCAACAAAAGAATGAAGAAACTCAAACAGGTTTGGAACAAGTGGAGGATGAGTATATGATGACCGATTTTAAATTTAAGATATTCTATTAGTAAATTCCTAAATTAATTAAAATGACACAATGATTCCCGTATACCTTAATATTTGATTATTTTACTGAAATACATTTAATACATTATATATATATATATATATATATATATATATATATATATAAACACACACACACAGTTAAAACCAGAAGTTTACAAACACTGTATAAAAAGGCACATGACCATTTTTAAAAAAAGTCAGATGTTAATGTGACTAAACTTTTTCTCTTTTAGGTAAGTTAGGATTATCAAATTTGTTTCTGTTATGCTTAATAGCAGAATAATGAGAGATATGTTTTTAAGAAATTGTTATAACTTTTCTTGAAAGTCAAGTTTACATACAATAAGATTATTATGCTTCTGAAAAAGCTCAGATGATGGTGTCAAGGTTTTGGAAGTTTCTGATTGGCTAATTGACAACATTTGAGTTAATGAGTTACACAACTGTAGAATAGTATTTAAAGAAAACCTCAAACACACTGCTTGCTTGTGTGACAACATGGGAAAATCAACAAGCCAGAATCAACAAAAAAGCCAGATTACAGTTTGCTAAATTACACTGGGAAAAAGATCATTTTTGGAGACATGTCCTGTGGTCTGATGGAACTAAGATTGAAATGTTTGGCCATAATGACCAGTGTCACATTTGGAGGACAAAGGGGAAAGCTTACAAGCCTAGGAACACCATCCCAACTTTGAAGTATGGGGGCGGCAGCATCATGTTGTGGGGCTGTTTTGCTGCAGGAGGGACTGGTCCACTTCACAGCATAGATGGCATCATAAAGAAAGAACATTATGTAGAAATACTGAAGCAACATCTCAAGACATCAGCCAGGAAATTAAAACTTGGCCACAAATGGGTCTTCCAAACAGACCATGACCCTAAGCATACTGCCAAATTAGTTAAAATGTGCTTTAAGGACAACAGAGTGAATGTTTTGGAGTGGCCATCACAAAGCCCTGACTCAATCCTATAGAAAATAGAGTTGAAAAAGCTTGTGCGAGCAAGACAGCCTACAAATCTGACTCAGTTACACCAGTTCTGTCAGGAGGAATGGGCCAAAATTCCTTTAAAACTATTGTGAGAAGCTTGTGGAAGGATACCCAAAACATTAGACCAAAGTTATACAGTTTAAAAGCAAAGCTAATAAAAATACAAAGGAAATGTGTGTAAACTTTTGACTGTCTAGAAATTAATAAAAAATTCTCAAAAAAGAATCTCTCATTATTCTGGCATTTAGCAAATGTAAAACATTTAGGTAATCCTACCGGACCTAAAATAGTAAACGTTTAGTATGATTTACTATCAGACATTTTTTTTTAAATGGTTTTGTTCCTTTTTGTATGTAAACTTCTGGTTTCAACTGTATATACATAATGAGAGAGAGACACACACACACACGCACATCTAGATTATTATAAACGAGTCATTGTAAATATACTGATTATTATTAATTATAATGTTGATTGTTGACTGTACAGTTTATTCTGGTTTATTATTTTAATTATTAATATTAATATTATTATTATTATTAATTATTATTATTATTATTATTATACTATATATTATAATACTATACAACTATTTACCGTGTTTACTATGTCTATGTTAATATATATATATATATATATATATATATATATATATATATATATATATATATATATATATATATATATATATATATAAAATAACTTTATAAATGCTTTGGCAATAAATTTGTCATGCCAATGAAGCAATTATTGAATTGAATTGAGAATTTTACATGATTTGCCTGGGTTTTTGTAACCTCAGTTACCCCATTTTACCCCGTTTTAGTTTTTTTTATTAATTTATTAAACATTTTTTAATAACATAATTTTTTATAAATGGCCTTACACAAAATGACTATCTTTAAAAAATGCTTAACAGTTTTTTCTGCCAATGCAAAAGTGAATTTTAACGGCAGATTGTGTTGATAATAATGGAGCAGCAGCGCCCTCATGTGTTAAATTCGAGCTTTGCAAGAGCATATTTTAATGCGTTTGGTTTGTGTTTGTCCTCAGAACTGGACTCCTCCTGGCTGTGAGCAGTTGGGCAAATGTCTAAAAGCACCGGAGTCTCAGCCATGGAAATGTGACTGGCCACATTAATGTTTACTCACAAGCACTTTCATAAAGATGTCTCTAAAATCAGAACTCAGTTCACAAAACACATGTTTTTTTTATAGCATTTGTATCTGTGTGTGTCTCAAACAGGTGTTTAATGAAGTGTTTTTACATAGAAAAGGGAAACAAAGCTTTTTAACATTTTAAATACAATATTATTATTCCTCTTTTCTTATACGGTTATTGTAAAATACTTTGCAAATTTAAGTCCTTTATAGTTTAATAAATAAAACAGAATCCATTCATTCATTCATTCATTTTCTTAATCCCTTTATTCATCAGGAGTTGCCACAGCGGAATGAACCGCCAACTTATCCAGCATATGTTTTACGCAGCAGATGCCCTTCCAGCTGCAAATTAGTAATGGGAAACACCCATACACTCTCACATTCACACACATACACTACGGTCAATTTAGTTTATTCAGTTCACCTGTACCGCATGTCTTTGGACTGGGGGAAACCGGAGCACCCGGAGGAAACCCAAGCCAACACAGGAAGAACATGCAAACTCCACACAGAAATGCCACCTGACACAGCTGGGACTCAAACCAGCGACCTTCTGAGCCACCGTGTTGGCTAAAACTGCATCCATCTTACAGAAAAACATTGTTTTGGTTGTCCTCTGCAAAAATGTCAACACACACACACAGTTGTACAGTTATCTTTATGGGAACTTCCTATAGACTTAATATTTTATACTTTACAAACTGTATATTCAAAACCCAAGCCTCACAGGAAGTGATCTGCACATTTACATTTTCAAAATATTTCATTCTGTGTGATTTATGAGCCGTTTTCCTCATGGGGACCAACAGAAATGTGCCAACAATTTCACAATTTACTGATATTGCTATACTTGTGAGCACATTTGGTTCCCACAATGTGAGGAATACAAGTAAACACACATGATGATACATATGTATGTATATATGGATATGACAAGAAGTAAAGTACTGTATAAATGCATAAGCTTACTGTAGTAGTGTCGCTATTCACATTAAGACAAAAAGCAGTGCTTAGTAGATGCACTTTAGTAGATTTGAATGCTGCTAATTCATTTATTCATTTTCCTTCGGCTTAGTCCCTATATTCATTACGGGTCGCCACAGCGGAATGAACCGCCAACTTATCCAGCATACGTTTTACACAGCGGATGCCCTTCCAGCTGCAACCCAACACTGGGAAACACCAACACACTCTCACATGCACACACATACACTACAACCAATTTAGTTCATCCAATTCACCTATAGTGCATGTGTTTGGACTGTGGGGGAAACCAGAACACCCGAAGGAAATCCAAGCCAGCACAGGGAGAACATGCAAACTCCACACAGGAATGCCAACTGACCCAGTCCACCGGGACTCGAACCAGCGACCTTCATGCTGTGTACAAAACATCAAAAACAGTCCCTTCTGTTCCTTTCTAGGGCTGAACATATTTTGAGAATGTTGATGATGATGATGATGATGATGATGATGATGATGATAAAAACATCAAGTGACAGCTGCCTGAGACTCACTGGATGTCACACACTGATGGACAGACTGTACTTACACACTATCAGGGTCACTGTCAGCGCTGTCTTCAGAAGTTAAATCATTGTGTAGTCCACAAATAAATATATGAATGTGTCTTTTTGAGTATATGATCTTATTTTCACCAATTTTTATTTTATTAAATGCCATCAGTAGTTTAGTAAAACAAAAAACTGCATTGTTCGCAACCTTTCATGTGCTCTCGTAATTGTTTTCCTCAAATTATGTTTGTGAATTTGTAATATAAACAGTTTACACATTCATTCATTCATTTTCCTTAGTCCCTTATTTATCATCGGTCACCACAGCGGAATGAACCACCAACTATTCCAGCATATGTTTTACGTAGCCGATGCCCTTCCAGCTGCAACCCATTATTGGGAAACATCACTCTCGCATCAGTTTAGACATACAGTCACCAGCCACTTTATTAGTTACACCTGTCCAACTGCTCGTTAACAAAAATTTCTAATCAGCCAATCACATGGCAGCAACTCAATGCATTTAGGCATGTAGACTTGGTCAAGACGATCTGCTGCAGTTCAAACCGAGCATCAGAATGGAGAAGAAAGGTGATTTAGGTGACTTTGAACATGGTATGGTTGTTAGTGCCAGACGGGCTGGTCTGAGTATTTCAGAAACTGCTGATCTACTGGGAGTTTTATGCACAATCATCTCTAGGGTTTACAGAACATGGTCCGAAAAAGAGAAAATATCCAGCGAGCGGCAGTTCTGTGGGTGCAAATGCCTTGCTGATGCCAGAGGTCAGAGGAGAATGGCCAGACTGGTTCCAGCTGATAGAAAGGCAACAGTAACTTAAATAACCACTCGTTACAACCGAGGTCTGCAGAAGAGCCTCTTTGAACACACAACACATCCAACCTTAAGGTGGATGGGTTACAGCAGCAGAAGACCACACCGGGTGCCACTCCTGTCAGCTAAGAACATGAAACTGAGGCTACAATTCACACAGGCTCAACAAAATTGTACAATAGAAGATTGGAAAAACGTTGCCTGGTCTGATGAGTCTCGATTTCTGCTTTGATATTCAAATGGTAGGGTCAGAATTTGCGTCAACAACATGAAACATGGATCCATCCTGCCTTGTATCAACGGTTCAGGCTAATGGTGGTGGTGGTGTAATGGTGTGGGGGATATTTTCTTGACACACTTTGGGCCCATTAGTACCAATTGAACATTGTATTAATGCCACAGCCTACTGAGTATTGTTGCTGACCATGTCCATCCCTGTATGACCACAGTGTACCCATCTTCTGATGGCTACTTCCAGCAGGATAACGGGCCATGTCATAAAGCTCGAATCATCTCAGACTGTACACTGTACTCAAATGGCCTCCACAGCCACCATATCTCAATCCAATAGAGCACCTTTGGGATGTGGTGGAACAGGACATTCGCATCATGGATGTGCAGCCGACAAATCTGCAGCAATTGCTTGATGCTATCATGTCAATATGAACCAAAATCTCAGCTGAATATTTTCAGTACCTTGTTGAATCTATGCCACGAAGGATTAAGGCAGTTCTGAAGGCAAAAGGGGGTCCAACCCAGTACTAGTAAGGTGTACCTAATAAAGTGCCCAGTAAGTGTATTAGCCTATGTACTGTACAAACTTTTATTTTGCGTATATGTATATGGTCACATAATTATATTTTGTACAGTGTTTTGAAGGGACGATAACATTATTTAAAAATCACATTTGCCTGTGTTGGTTTTTCCCCTAGTCCCCCAGGTTAAAAGATCAGTCAGAGGCTTCAAATAAGTTTAAATTAATTTAATGAATCAAATAGATAAAGCATACAGAGCGCTCTGGGCTGCAGAATAAACCCTTTACAGTAACAGCTTCACATGTGGGCATTCCACAATCCTCTCTAACCCTCACAGCCAAGTATATATCACCAATTTGTCTTCGGCCCCGCGCGGGTGTGAGTGTGTATGGATGTTTCCCAGAGATGGGTTGCAGCTGGAAGGGCATCCGCTGTGTAAAGCATATGCTGGATTGGCGTTTCATTCCGCTGTGGCGACCCCAGATTAATAAAGGGACTAAGCCAAAAAGAAAATGAATGAATGAATGGTTCGAGCTGATAGAAAGGCCACAGTAACTAACCCTCAAATAACCCTCACAGCCAAGTATATATTGCCAATTTCTCTTCGGCCCTGCCCGGGGGCACTTCAGTAAGAAAGATCCTCCATCCAGATCAGTTCAATCATCAGTTCAATCATCAGTTCAATCATCAGTTCAATCATCAGTTGTTAGGCAGAACAGCAAATCTGCACAGAAAAAGTTGCGCATACACATAACAGAGCCTGCAAGAGAGTGAGCTTGAGTCCTTCCCATCCGTGATTGTTCCTGTAAACGAGCAAACTCTGGAAGAAGAGATGTAACATTCCGTTGATGACAAGTACCGAGGAGTTAACTTCTCGGTTATCAGTCACACAAAGGCACAGCTGTTATGGAGCAAAATTATATGAGGTTAAGCACATAAGGTTATATGAGGATAAACACATCAGCATAAGTTCATGCAATTAGTTAAAAACAGAATTAAACTATTAATGCATAGGACGAAGTTAAAATCATCAAAACTTCCTTCACCTGTATTTTGAGTCACCTTGTTTTTGTACAGTAATCATGAAGCGTGAATCATCTCAGACGGTTTCTTGAACATGACAATGAGTTCACTGTACACAAATGGCCTCCACAGTCACCAGATCTCAATCTAATTTGGGATGTGGTGGAACAGGAGATTCGCATCATGAATGCAGCCGACAAATCAGCAGCAACTGCGTAATGCTATCATGTCAATATGGAGCAAAGTCTCAGCTGAATATTTCCAGTACCTTGTTGAATCTATGCTACCAAGGATTAAGGCAGTTCTGAAGGCAAAAGTGGGTCCGGGTAATAGTACGTTGTACCTAATAAAGTGGCCAGTGAGTGTATATTAGCCTATGTACTGTACAAACTTTTATTTTACGTATATGTATATGATCACATAATTATATTTTGGACAGTTTGCTAAAATCCGAATGTGTATGTTTTTTAGGATAACATATTTTAAAATCACATTTGCCTTTGTTTTGAGTTACCTTATTTTTGTACAGCAATCATAATAAAATAATGAGAAGACAACTTGCCTGTCCTCCTGTGTAAAGCTGTTTGTTTTTCTCACTACAGCTGCGAGATCTACAGAATCCACTGGGATTTCGCCCTTCAGTTCCATTTCGGTGCTCCTCTCCTCCTTCATTAGGGAAATAATGATCCTTTGCGGATGGAATGTTTGTATATGAATTAGAAGTCTATGGGGTAATAATATGTATCATAATAAAATACATTAAAATGTATAATGATGTGCCATTATGAAATTTCCTTTCCTACGTAAAATAAAAATGTACCTTTTATTACGTCGACGTAAATATCACGTGGTAAGGAAGCGCGTGCTATTGGTTTACGTGAGCACGCGGACTCCTTTCATTCACAGTCCAAACATCCACAGCGCGCGTCATGGCAGATAAACTGGAATTAATCTCCAAGTGCATAAGAACTTTCCCTGATTTCCCTACGAAAGGGATTCCGTTCAAGTGAGTGTTTATAAACTTCATTGTTTTTTTTAATGTGAGCAGTTTTATAGAAGGGTGGAGCGGAACTGGAGAAAGCGGAAGAGTGTGGCGTTAATGAGAGATGTTTAAGTTTGCCAATAACATTTTGTGTGTGTCAAATCGTCTGTTATTTTGTCTGCAGAGATATTTTCCCAATCTTGAAGGATCCGAAGGCAGTTACTGCAGTGACAGATCTGTTTGAGGAGCACGTGAGAAACACTTATCCTCAGGTGGATCTCATAGTGGGTAAGAGAGTGGTTATAACATGTTTATATCGTGTGGCACGCGACACAAGGTTTAAAGTTGCGAAATTCCCGATAAGTGTTGTAGGGAAATAAAAACCTACAGAAACTCATCAAAATGTAACCATGGACCACAAGACTAGTCATTGGGTCTGTTTTTGTAACTTGAGAAGTGTGCATAAGCTATTATTGGTCAATTGTTGGATAAAGCTATTTGAATACTGGAATCTGTGGTAATAAATAAGTAAATAGTGAGGAAAATCAAGTTGCTGTATTTATGAAAGGAATTTCTTTAAATATTTTAATGGAAGATAATCATTCATTCATTTTACTTCGGTTTAGAACCTTTATTTATAAGGGGTCGCCACAGCGGAATGAACCGCCAACTTATCCAGCATATGTTTTACACAGCGGATGCCCTTCCAGCTGCAACCCATCACTGGGAAACAATCATACACTCACATTCACACACATACCCTATGGACAATTTAGTTTATTCAATTCACCTGTACTGCATGTCTTTGTACTGTGGGGGAAACCGGATAGAAGATGATCTTTAATTCATATTCGAATTATGCTATCATAAAATTTTTTTTTTAATTTTGACTAATACAATGTATTTTTGTTTCTTCCCACATATTTACCTGTGAAATTTAAGCAATAACCTCAAATATGATCTTTTTGTTTGTTGGTTTATAAATGGTGTATAAAAGCGATTAGACACTAGTTTGTAAAATAATAGACAGCTATAGACCAATATAATATTGTATGATAGTCATGCATGGCTGTATGTGAAATAATATTCAATTATGATTACTAAAACATTTCAGGACAATCTCCAGTGTATAATATTCCAAAAACAAATGCTTTATATTTCTAGTAATGCTCTAGAATTTACTGGTTATCATAATTAACCTATTTTGGTATACAGGAAGTGCAGAATTATTAGGCAAGTTGTATTTTTGAGGATTAATTTTATTATTGTACAACAACCATGTTCTCAATGAACCCAAAAAACTCAATAATATCAAAGCTGAATATTTTTGCAAGTAGTTTTTAGTTTGTTTTTAGTTTTAGCTATTTTAGGAGGATATCTGTGTGTGCAGGTGACTATTACTATGCATAATTATTAGGCAACTTAACAAAAAACAAATATATACCCATTTCAATTATTTATTTTCACCAGTGAAACCAATATAACATCTCAACATTCACAAATATACATTTCTGACATTCAAAAACAAAACAAAAACAGGGACACTCAAAAGCCTGCCATCCATGGATTCTGTCTGTGTTTTGATCTGTTCACCATCAACATTGCGTGCAGCAGCAACCACAGCCTCCCAGACACTGTTCAGAGAGGTGTACTGTTTTCCCTCCTTGTAAATCTCACATTTGATAATGGATCACAGGTTCTCTATGGGGTTCAGATCAGGTGAACAAGGATGCCATGTCATTAGTTTTTCTTCTTTTAGACCCTTTCTTGCCAGCCACGCTGTGGAGTACTTGGACGCGTGTGATGGAGCATTGTCCTGCATGAAAATCATGTTTTTCTTGAAGGATGCAGACTTCTTCCTGTACCACTGCTTGAAGGTGTCTTCCAGAAACTGGCAGTAGGACTGGGAGTTGAGCTTAACTCCGTCCTCAACCCTAAAGGCCCCACAAGCTCATCTTTGATGATACCAGCCCAAACCAGTACTCCACCTCCACCTTGCTGGCGTCTGAGTCGGACTGGAGCTCTCTGCCCTTTACCGATCCAGCCATGGGCCCATCAAGACTCACTCTCTTTTTATCAGTCCATAAATCCCTAGAAAAATCAGTCTTGAGATATTTCTTGGCCCAGTCTTGACGTTTCAGCTTGTGTGTCTTGTTCAGTGGTGGTCGTTTTCAGCCTTTCTTACCTTGGCCATGTCTCTGAGTATTGCACACCTTGTGGTTTTGGGCACTCCAGTGATGTTGCAGCTTTGAAATATGGCAAAACTGGTGGCAAGGGGCATCTTGGCAGCTGCACGCTTGACTTTTCACAGTTCATGGGCAGTTATTTTCCGCCTTGGTTTTTCCACACGCTTCTTGCGACCCTGTTGACTATTTTGAATGAAACGCTTGATTGTTCGATGATCACGCTTCAGAAGCTTGGCAATTTTAAGAGTGCTGCATCCCTCTGCAAGATATCTCACTATTTTTGACTTTTCGGAGCCTGTCAAGTCCTTCTTTTGACCCATTTTGCCAAAGGAAAGAAAGTTGCCTAATAATTATGCACACCTGATATAGGGTGTTGATGTCATTAGACCACACCCCTTCTCATTACAGAGATGCACATCACCTAATATGCTTAATTGGTAGTAGGCTTTCGAGCCTGTATAGCTTGGAGTAAGACAATATGCATAAAGAGGACGATGTGGTCAAAATACTCATTTGCCTAATAATTCTGCACTCCCTGTAAACTGCTAAGTTAACTTAATTCTTTCATGTTGTCCCAACACAATTCGGTTGTGTGGAACCCAGCATTTTAACAGTGTGTTAAGTCAAGGCGAGCTTTATTTTCATTCCGCTACATTTGTGGACATACAGAGGAACGAAATGTCGTGTCTCGCAGGACAACGGTGCTACATAAATTATTCATCGATACAAACACAACACTGGACATAAGAGCTATTTTAAAAAACCTATGCATAACTAACATATGCTATAAGATACTTGACTATACACAAGACGGGCTAAACAAGTACTTTTACATGAGACTGAACAATGCTGTGCAGGATATTGTGTAAGAGAGGTATTAAAGGTGAATATTGTGCAAAAGGTATTTACGGTATATTATTGTGCAAAAGAGGTATTTAAGGTTGAAGCAAGCAGTGCAAAATGATTGTGGTACATTTATAGTAAACATCGTTTTCATTATTGAGTTCTTGTAAGATGGAGTTTAGCTAAAGTGTCAGGTGCAGAAGCGAGAAGAGTGTTTCTACAGGTGTTTTGTCAAACCTACTCACCTGCAGGAAGCACAATTTGAAATGAACAATGTTTCCAAGAGACATGGAGTGATTAAAGAGCTCCTGTTATCCTGGGGATGGCAGAGATTTCAGAGGGGTGCAAATTGACTGGAGTTGAGGCCTCTAACAGCCTGTGGAAAGAAGCTGTTGAGTAGTCAGTTGTTGAGTAGTAGTAGTTGACTAGCCGAGCAGGCTATAATACTTCTCTAGTAGCTGCATTTTTTTTACATTTATAATTGTGTGTTTATTGAGGTTCGCTTATGTTGATATTTTGACTTGATTCATTGTTTAAGCATTTATTTATTGTATTTAATTTGCTTTTAAATATACTTTCTTAATTGTATTTTATTTATTTGCTATTTCTATCTAGTCCTGTCTTGAATTTTGTGATGTATAATTATAAGCAAAAATGGAAGTAAATTAAATAAATATGTTGTAAAGACATTTTAAATCTTCACACTCTTCCTGAATTAGTTTATAAGGGTCAGGTATTTTAAAGCTTGTTAGTAAACAGCCGCTGTTTTGATTGGCGAATGTCATCATCACTTGCGTATGAAATGGTAAACAAGCCCTTTTATTATTGCATGACATAAAACCGTTTTTCACAGATAAATCACTACCTCTTACTCACAGCAATCTGCTGGAGCAATGGCGAAGCCACGGGTGTGCAGTCGCCAAACCTAAAAACATATGAAGAGTTTATATTTTTCTAAACTATTGCTATCTACTAGAGCTGCACGATTTTAGTTTTTCAGCAATATATATACAGTTGAAACCAGAAGTTTACATACACTTTAAAAATGGTTATGTGCCTTTTTATACAAAGTCAGATGTTAATGTTACTAAACTTTTTCTCTTTTAGGTAAGTTAGGATTATCAAATTTGTTTCTGCTATGCTTAATTTATTTTTTGAGAAATTGTTATAACTTTTCTTGAAAGTCAAGTTTACATACAATAAGATTATTATGCCTCTGAAAAAGCTCAGATGATGGTGTCAAGGTTTTGGAAGTTTCTGGTTTGCTAATTAACAACATTTAAGTTAATGAGTTACACAACTGTAGAATAGTATTTAAGGAAAACCTCGAACACACTACATGCTTGTGTGACAACATGGGAAAATCAACAAGCCAGAATCAACAAAAAAAGCCAGATTACAATTTGCTAAATTACACTGGGAAAAAGACAAATTTTTGGAGACATGTCCTGTGGTCTGATAGAACTAAGATTGAAATGTTTGGCCATAATGACCAGTGTCACATTTGGAGGACAAAGGGGAAAGCTTACAAGCCTAGGAACACCATCTCAACTATGAAGTATGGGGGCGGCAAAATCATGTTGTGGGGCTGTTTTGCTGCAGGAGGGACTGGTCCACTTCACAGCATAGATGGCATCATGAAGAAAGAACATTATGTAGAAATACTGAAGCAACATCTCAAGACATCAGCCAGGAAATTAAAACTTGGCCACAAATGGGTCTTCCAAACAGACCATGACCCTAAACAGCTGCCAAATTAGTTAAAATGTGCTTTAAGGACAACAGAGTGAATGTTTTGGAGTGGCCATCACAAAGCCCTGAACTCAATCCTATAGAAAATTTGTGGGCAGAGTGGAAAAAGCTTGTGCAAGCAAGACAGTCTACAAATCGGACTCAGTTACACCAATTCTGTCAGGAGGAATGGGCCAAAATTCCTGCAAAGTATTGTGAGAAGCTTATGGAAGGACACCCAAAACATTTGACCAAAGTTATACAGTTTAAAAGCAAAGCTAAAAAAAATACAAAGGAAATGTGTGTAAACACTTGACTGTCTAGAAATTAATAAAAAAATTCTCAAAAAAAATATCTCTCAATATTCTGCCATTTAGCAAATGTAAACCATTTAGGTAATCCTAACGGACCTAAAATAGTAAATGTTTAGTATGATTTACCATCAGACATTTAAAAAAAAAAATGATTATGTTCCTTTTTTTAGTGTATGTAAACTTCTGGTTTCAACTGTAAGTAATAATATATAATAAAGCACAGATGAGAACAAAGATAAAATCTAATGAAATGAGCAGCGCTTTATGTACAGCGCATTGAGGTACAGAAATTCAATAATTAAATGTAAAGTAACACGCTATAGTCTTCATTGTATAAGTAAACATAATCTTTGTTAAAGTGGCAAAATGTATAATTTCTTGTTCAAATTATTTAAATTCACTTGAAATAGCTTGACATCCTGTGATGTGACTATTGCAGATTCGCACATTGATTCACATATCAATGCTGAAATGATATATTGTGCAGCCTCACTCTCTACTTATAATCAGGATTTAATCATTTGTGTCGGAACAACCCAAATCCGGATCCATTTGGCAAATCCCCCTTCTCACACACCAGTAAAAGACATTAGAGTTTTATGCTTATGTGGCGAGTATAGTTTTACACATCAGCCTAGTCTATTCTAACATTTTTTCAAACAATAATCATAGCCTAATTTCCTTTCTGGCTACACCAGTATGTTAAAGAGAAGTGTTTTAAGACATTCTGCCAAAAAAGGAAACAAAAAAATACATACATAATCCTTCAAAATAATTAATACCCCATTAAAAAGAAAACCTGCAGTGTTAATGGATGGTTGAGTTTGTGAATAGGTTTCTAATAAATTACATGTAAATCTAATTCATGTGTAGGTATATCGTGTGGGGTTATGGGCCAACATAAGCAGAAGCAGAACACTGTCAAAATATCCAAAGATACTCTTTACATTTGTTAAGTCAGTGTGTAAATTCATTGTGTTTTTGCTACCACAAAGACTTGATGTAGCAATTTCTCAAAAATAACATCCTAAAATGTCAAAAATGCTAAATCTCATTTATTTCTGCATTAGGCATCTCCAATCACAACATCTAAAACGTTAAATATATTTATTTCCAATGTTTTAGTTTATCTGTATTTGTGTCTTTCAGGGTTAAGAGAGTGAAATTATAGTACTGTAATAGTCATGTTTTCTTTATTCTCTTCTAGGACTTGATGCTCGAGGGTTTCTATTCGGGCCACTTTTGGCTCTGAGATTAGGAATAGGATTTGCCCCGATCAGGAAAAAAGGGAAGCTCCCTGGTCCCACAATATCAGTAGCCTACAGTCTTGAGTATGCAAAGGTAACTCTGATTTGAAAGGTATGTAGTAGGGCTGCACTATATTGAAAAAATTGATATTGCGATATTTTATTTTTGTGCATTAAGTAATGCAATATAAATACAGGTTCATAAGATAGTTTGAACAGCTCTATTTGACCATTTTCTGGGAAGCAAAACAATTAAAATTTATAATCACAATGCAATAAATGCTTTTCTTACTTTGCTTTGTTTCCTTTCTAGTCTAATCAAGTAAAAATATTGTTTTGTTTTCAACTGGAGAAGAAATAAGTCAAAATTATGTGTTTTTCCCTAAAACAAGTGAAATGATCTGTCAGTGAGGGAAGTAAAATAGTCTTGTTTTCGCTTTGAAATGAATATATTTAGACTAGAAACAAGAAAATTCTAAGTAATTTTTTTTTTTTTTTGCATAAATTGTGTATATTCCATAGAAATACAGTAATTAAATACAATTCTGTAGCTCCTGGTCAACTATTGTTCAGACTTAACGTTGCATATCTTGCAATGTGACTATTGCAGGTGTTCACATTGCAATATCGGTGCTGAAACGATTTATTGTGCAGCCCTATTATGCAGTATCACATGTAGTCTGTATTCAGTTCTAATGCAAGGCTGTGTTCATGATTTCATTCAGGCTGAGGCAGAGATGCAGGTAGATGCCGTGTCTGCTGGACAGAAAGTGCTAATCATTGATGATTTACTGGCTACAGGAGGTGAGTGAGCCTGTGTAAAATGCTTATTCAAATGCTCAGACTGTTATTCGTATTATGGGGATTTTATTATACTAAATTAAATATGCTGCAGTTTCTTGGTATAGACCTGAAAATAAAAATATTCGACTTGTGGATCTTGCATGCATTGGAGCACAGCCTTGAGATTGGTCTATTTATAAAATTAGACACTTGGAAAATTATTAAATGAGAATTTAAAACTTAATGCGCAAAAACATCTGACATAAATGCTGTTTAATGGAGAGATTTTTCTATACAAATTTTTTTTAAATAATAGATTTAATAACTAATTTCTACTATTTGTCTTTGCCGGGATGACGATACTTATCTTTTTTTTTTTTTTTTTTTTTTTAGCAAGATACTATTATTCAGCTTTTGCTTATTCTGGCTTTACTTGGTTAATTGGGTTAACTAGGCAAGTCATTGGACAAAAGTATTTGTAAGGGGTGCAACAGATCACGGTTGATCCATGATTCGTACAGATCACAAACAACGGTTTGGAACACGTGTCCTGCGGATTAATACATTTTTTTTACTGGTAGATTAATCCTAAATTTGTAATGATCACAGAGATCTTACATTATTCAAACCACATGCATGAAAGCATTTCGGCTTTCCTGTAAAATATAATGATGATGGAAGAAGTTGTGGTAGGTTATTTGGGATGTCGTGGGTTTCTTAGGGTATTAAAGGTGTTTTCTGTCACTACTTGTTTAGCCTGCATTAATGCATTACGTGTAAGCTGTACGATTAATCATTAAAAGTTCGGGATCTCAACACCCAGGTGACATAAATTATAAATGATGGTGATTTGCATATGTTTATTAATCCTTCAAATCACTGCATTCAAATCTGTGTTTGAAAAACATAAAAAAATCAAGAAGGAGATCTTTAGTCTTTTGAGTTAGTTATGAAGTTACAAACAGGCAAATAACACAGAAGTACTGAGATACAGTTTACAGTTTAGATAAAACCACTGATGTTTATGGTAAAGATTAAAATCACCGCCAAATGCATTTAACGACAAAATAAAAGTTGTAGGCAGCAATTACATTATTGATCCAATAGGTGGCGACAACCAGCCATCACATATATGCCACTGAATAATTCTTCAAAAATGATCCATCTAGCAATGAAACATGACGTTTTATGAGTGAATAACTGAATCATTTATTGAAAATGAGACTAAAAATAAATGTGAATTGTACAAATGATACATTAGATTTATACAGTTAGTATTATCAGCAACAGTAGTAGTGACAAAGAAGTTTTCACAGTACTGAATGTTTTACCATATATTTGTATTCAGCTGATTATTTCTTCATTTTATTTTTAATATAATTACAGGTTCTAAGTTCTGTTTGTTAAAACCAAAAGTGTCTTGCAGTACTGTTTTTGTAATAAATGTAAAGCAAAAATTACATTTGTCTTCTCCCCTTTTTGGTGAGATCCGTTACACCACTGGTGCTTGTTCTGTATGCAATCAGGAAAAAATGTATGAAGCGAGCTAACAATATTGTCTTTAGCAGTTATTAAATGTATTATTTTGTTTTTATTCCAGCAAAAAAAAAAATCTTCAACACATTTCTAAACATAACAGTTTTAATAACTCATTTCTAATAACTGATTTATTTTATCTTGGCCATGAAAACGGTAAATAATATTTGACTAGATATTTTTTAAGACACTTCTATACAGCTTAAAGTGACATTTAAAGGCTTAACTAGGTTAATTAAGTTAACTAGGCAGGTTAGAGTAATTAGGCAAGTTATTGTATAACGATGGTTTGTTCTGTATCAGGCGAGGTGTGTGTGTGTGTGTGTGTGTGTGTGTGTGTGTGTGTGTGTGTGTGTGTGTGTGTGTGTGTATATATATAATAATTGACAGAACATAAACTGAATAAAATAGATCATTAAAAAGAATTGTATAATAATGTGAACATTTCCTTGCTCTGCTAAACATAATTTCATTTAACATAATTTAACCCATTAAACCCTGACAGAATGTAGTATGTAATCCACTTCAACATATCCTGTTCAAATCAATGTGATGTGGATACGTGAGGTCACAAGTTGGTTTATTTTAAGTATTTTAAGTAACTGACTACAATTTATACCCCAAGCGCTATATGTTTTAAGTGTATATAAACGCCTATATTTACACAGCCAGGCATAATACATTACATGCTACAATTCATTGAAGTATGAAGCATCTTGACTTCTATTGGCAGTGTATTTATCCACAAAGATGCTCAATGGCCAGTTAATCCCCAGAACAGATGAGAAAATGAGAGAAATAAATGTAAATAGTCATATACAGGGTTCATACGGTCATGGAAAACCTGGACTTTTGACATGGCATTTTCCAGGCTTGTTCACTTGAATATAGGTTAGTTGTCTTCGCTTTGTCTTTGGCAGTGACATGCTCTCACATTATTAGCGATGTGTTAGCGTTATCTAAATAAATTTTACATGGATATAAAAATAAATTGAAACTAAATAGATTGTTGCATGTGTTATGATATGCTGCAACACATTTGATTGTGCGTATATGTAGACATTACATGAAACATTAGGTCATGAAAAATTTACTTAAGTCTTGGAAAAATCAAGGAATTTTAGTGGTAAAAATATGTTTGAACCCTGCTTATACCATCAACAGCTTCAATATAACGTTTTCCCATCTTTTCTCAGGCACTCTGTATGCAGCCATTGAGCTGATCAAACAGCAGAAGGCAGAGGTGTTGGGCTGTTTGGTGGTGGTGGAGCTCAAGTATCTCAATGGATCTGACAAGCTGAAGCCCACACCGGTGTTCTCTCTAATACAGTACTGACGGTCCTATACTTTCACATCATGTGCTGTGTCTTATTTTGTAGGTATTTCAGAGGAACAATATATTATTGGCACTATGGTTTACACTTCAGGAATATTAAGGAATTCCAATCAATTTTGTATTATTATTAGTATTATTATTAAGTAAATTTTTATTCTACCATGGAAAATGACATTACTTATAAAAGAAACACGCTGTGTATAAAATCACGTCAAACTTGAAATAGTTACTTGTTTTACATATTTACTTTATTTTTGGTTAGCACGATCGCCTCACAGCAAGAAGCTCACTGGTTTGAGCCTTGGTTGGGTCAGTTGGCATTTCTGTGTGGAGTTTGCATGTTCTCCCTGTGTTCGTGTGGGTTTCCTCCGGGTGCTCCGGTTTCCCCCACAGTCCAAAGACATGTGCTATAGGCGAATTGCATAAACTAAATTGGCCGTAGTGTATGAGTGTGAATGTGAGTGTGTATGGAAGTTTCTCAGTACAGGGTTGCAGCTGGAGGGGCATCTGCTGTGTAAAACATGCTGGATAAGTTGGCGGTTCATTCCGCTGTGATGACCTCTGATGAATAAAGGGATTAAGTCGAAGGATGAATGAATGAATGAATGAATGCAATCAGTTGTTTCACTTGTCTTAAAGAGATAGTTCACCCAAAATATTAAATTTACTCACTATTTACTCTCCCTTAAGTGTTTATAAAACTTTATGAATTCTTTTTTTGTTGAGCACAAAAGAATGTCTTTTAAATAATGTTACCCACCAGGCAATTTTGTGTTTAAAAGACTTCTAAACAGAGATTTGGGTTGTCAGTGTAAATCTAATAGACGTCCAAGAATAGCCTAAAACTAGACTATAGTCATCAAGTACACAGACTAGACAGACTTCACATGTGTAGTTATTCATTACAGTGTATGGTGACTAGTCTAGTTATGGGTATTCTTGGATGTCTATACGATTTTTCACAGACAGCCCGAATTTAGCCTTGTTTTAGCCTAGCCGTCTATGTGTAGACGTCTTTTAAGCCACCTTTCCACTGCACATGACGAGCAACAGACCGGACGTCATTCATTTCCAACGAAGAGTAGTCCGGGAGCTGCGTGGAGTTCTGATCATCTCCGTATGCGGAAAATTCAGATCTGATTTGAGCTGCAGATCCGTTAAAATATTTGAACTCCTGCGACTAAACCGGATGTGATGTATTCCAGTGTTGTCCAAGCAGATCCGTGCATATAAGATGAGAAATAGGAGTTTTTTTTCGCTTTTTTTTTTATTTTTAATCAGAAAAGGTTTATATTAAAAAAAAAAAAAATTCTATTCATAAATAAGTAATAAAAATATTTGTAATGCTGTCTCCACATTCCCTTCAAAACTTTTAGTCTATGAGTTTCTAGTATTCATTTATTCATTCAGCCACAGTGGACGCACGGAGAATAAAGGCTCTTGCTTTTGCACTCTTTTATTTGGGACGACAAAAACTGAGAAGTCTGTGCGACTGGCATAAGGGGGCGTATTCCGAAAGTCATGTCCGAATGTTGTGTGCAGTGGAAAGGTGGCTTTAGACTTTTTTTATAAGACAAATGCTTGCTGCGTAGACTGATAGCTTTCACAGCCATGTTAGGAAAAACAAATAAAATAAAAGTCAACGGTTTACAGTTTTCACAATTAAAGGGCGAGTAAAGGATGACAGAATTTTCCAGTTTTTCACTGACAGCCCAAATTTAGCCTTTTATTAGCCTAGCTGTCTATGTTTAGACGTCTATTAGTCTTCTTTTAAACAAAAAAAATGCTTGCTAGAAACCGATTCACATTCACATACATAGTAGGAAAAACAGACAAAATGAAAGCCAATGGTTTCAAAGCTTTTTCAAATGATCTTCTTTTGTGTTCAACGAGAGAGATACTCATACAGGTTTATGACAATTGAAGGTTGAAGGTAAAGCAGTGTTTCTCAACCACCTTCCTGGAGGACCACCAACACTGCATGTGTCTTCTTTGTCTGTCACACCCATTACAGGTCTTTCAGTCTCAGTCAGGTGTGTTTGGTTAAGGAGAACTGGAAAATGTGCAGAGCTGGTGGTCCTCCTGGAACGTGGTTGAGAAACACTGCATTAAAGGATTATACAATTTTAAGTTTTGGGTGAACTATTCCTTTTATTGCAATTAATAAATCCTCTTGTGGCCTCTGGATAGCAGCGTGTCTAACATATGCACACTTCACAGTGTTGTAAGCAGTAGTAGGGTTTCTTAAATAGCAGGCATTAGTACAATCCCAAATGGTACTCCAATCTCTTGCAAAGTCAAGACTGCTGCGTTCCAATCCAATTTCAGACATCTTTTTGCAAACTTCCCTAAGCATTTCCCATCTTGATGGAATCCCACTTTGAGTTGACTTCACGTGTACACTCACACACCTATATGTCCCGCAATGCAAATGCGATGTCACAAGTGACTTGCATTAAGTGTAGTAGTTTTCAAAGGCTTAGGGCAGGGGTGTCCACACTCGGTCCTGGAGGGCAGGTGTCATGGTGAGTTTAGCTCCAACCCTAACCAAACACACCTGAACCAGCTAATCAAGCTTTTAAGCCGCGGTCACACTGGACTTTTCCCTCCATAGACTTCCATTCATACGCACGCTAATGCGTCAGACCGGAAACCCAGGGTCATGCGTCAGATTTCGCAGGTTGCTGCGGTGCAAAGTTCAAGCTTGGTGAACTCTGACCTGCGAAATCGCATCACTTGACTGCGTGAGACCAATCCAGGATCAAAACATGACCTCTCTGAACAGAAATTTAAAACATGGAGCAATCGCTCGCTTTTTTTAATGTCTAATCATCTTGTTTAATCCCGCCCCTTTTCGCAGCGCCGTACGACAGAATTTCGCAAGCTCAAACTCTAGTGTGACCGCGGCTTTACTAGATACACTAGAAACTTTCTGGCTGGTGTGTTGAAGCAAGTTGGAGCTAAACTCAGCAGGACACCGGCCCTCCAGGAACAAGTTTGGACATCTCTGGCTTAGGGTATTCCATTTAATGCATTTCAGATGTTCCACCAGTAGTGGACACTTGTGTCATAATCAATGATGTACGTCAGAGTAAACGAGAAAGGGAAGTTTACAAATGAAGGGCATAAAATGTTGGACTGGACTTTCATGATGTAATGCCACTTTGACAGTTCAAGGTCAAGCTTGGTAATTGCCAAAAAAATAGTGTTAAAAAGTGCTAAAATAATAAATGGGACACATGCACATGGTGGCCATTGTAAACCCTCAGTCACACTGCACTTTTTGTCCCATACACGTGAATGCGCCAGACCGGAAACACAAGCAAGCTTTGCATTTCACTGCATTACAAAGTTGAAGCTTGGTGAACTCTGATCTACGAATTTGCATTGCATGAGGCCAATAGAAGATCAAACCGTTTTAAATATTGAGGTCTTGTGTTGTTTTGTTTTTTTTATTCCACTTTTTACTGCATCATATGACAGAATTTTGCATGCTCAAACTCTAGTGTGACTATGGATTATGTCAACAAGCACACATAAATTGGCCATTTGGGAATGGACTATGCCATTTTCATATGCTGTAGCAGGAAAGTATGTAATTTGGGTGGCAGTAAGGTTATAGAGACGTTTGATTTGAGCTTCCACCTTCTGTGCATAAAAATATAACAACAGCTTGAAAGCCATTCTTTGCATGAACTTGTTTTATTGTAAATGAATCAACGCACACTGATGAACTAGAAAAACCACAAAGTTAAAGTTACCAAATGTGCCATTAAATTCTGCTACATCTAAACCTTTTACATGTGTACATTTCTGAATTATTTTGTTAAAAGTCACAACTTCTCAACTAAAACTTCATTAAAAACATAGTGAACATCAGACTTGAAACAGTCTTGTAAAATGAAACGTCAATGAACAAAGCTAAAAGCAGTAGTCATCTAAAACAGGGTAAAATCCAGGCATAATACATATTAAAATATTGCACATGGTCTCAATTGTCTTGATTGAAAATGTCCTCAGATACGCTCCTCTTCCTTCGTCTTCTGGTTGAGTTTGTCCAGAACAATGTTCAGGTCCGTGGTCTTGTTCAGTTTGAGGTACATGTCCTTCCTGATCGGATGTATCGTTAGCCATGCGGGCGTCAACTCAGCTAGCAGACGAAGATGTTTCTCCATTTCATCTAAATAAGAATGATATTTAATTAATTCTAAAACTCAGTGAGCTACAATCAAAATAAAGTACAATAGCTAAACTTCCCCACATTAATTTCTCACACACAAAACAAGGAGACCGCATAGTTTAAAGACATGCACGTTAAAACACCATTGTGTAAGCGAAACTTCTGTACATACCAGAAGTGAGCTGAGATCGGTAGCTGGCGATCATGCGGTTGCAGGCGAGCTCCATGATGAGGGCCGGCTTCTTCTCTGCCACAAACACATTTCTCAGGATTCTGGCTAACTCTGGCAGCCGTGACATCATCAACAGACGCTCCTCCTGCTGAGGGTTTCGGGTCATAACAGCGTGCAGCTTCTGAGCCTCTTTAGCACGAATCTGAAAAAAAGGAAAAGAAATACAAATTTGAAATTGGTAAAAAAAAAAAAAAAAAAATGTATAATATTAAAACATGAGTAAATTGATTGACAAAAAATTTCTAAATAAATAAATAAAAATGTTGATTTTTGGACTCACCCTTTCCAGCAGTGACTGAGAAACTCCTTTGAGGGCACCAGGGGTCTCTGTTGGGGTCACAGCTGATTTGGCTGTGGTCTCAGGCTCCTTAACACATGCAGTCTCTGCTGTTTTCAAGGCCATGTTAGCCAGTGCTTTCTCCATCTGGAGAAAAATAATAATTCACACACACACAATTCAGTGACATGTTTCTTATGATTGTTGCTGGATTAATTTTGAACTTTAGTGCCAAACGAATAGAGTAAAATTAAAAATCTTATGTACATAAAACTACAAATGATCATCTAAAAGGTGAAAGTGCTCCTGTTTGTTACTAAATCAATTTAGCTAGTGAGCACCATGGTTGAAAAAAGTATCAACTTTGCGACGGTTGGCCGCGCCTACTTGTAGCTACTTTTGCAGTGTTCAGAAACCTATGGGTGACGTCACGGATACTACGTCCATATCTTTTACAGTCTATGGTTTACACTTGGTGAAGAGTGATGATCTGCAGGTGGGGATACAGATGTACCACCTGAACTGCTGAAATAAACTCAAAACAAACTTTGTTTTGACTGGATTTTGTTTAAAATTATCATTTAAATTTTTTCTTCATTTTTATTTGAAGTATACTGGCCTACAGATGGGGAAAAAAATAAATAAATAAAAAAAAAAAAAAGCGCTCACCTTGGGTGTCATGAGAGCACGAGCCTTGTCCAGCACTTCCTGCGCTGAGGTCAGTTTCTCGGTTTGAGGAGGTTGAGGCAAATCACTTGGCTTGACGTTGGGAACCTCGTCCACACTGAATCTGGGATGCCAGCGGGTCAGTTTTTCATCAGGAATGACAATAGGAGGATTCAGAGAAGCAAGGAACACCTGGAAAAACAAAAGATAATTAGACTGTAAATTAAGATTCATGCCAAATAAACAGTGAAGTATTTCTGAGGCATAGGCTATGCTCACCTTATGGTGTCCCTTCACAATTTCAACCAGGTTTTGGTGAAAAATGTGCCTTCTTTCTAAAAGACGAGAAGCTGACAACACTGGACGAACACCCTTGAATTCTGGAGGAGGAAACATTTTATAGAAAAGATAAAAACATTAATTTAATGATTTCACAATTAAAAAAAAAACAAAAAAAAAAAAACAAAGATTTGAGCGAAAATTTGAGAAATTCTGGTAAAATAGTTTACTTATATATATATATATATATATATATATATATATATATATATATATATATATATATATATATATATATATATATATATAAAAAACCTGAAAAAAAAAAAAAAAAAAAAAAAAAAAAATCACATGTACATAAGTATTCACAGCCTTTGCTCAATACTTTGTAAGGATGGTATTAGCCTGGTGATAAGCGGTGCCTGGTTTTCTCCAAACATAACGCCTGGCATTCACTCCAAAGAGTTCAATTTTAGTCTCATCAGATCAGAGAATTTAGTTTCTTGTGGTCTGAGAGTCCATCAGATGCCTTTTGGTAAATTCCAGGCAGGAAGTTGCTTCTGTCTGGCCACTCTACTATACAGGCCTGATTGGTGGATTGCTGCACAGATGGTTGTCCTTCTGTAAGGTTCTCCTCTCTCCACAGAACAACGCTGGAGCTCAGACAGAGTGACCATCGGGTTATTGATTACCTCCCTGACTAAGGCCCTTCTCCCCCGATCATTCAGCTTAGATGGCCGGCCAATTCTAGGAAAAGTCCTGGTGCTTCCAAACATCTTCCACTTACAGATGATGGAGGCCACTGTGCTCATTCATTTTTCACTGTGCACTTTCATTTTTCTGTAACCTTCCCCAGGCTTGTGCCACGAGACAATCCTGTCTCTGAGGTCTACAGACAATTCCTTTGTCTTCATGCTTGGTTTGTGCTTTGACATGCACTGTCAACCCTGGGATCTTATATATATATAGGTGTATGCCTTTTCCAATAATGTCCAAATCAACTGAATTTACTACAGGTGAACTCCAGTTAAGCTGCTGAAACATCTCAAGAATGATCAGTGGAAACAGAATGTACCTGAGCTCAATTTAGAGCTTCACGGCAAAGGCTGCGAATACTGATGTACATGTGGTTTTTCAGCTTTTCATTTTTAATAAATTAGAAAAAAAATTTCAAAAACTGTTTTTTCACATTGTCATTATGGGGTATTTTGTGTAGAATTTTGAGGAAATAAGTGAACCTAAATCCATACTAGAATAAGGCTGTAACATAAAAAAATATGGAAAAAATAAAGCGCTATGAATAATTTCAGGATGCATTGTATATACACACAAATTAATAAGTGTAATTATAAAATAATTGCACACCAAACATTTAGGTGGTAATGTGCACAAAATAAAAATAAAAAAAAAAAATAAAAAAACCGTTATCGGTTAACACTCCATGATGACAGAACTTTCTCCCAGCTGCAGTTTTGGAAGCAGTGTATTTCTCTACGTAATGTTGATGTTTTCTCACCTTCATCAATGACCGGCTCAGCTGTGAGCTGGTAGCTGGATCTCTTTGCTGTGGCACTGAATGAGATAATGTTTTTCTCCTGGCGAAAAGTATAGGCAGATGGATAAACAGCCTTTATCTGGCCCAGATGGCTCTCTTCAAAACGTCTGCGAAAACAGATAAAAAATAAATAAATAATTTTTTTTTAAATGACTTTAGAAATCTAAGACTGGCACAACTAAACATAACTAGCATGACTTCATGTTTCCCCTTACTTCCGCATCATATCTTGGACCCCTTGCTTAATCTTGGCGAAAGTGACAGTCTCGGAGCGGTTGAACAGCATTGCGACAATGGTCTCCAGGCTGCGGAACATCTCAGCAAGAAGCTTGTATTGGTAGGGCAGAGTAAGACCAGGCGGTACATCCTGAGCTAAAGTGTGGTAACGCTGATAAGCTGGAAGCTTCTCTCTGAAACAAAAAGATAGAACTTTATAAGTCAAACCACAGAAAACAAAGTCAGAGTAGTTTTTTTTTTACTGTAATGGGAAGGCCATTTTACGATTATTATCATGAAACATATAAGATTAAGCTGTAACAATTTTACAGATGACACGTTTTTACTTAAAATCAATCTGGATCCCAAGTAAAGCTCCTGCTACTCTCAGATGTGCAAAGCACAGAGGTTGATTATTGCTATGCAGGTTTTCCAGTTGGTAAAGTCAGATGCGCACAAATTAACAGTTCACATGAAGACCAAGGCTATTAAACATCATCTATAAACAGCATGTTGATATTAGACTAACACTTAAAATTACAAATGAAATCAAAACTAGCCATATGATTTTGTTAGCTCACATTGCTAGTTTTGTGGTGAACAAAGCACCTGTGCATGTCATTAAAAAAAAAAAAAAAAAAATAGTTTGCCTAAACTAAAATCTGAAAATGCACTTCCTGTTTGTTCTCAGTTAAAATCTCAGATTACATCTGTCTGAGGTATTGGGCGTGGCTAACATACTTAACCACGCCCCTCCAACTGTCAGCTTTGACAACATACAGAAATGGTGACGAGGTGTCTGTTAGGTTGTAATAACTCTCCTGAAACCCTTTTCCCGTTCTTTCTGAATGAAATGCCTACTTTACTACGTTCAATTAGCTCGCAGAAGAGAAAGAAAAAAAAAAACCAGCTCTCGAGCAGTTCAGTTGTAGTGAGAAAGCAATACAATCCAACAAACCAGGCTATATCACGGTGTATTATGGATATGTAACAGGCATATACACTCACCGGCCACTTTATTAGGTACACCTGTCCAACTACTCGTTAACGCAAATTTCTAATCAGTCAATCACATGGCAGCAAATGAATGCATTTAGGCTTGTAGACATGCTTGGTTTGATCTGCAGCAGATCGTCCTGACCATCAGAATGGGGAAGAAAGGTGATTTAAGAGACTTTGAACGTGGCTTGGTTGCTGGTGCCAGACAGGCTGGTCTGAGTATTTCAGAAACTGCTGATCTACTGGGTTTTTCCACACACAACCATCTCTAGGGTTTACAGAACATGGTCTGAAAAAGAGAAAATATCCAGTGAGCGGCAGTTCTGTGGGTGCAAATGCCTTGTTGATGCCAGAGGAGAATGGCCAAACTGGTTCAAGCTGATAGAAAGGCAACAGTAACTCAAATAACCACTCGTTACAATCGAGGTATGCAGAAGAGCATCCCTGAACACACAACACATCCAACCTTGAGGCAGATGGGCTACAGCAGCAAAAGACCACACCGGGTGCCAATCCTGTCAGCTAAGAACAGGAAACTGAGGCTACAATACACACAGGCTCACCAAAATTGGACAGTAGAAGATTGGAAAAAGGTTGCCTGGTCTGATGAGTCTCAATTTCTGCCATGACATTCGGATGGTAGGGTCAGAATTTGGCATCAACATGGATACCTGCCTTGAATCAACGGTTCAGGCTTGTGGTGTAATGGTGTGAGGGATATTTTCTTGGCACACTTTGGGCCCATTAATACCAATTGAGCATCATGTCAACACCACAGCCTACCCGAGTATTGTGGCTGACCATGTCCATGCCTTCATGACCAGTGTACACATCTTCTGATGGCTACTTTCAGCAGGATAACGCACCATGTGATAAAACGCAAATCATCTCAGACTGGTTTCTTGAACATGACAATGAGTTCACTGTGCTAAAATGGCCTTCACAGTCACCAGATTTCAATCCAATAGAGCACCTTTGGGATGTGGTGAAATGAAAAATTCGCAGCAACTGCGTGATGCTATCATGTCAATATGGACCAAAATCTCTGAGGAATATTTCCAGTACCCTGATGAATCTATGCCACGAAGTATTAAGACAATTCTGAAGGCAAAAGAGGTTCCAAAGCAGTACTAGTAAGGTGTACCTAATAAAGTGCCCGGTGAGTGTATATGGCTATATGAAGAGAGAATGAGGAGTAGAGATATCGTTCCTACCGGTAAAAGTGTGTTTTATATCAAATACAAAAGTGAAAGCATTCTGTCTAGCTGAACTATTAACCCCCAGGGGTCGAAGCCCGCGTATACGCGTTTTGACATGAAAACGCCGAAAAAAACTTAAGTTACACTTTCAGTTTTGATCATACAGATATGAGCAATACATCAATCGAATCTGTTAGGCGTCTAGTTTGTGTACACTCACAATAACAACAAAAGTGTGTGCTTTTGCAAAATAAGGAAAATAAACAGTGAAGCCACTTTCTCTTTTCTCTCTCCGTGAACTGTTTTTACAAACACGTCAGTAAAATGCACTGAAACTTCACGAAAACTAAACACACAGACATGAGACATATATCTATAGAAAGCTTGAAGTGTCTACTTTTAAATGCAGTGGTGTATGTTGAAAACAAATATTGCTTGATAAAGTAATCAGTATGAAAACAACGTGATGTCTAGTTTCTCTGTAGAAGCTCATTAGTTTTAATGCGACCACGCCCACGAGGCTTTGTTATTACAATCGTCCACGTGAGACTCACGCGATATGTAAACTGAGGTCAGAAAAAACAGCGGAATCTCCACGAATACATGACATACACATGACAGACATACCTGCATAAAGCTTGGAGGGTGAACTTTCCAACTCATTTTGAAAGCAAATGTAGTCTCGCTAGGTAATCCATACAATTCTCCAGGCAGAGCGCGCATCACGCCGGCTCTTCCCACTTCCGCCATTAATACAAACAATGACGTAAGCTGCCCACACACGCCCACAGCGCGCTGGCTAGAACGTGACGCATGTTATACACGTTATTAATTTCATTTTTATTTATTTTACCATAGTTGAACCTGTTAAAGTTTGGAAAAAGTTAACTAAGGCTGCAACTATTTGGGCAAAATATATATAAAAGGTCTTCAAATGTTATTTTCATTATTCTTGTGTTTTGTCATTATGCCAGAGTCATTCAGAAATTATTATTAAATGCTGGATTAATTCACAAGAAAGTTATTACAACAGTTTTGCAAACACGTTTTATACCATTTCAAATATTTCCCTTTATTTCTCAGTGAATATAGGCAATGTGTTTTGGTGCATTTAAACAAAACAGATTTATTAAACAGATATATTTATTAAAATGATATTTTAGTCACCAAATATATTCAGAAATTGAAAGATAATACAATAAAATTCAAGCAAAATATTGAAAAAAAATTACAACCTACAAAATTTTAACTAAATATAACAAGCATTTAGTTTGGGCTAGCTTTTCCAAATGGACATTGCTTTTCAATGTCCTTGATGGGTGAGTGGGGGAGTGTCTTTTGTCTCTCCAGGTGTGAATTATTCATGACTATTGTCACTCACGCATAGAGCTGAGATGAGCCAAACAAACTTAACAAAATGTAAATCTTTATAATGTTTCCTTTGAATGAGAGAATAAAATAATTTTTACATAATTGTGAAGTAAATATTCTAGCCTACCAGACTGGTTACTCAAAAGTCACATTTAGTGTGTTTTTTGGACCTTATTTCAGCTACATTTTTTTCTCCAAATCCTACTAACCACGCATAATATTTTTTTTCTAAAAAACATAAGCATGTACATCAATAATTGTCACACATTGTTGTAGCACAGTTTGTGCTGAATACAAATAAAATATATGTTGGCCAATACCATGTAATAAGTAGCTGAAATTAGCACAAATGTCAGGGCATGTCAAAACATCTCAGGGGCCCCAAAATCACCTCAGACCCCTGAGGGTTAAAAATATAATATCATTAACTTCTTGGTTAACTACTCCTGATATAGAATTGATATACATTTTACAACCCTTAACAATTGAAATGAAGCCATGTATCAGAAATTCCTTCCTCTGATTTATATTTGGTGATGACTGTCAGTGCATGTCACCATCCAAAATGAAAGTGCACCTTTTCGCTTAAAATGTCTCATTTTTCATCCTCAAATTAAAATAACGACCTATGACAACCGAATGAAATCCTGGAAAAATAAACCAAACTCTGACCAATGTGAGAAGGTTACTTGCATGGGACTTGTTTTAGCTATTTTGGTCCGTTTAGAAACGTTGCCGTGTGAAACCGAACCTCACCAAGAACAAAAAGCATCATTGTAGCAATTTGAATCCCTGTTTCGGAACAAAATCTATCTGTAGGTGTGAAAGCACCCTAAATCAATATAATAATTGACCAGCTATCCTCACCTTTCCAGTGGTTCAGTTGCAGCCTGTGTCTCGGAAGCTTTAGCTTCCTCAGCGACTCGCTCAGCCTTTCTTTGCTGAACTTTGGCTGAGATCTCCCGAGCGGCATCAAGCCTCGCTTTCAGCTCTGTCAGCGTAGACACTGGGGCAGGCGAGGGAGTCGACACATTTTCAGCCTGCCCCTTCAGTTTCTGCAGCTTGGACTTCAACGCCGCCACATCCTCTCTTGAAAAGGTTTTCTAAAAAAACAAAAGCATCTTGATTAACGTAGAACTGGAAAACACTAGGAGGTACTGCACAGGTGTGATTATCACCCAATGCGTTACCTTGCTCCTGGTCGCCCGTTTGGGATTTTCGTCTCCACTGGGTTTGTTTACAGGAGAGGCATTTGCATTATGATTAACAGTGTTTTTAGACTCTTTGCGGGCAGTTTGTTGAGGTGCCTGAGGGCTGCTGCTGGCCAAGGGCTCAATGCTCTACAGCAAAACACAGGCTGGATTAACAGTCATGCAAACAAACATTCAGAAAGCAAGTCTATTAATAAACAGTTGAAGAAAACTATTAACAGTGCAGCTTAGATTACAATTTGAAAAATCCTAATGGGTCAGAAAAATAATCAAAATATTGCATTGGAATAAACTGACAACAACAAAAAGAGTTTAGTTTCATTGAATCATACTTCCAAATACTTTCACTTTCTGAAATGGGATGACATGGAAAGTTATTAAAAGAAAGGATACATTAAACATGTTAAATTAAATGTATGGTTTAAAGTTACGGAAGCTAATAAAAAATGAGATGTCAAAGAATAAATGTACTTTGTCAAGTAGTAGGTTATGGGGATTTTTTGTAATTGTGTACATGTGTATCTGAGCTTTCACATCTAACAGAATTGACTTTCAACTTCACAACACGTTTGGTTTGTTTTGATCTGGAAGATAAATGACTGCATAGTTCTTTTTAGCACAAGTATGAAACTTTGCAAGTTCTTTAATACTGTCAATATACTCATGAATTATTATTCATTATCTCATCACTAATTTTATTTTTTTTAAGTAACACGTTTCGATTATTTTGTATGGAAACCCGTTCCAGTCACTGAATAATATAAAAAATAATAATATTAAAATAATAATAATAATAATAATATTATATATATATATATATATATATATATATATATATATATATATATATATATATATATATATATATATATACACACACACACACACTTCATATTTATACACTAAACACAGATGAATTTCCGAGTTATAGTCAGAATTCTGTTATAGTCACAATTCCGAGTTATAAAGTTGGAATTCCAAGTTATATAGGCACAATTCCAAGTTATAAAGTCACAATTCTAACTATACATCAAGCAATTCTAAGAAATACGCTTGCAATTCTTAGTCAGAATTCCGTTATAGTCACAATTCAGAGTTATAGTCAGAATTCAGAGTTATATAGGCACAATTCTAACTTTATATTAGGGTTGGGCCGATAGACGATGCCATCGTCCAGGCCCGGATTAGAAATTCAGAGGCCCCTGGGCACAATGTCTTGTAAGGCCCCCTACAAGGCCGCACCCCTATAGTTGAATTAAAAAATAAGATTAATATAATATTTTTTAAATAAAGTTAATCTATAATATTTTGCCCATATTAAAAAAAAATACATAGTACATATATTTATAGTCTACACAGATTTACCTGATTTTAAAAGCATTTAAAGCTTTGATAAAAAAAAATACTAATAAAACTAGTGAAAATTAATTAATTTTAATATACTTGTTTAGGTTCACTGAAGCAGTGCTAAAAAATTATATTTAAGGGTATTTTTAATGCATAACTTCTAAAAACTTATAATGCATGTAATTTGGATATAACACCTGTCCAATTTAGTTCTAGGAATCGGAAACTTCCATAATACACACACTGATTAATGATTCCTACTGTCTCCCTCCCTCGTGATGAAGAAGAGTAGGCAACCAGCTGTGGGGAAAAAGCCATTATATAAGGACACAGATCACTCTGCTCATTCATGCCAGAGTCCCGCGGAAAAAGTGATTGAAAGGTGCCAATTTGTGTATAACAAGCAATCGCGAGTTATATAGTCGCAATCGCGAGTTATATTAACAATTGCGAGTTATATAGTCGCAATTCCAAGTTCTGAATTTCGAGTTCAGAATTCTGACTAGATCACGCAATTCTGAGAAATACACTTGAAATTCCAAGTCAGAATTCCGAGTTAGTCACAATTCGAGTTATAAAGTCGCAATTCCAAAATATAAAGTCCGAATTCTGAGTTATAAAGTCGCAATTTCGAGTTATAAAGAAGATTTCTGAGTTCTAAGGCGACTGACCATAAAAGGGAGTGTTGAAGACTTCTTTTTTATTTATTTTTTTTAACGTTCTCTGCTTGTGATCTGGTATGGATTTGTAGCCTAATTTTTCCAATAAAGGTCAAGAGGACACAGTATTTGGTTGACACTTTTACTGAACTGAAATATGAACTAATACAGCCCTTTTCGTTTTAGCCCTGTATAATGTCTATGTACGATACATATGTCTGCAGCTCCCAAGTAGCCTACACCACATGAGGGCACCCATAGAATAAATAAATAATATAGAAATCTTAATTTTAGGCTTTTGGAGGAATCACACAACCTACAGCTAATAGTTTCAGATGCTCCGTTTAATGCTTTATGATTCATATTAAGATTAAATGGTGCAAATGAAATAATTAAAAGGACAAATCCATACGAATAAATGAGCAGCGTAGTTAAACTAGCCTATACATTTCCTTTTTGAAAGCAATAAACAGTCAGATATAGGCTTTATGTTGTGATTATGGGCCAATGTGTGTGCGTCTTTAACATCATTTATGGTCAGTCGGCATAACAGGAAACTAATTTATAACTTGGAATTACAACTTTTTAGTTTTTAATTTTGTTTTATTAATTTAGTGGTGAGAACAGGCTTCCATAATTTTAGACCTTCAATAAATAATGTCAAAATATTTTTTTTTTGGCTGTCAAAAATAATGTGATGTTATATCAGTGACCGTTTTTGTAAATCTGTATAAAAGTATTTTGCTTTAAGACAAATTGCTGACATTAAATTGAATATTTGCGTTGATATATTAGAGATTAATGTAGGTTTCATAAATATGGACTATATTTGGTCAATCTACAGTTATTCAAATTTACTTAAATCATGTCTAATCAAAAGGGGAAAAATAAGGTAAGATTTAAAACTTTACACTTATTGAATAAATATGCATTTAAAAAAAAAACAAATGAAAGAAATGGAAAAAAAATCATACTCAAGTAAAAGTACCATTACTTGCCCAAAAATGCAGCACGAGTAAAAGTATCTAAATATTACTCAAAGTATGAGTAAAGAGTAGACCTTTTAAAAGCACTCGAGAATAGTGAGTACGTGAATGGCTCATGCGCCTACATGCAATTTGTGTATGGATGTGTAAATGTAATATTCTGTAGTGCATTAGTAATTAAGGGAATTTGGTGATATTAGTCCTCATACAGTAAACAACATCTTATCAGTGACATGCAGTCTATAAAGTCTCTCGATCATTGCGTGTAAAAATTTGACATCTTCTTGCACACCTTTAATGCTTCCAAACTGCTGCATTTATGAAGCGCTAATGTCTCAAGGTTGTTCTGTATGATGCAATGTACTTTCTATGTGCGATTTGATTGGACCAGAATCACAGGACTTATTAATCTACTTTACCTAATCCTCACAGACAAGAAAAATAAAGTAGTGACTGTAGGCTGAAGGAAAATAGTGGAGTAAAAGTACCGATACAGACCTAAAAATTTACTCAAGGGAAAGTACACCTTTTTAAAATACTTAGTAAATTACAATTCCTGATAAAAACTACTCAGCTACAGTAATTTTGATTATTTGTAATTTGTTACTTTACAGCACTGAACATTACTCACCCTCTAGTAGTTCCAAACTTTGTTTCCTCTGTTTAACACAAAATATGATATTTTGAAGAAAGCTGAAAACCTGTAACCATTGACTTCCATAGTATTTGTTTTTCCTACTATGGAAGTCAACGGTTACAGGTTTCCAGCTTGCTTCAAAATATCTTCTTTCGTGGGGTAAACGGGAAGAGGCTCAATACTATTTTTGGAACAAGCGAATGGTGAGTAAATGATGATATTTTTGGGGAACTATC